>JAWQEG010002601.1:0-89070 GCA_033782935.1 Petrolisthes cinctipes | reverse complement strand
CAGGTCCGAATTATTTGTAAATTTCCTGTGGATAAGAGCTTGAACGAGGCCTGTGATGTTGGGGGACTGAAGGCAATATATTCCTTCACTCTGTGCCGCCAAACAACACGTATTCTGAGTGAGTATGTTAATGGTAGAGTTTGGGGAATTAACAACCTACATTATCCCGGCATATTTGACCTCATTAAGATAATTTAACTCACATTACGTCACAAGTTAACTCCTGGCTTCATTATATTAGAGTAAATACGTTGGTTTATAATGCTGGTGATTACATTGTGTTCTAAAGTTAGTATGTACTTTGTTATGATGAAAATATTAGTAATTACTTAATGGTGTACATGCGTGTTGTTTGTAATTTATGTAGAGTGTAATCCTTGTAATTGCTCTCTTGATGATCTCATTGATGATGCTTTATCATTTTTTAGAGATTATATCGTGGCAATGTTAAATTAAAGACAAAACTCGTGTCCATAAAACTGGTGAAAGAATTGGTGAAGAACAAACCATTCGACCTCGGACTATTGTTTGTAAATGTGTGGTGTGTTGTATGAAATTAATTATCAGACAGAATGACGAAACATCTTTTGTCTTTCATTGTACAGTAACTCAGAAAAGCCACCACCACCCCTCTTCCCCTACCCGGCCACTCACATTGAATTGAGTAATATACTTTTGGTATATATAGGAGCCCCTTGATTCCTTCATAGTATGCCGGAAACAGGACCAGGATAACAAATATACATGGATGGTGACATGTTCCTTAGAATAACTTTGAGGAATCAGTTTCTCCAGATTTACCAACACTGTACCATCCCTTAATTAACTCGTGTGATATAGGTTCTGGTGACATTGTACAGCTGTGGACACATGAAACAGGTCCAACGGAGACAGGGACCCTCATCGAGAATATTTAAGGAAAGACAAGACTTGGTTTGAAGCAGTGAGTTCTTCCTTATGCTCTATCAGGGTCCCCGTTTCAAGTGTGTCTGTTTCATGTGTCCCCAACAGTACCTAACGTCAGAGGTGGGTTGTGGTGTGGGACTTTGTTTAAGGGAACAAAAACTGGTCTGCAGGAAACTCTTGCCTCACTTCATGCGTCGTCTCATCTACAATTTATTCCAAGTGTGTCGAGCAGAGCAAAATTCTTCCCTCATACGCCACCTCTGACGTCACGTACACTGTTTGCCAGAACTGAGATGCTACGTGTGTTGCATGGAGGTTTCTCTTCTATTGCTATGTTTGTGTACAGTATAGTAGCCAAAAAACTACCTTAACCAAATGTACGGTATATGTTCTCTCTCTCTCTCTCTCTCTCTCTCCTCTCTCTCTCTCTCTCTCTCTCTCTCTCTCTCTCTCCTCTCTCTCTCTCTCTCTCTCTCTCTCTCTCTCTCTCTCTCTCTCTCTCTCTCTCTCTCTCTCTCTTCACACACACACACACACACACACACACACACATGCCGTCGAAAAACAAACACCTACACACACAGCGTAAAAACACACACACACAGAAGTAGAAATAAAAACACATACACACCCAAACAAACAACACCAGCTCGGGTGAGAACGCATGCGCAATTCCTCAAAGACTTTTATTTGGAAGCTGGATTAGTCTGAGTGTAATCCCCTCATACTTGTTGAAAAGCAGCCAACCCGGAGGAGATTATTTTCACCCCCTCTTCCCTCTGGCACTTCTCCCCTCCCCTCCCATTTCTCTCGCCCACCCTCATTCCCTCCTTCCCCGTCTTCATTCCATTTCTCTCGCTCGCCCTCTTTTCCTCTCTCTCTCTCTCTCTCATCCTCCTTCTCTTTCTCTCTCCCTCCTCCTCCTCCTTCTCTCTCTCTCTCCCTCCTCCTCCTCTTCTCTCTCTCTCCTCCTCCTCCTTCTCTCTCTCTCTCCTCCTCCTCCTCTTTCTCTCTCTCTCTCCCTCCTCCTCCTCTTTCTCTCTCTCTCTCCCCTCCTCCTCCTCCTCTTCCTCTCTCTCCCTCCTTTCCTCTCTTCCCCGTCTTCATTCATTTCTCTCGCTCGCCCTCCTTTCCCTCTCTCTCCTCTTCCTTCTCTCTCTATCTCTACTGCTTCTCCCTCCTCCTACTGTCCTGATGTAGAGTCGTGGAAAGTACTATTCATCCACACTGGGGTGACTCATGTAAACGTTTGATAGCTTCCCTCTGTTCGTCGCTTGAGAAACTTTCCAATAAGTAGGTTCAGTACTATATTCTAATTTAGTACAAGCAGCTACTCACTATTCAAAACATTAACATCATACTACAACGTGAAAACATTAGTTAAAAATATGTTTGAGTTATTCATATGTGTACAGTAGCGGCACATAGTCTTTGATCAGGGTGTAAAGAGAAGTCTGTTCAAGGATTATGTGCCGCCGACTGACCCCTTTGAATACTTAATGGAAATATCTGTTATGGGTCAGTATGAGGGTTATTCATTTGGTCATACTATGCCAAGAAACACACTACCGTACTTCAGGATAAGAGTAGGGAATTAGTTCTGTAGCAGAGCTGGAAGATTCAGTAGCCCTTGAACTCGCCCACAATAGATGACGGGAACTCTCTTATCATGTGAATCGAGCCTTGGTGCATTTAGTTCAGTGGGAGGGTATTTATTCTAGTGTGGGCAAAACAGATTGGCAGCTAATTCCGCCACAGTGAGATGCGTAACAGATCACGTACTCGTATTCAGGGGTAGGCTACAGCTGCGGACACATGAAACAAACAGACACATTTCAACGGGGCCTCTTATCAAGCATAGAATAGACGCGCCTCTACACACAACGTTTCATCTTCCTATGCTCAATAAGTGGTCTGTTTCTGGTATCTGTTTTATGTCTGCAACTGTACTTTTCTGTCTCATGGAATCGTCTAGACCGTTTTAGAGAACCATTAGCCCTTCACTTCCCTGACGCTACATTGACTCTACAACATATACATCCAGAATTCAGAAAACATGCAGTATTTATATATATGCATTTTTGAAAGCATGCATTTTTACTCTCCATACACCAGTCCTACATGCATACATAATTTTGCGTATAAGTTGCAAAGGCGATTACACAGTATTTAGAACCAATGAAATATTAAGGGGGTAGTACAGTGTTGGTAAATCTGGAGTAACTGATTCCTCCAAGATATTCCAAGCAACAGGACACCATTATTTCTCTTAATCTGGTCCTGTTTCCTGACATACTTTGGAGGAATCAAGTTAGTCCAGTATATCAAAAGTGTACTGTCCCTTAAGGAGCCTGGGATGTTGTCAGTGAAGAGGAACTACTGATTCCTCCAAACACTCCTATATAACAGCACCTACTTTGAGTGAGTGTGTTTAGCGGCACGGTTCAAAAAGATCACTGTCTCCTCCAATTTAAACATTATCCTTCTTGTCCCTCAATAAGCCAAGGTCGCTCAGGGTAGACTCCACAGATGCAGCATTTTATCTGATTCTGAACCAACAAGAAATTCGAGGTAAAGAAAAACAGTAAAAAAAGCAATGTTCCCTAATGAAGAATGGTGGAGGAGACGTTTTCTGTTAGATCAACTCTCTCTCTCTCTCTCTCTCTCTCTCTCTCTCTCTCTCTCTCTCTTAGCATTCCAGGCATTTTTCAACCCACTTGTGTCACGAAGAGAGAGAGAAAAAAAAAACATCAGATAAAACTTCACTACGGCTGAATAAAAAATCGAGTCAATAGTTTTTTTTAAGAGGATAGTTTTTTTTTTTTTTTTTTTTTTTTTTTTTTATCTGCTAGGCTCTTCTCTCCCCCCATATTAACCCAAGCCTACGATACCCCCTCAGGCATGAAAAGGGCAAAAAATAAGTATAAAAATTCAGGGGGTTATATTAGATATTTTCTAAATTATTTTGCTAAGTTTCTCCTCTCTCTTATCTCCTAGGAACTCAAACTTTTTTTATGTCATCTGTAGGCTACCAAAGAAAGGAAGTACACACACACACACACACACACACACACACACACACACACACACACACACACATACAGTACACACGCACGCTCTCGCTTACAAAACCCACTCACTTTCTCACACACACACACACACACACACATACACCAGATAAAACAGAGAAGAAACACTCGTGGAGAGAAAAAAAGAGATGAAAACTTACACTGCACGTGGTTGTTTGTGGAGCTGGGCAAACGCTTTTGGTTTTCAGCTGCCCTTTGCAAACACTAGGTTAATTAGTGATCCTTCTCTCTCTCTCTCTCTTCTCTCTCTCTCTCTCTCTCTCTCTCTCTCTCTCTCTCTCTTTTGCGTGCGATTTTTGAGTGCCCCCGACGTGCAGGAATTCTGTAAAAAAAAAAAAAAAAAAAAGAGGAGAGAGAGAGAGAGAGAGGAGAGAGAGAGAGAGAGAGAGAGAGAGAGAGAGAGAGAGAGAGAATTAGATAGATATATTGAGCAAGAAACAAAAAAGGAAAGAAAAAAGACAAAGAAAAACACAGAGATAGAGAGAGAGAGTTAATTTGATAGATAGATACATTGAGAATGAAAGAAATATGGAAAACACACAGAGAGAGAGAGAGAGAGAGAGAGAGAGGAGAGAGAGAGAGAGAGAGAGAGAGAGAGAGAGAGAGAGAGAGAGAGAGAGGAAAGAAAGAAAGGTAAGCGTCCGTCCGCCTGGCTGGAACAAAAGTCAGAATAGCGAACGGGAAAAAAACTGGTCAATGAGGAATTAGGAATAGGAATCGTGAATGAAGCAGTGAGTGGGAATTACTGCACTGAGGGTAAAGAGGGATTTGTGGTGATGATGGTGATTAGGATGATGATGGCGGTGGTGGTGATGGTGGTTGGTGGTGATGATGGTGATAGTAGTGGTGGTGATGATGAAAATGATATGGTGGTGATGAAGTAGTGGTGGTGGTGGTGGTGGTGGTGGTAGTGGTGGTGATGGTGATGGTGGTAGTGGTGGAAAGATGGTGATGGTGATATTAATAGTAGTGGTGATGGTGGTGATGATGATGATGGTGATAGTGATGATAATGGTAGGAATGATGAAAGTGGTAATTATGATGGTAGTGGTGGTAATGATGGTGATAATAATGGTGGTAATAATAATAATGATGATGGTGATGATGATAATGACCTCCCTTGTTTTAAAGTTTTGTGTTCTGCATACATTATTCTTACCATCCTGCTTTCCTATTTTAACTTTTGAGCTATATAATAATTTGAAGCCTCTCCTATTTAGAAGTTTGTGCTGTGTAATAATTATCCAGAAGCCCCTCTCATTCTAAAGTTTTATGTTGGGATATAATAATTCTTCTTACGACTCTCTGAGGTTTGGTATTCGAAATTATTTGTTGTTGGGAATATTCTCTTTCACCACTCGTACAATGATGTTAGTAATATAAATAATAAGAATACAGTGATAGAAATAATTAATATAAATACTTTCAATAACAACAACAATAATAATAATAATAATAATAATAATAATAATAATAATAATATAATTACCGGTATTATTATTATCATTATTATTATTATTATTATTATTATTATTATTATTATTATTATTATTATTATTATTATTAATATTATTAATATTATTAATATTATTAACATTATTAACATTATTAACATTATTAATATTATTATTATTATTATTATTATTATTATTATTATTATTATTATTATTATTATTATTATTATTATTATTATTATTATTTTATTATTATCATTATTATCATTATTATCATATTGGTGGCATCGTGACTGGTGAGCCTGAGAACGTTCCTTTATAATACCATCTTGAGACGCCAACTTTGCCCAGTCACCCTTCCATCCTCAATGTCTTATTAACAATCTCGTATGCAGATTAATTTTGTCATCGTCCAACTTTTCCTCCGTCCTTTCTTTTCTTTTTGCTCTCTCTCTCTCTCTCTCTCTCTCTCTCTCTCTCTCCTCTCTCTCTCTCTCTCTCTCTCTCTCTCTCTCTCTCTCTCTCTCTCTCCTCTCTCTCTCTCTCTCTCTCTCTCTCTCTCCTCTCTCTCTCTCTCTCTCTCTCTCTCTCTCTCTCTCTCTCTCTTTCAAACTGTCCAACTCGTATATATATATTTTCTTTTGTCTGTCTGTCTGTCTATCAGGCTCTACTTCACCTTCTTTTTCTAACTTTACAGCTGTCAGTCTGTCACTATACCTAACACTCTCTTCATGAATATAATCAATATAAGAACAATAGTTAAATCCTGGAGAATAACTATGAGGTAATGTTAATATGATTAGCTGTGGCATCAATATTTTGTTGTAGTTAGAATGGGGTATCTTAAAGTCCTATTGAATTTTCGGCGACCCGGAGGCCTCCTGATTCCTGCAAACGGTGCCGAGAAACAGATTCCCACAAGATAAGTTTCGTTTAGTGAAGCAGTCTGGGGGAATCGGTAAGCTTTCCTCTACCTTCTAACTCTCAGTAGACACGTGTAGCCTTGGTGAAAACAAATTGATACGTTTGTGGTCAATTTTTGGAGCCACCTAATCCTCTAACTATATCAGGCAACAGGTTACCTTAGTATGTAGGAATTAGGAATCTGTTTTGTAAACGAGTTTGTAAAAATCTATTGTCATCCAACCTGATCTGAATATTATATAAATTATCAAATGTGTTTACTGAGAGGGTGATTGGAGTTTGGTTATTATTGTCATATCGTATGCTACTGGTTTTTCTATGCCACAAAACAAACAAACAAACAGATAAACAAAAATAATAATAGTAATAATAATAAAAGTAATAATAACGATAATAGCAATAATAATAATAATAATAATAACCTACTATGGTGACTTTAAGGGTTGATTCACTTGTTGGTGAATTGTAAGGTTTGTGATTCCTCAAACTATGCCAGGAAACAGACGACCCTAATGTTACTTTAATGAGGGATCTGTTTCGTGGCATAATTTAGAGGAATCGGTAACCCACTAGTTTGCTCTCAAAAGAATCCCCCCCTTAATGAACCTGTGATCGTGTATGAAAATTGGAGGCTTCAGATTCCTCCTGACCATGCCATAAAACAAGCTCCTTCCATATAGGTGGTGTTTCGTGGCAATATTTGAAATATTATTTACCTCCAATTTTCTGACAACATCACAGGGTCCCTTAACATCATATGCCTTGAATTTCCTTCCCTTGTGTATGGTCTGCTGGCCCTCAATCATGCTTCCTTACCTCATGTCTGTCTGTCTGTCTGTCTGTCTGTCTGTCCTCGGTGAAAACTTTGCTCATTGAGAGGGAGAGGAGGAGTTGCTGCTGCTGCTGCTGCTCCTGCTTCTTCTCTCATATTCTCCTATGTTCTCTCGTCCTGATTAATTTCCTTATATATTTATAATATTATATATATTTATTTGTTGTCTGCATCAGTTGGTATATTAAAAAATGACATAGGTTTGGAATAATTTTCGTTTGATCCTTAGGACAGTTAGAATAAGCAAAATTAAACTAACTGTATAGTTTATTTATATTTTCTTTTCTTCCCCTAGTCAGTCTGCGTCAATTGGGATAGGGAACTCTGTCCTAGGTTTGGATAATTATATACGTGTACGCTATTTATTTATTTTTCTAGACAGCCTGCGTCACTTAGATAGGCAAGTCCTTGGTAAGATTGGCGTAAGTTAAGATGGAGATATTTTTCCTTCTTTATATTACCTTGTACCAGTAAACACACAGGTACCTCAGTAAGTAAGTACAGTATGCGAGGAGTAGAAGGGGGTCGGTTTGTTGACATGGTGTGGAGGAATCCGTCTGTACCCCTCCAGTTCAGTCACAGCACACGATCCTTTATGAAACATGAAAACAGATGTGGAGGAACGGGTTTGATTTGTGGTTTTCTAAGTTCTATTTCATTCTCTGCCATCGAGAGAGAGAGAAAGAGAGAGAGAGAGAGAGAGAGAGAGATAGAGATAGAGATAGAGATAGAGAGAGAGAATAATAAAAAGAAGGAGTAGTAGGAGTAGGTAGGTACCTTAGGGAGATAAAAAAGCAGTGAATCAGGTAGGTCGGTAGGTAGTGATGGCGGGAGAAATAGAGAGGGAGGTAGGTAAGTACAGAGAGAGGAAGGGAATCGGCTCATCCATCCATACATCCACACCCATCAAAGGCTTCCTGTCTATGACCGCTTCAAAACACCAACCAACAGAAAATAATAACACAAGAGCGAAAATACGATAGAACACACTTTATTTTTTTATATACACAAGTAAGAAATTACGAGATAACCCACTTTTTTCATACACTCTACGAAATATGAAAACTCTATTATATATACTATTTTGATATGAATACTCAAGCAGAAATGATAAGAGCCGACACATTTATATACAAACCGGAGAATATGAGGGAATTACGAGAAATCCACGTTTCTATATAAACAAGCAGGGAAATACAAGGCTTTACCATCTTCTTTATATAAACAGAACTAATTTCTTATATATAAACAAAAATATGAGGTTAATATGAGAGAACCCACTATTATTATTACTATTAATATTATTATTATTATTATTATTATTATTACACACAAATAGGAAAACACGAGAACTGTTATTTGCACAACATGGATAATCCGAGGCAATTCACACCTTTATAAACTCAAGCAATTCACATAATTTTACACACAAGAAGGAACACCTGAAATAAACCATGTTATTCTATACAGGATGCACAAGCAGGAAAAGACTGAATAAATCACCAAACCAACCACAACACTAAAGACCATGTCACACGGACACTTTTTCTGGCATCTTTTGGTATTTTGGTAGCAACGGGAAGACGCGCATGATCGTGTTCTTGCCGCCAGTTTGTTTACATACTGGAGCTGCAGACCACGCCGCACAGTACATAGTGACTCCTCAGCTCTTCACATTTCGTTTAAAAATCGAGTTAAATGACAAATGTTGGTTGGTCCAGGGATGCTATTATGACTTGGTCCTTATCTTTAATTTCTTTAGTTACTTCGTGAGGCTATTACAGGCTTTAGATTTTCAAATTGTATTGAATCTTGTTAAAAAATTATCAAAATTACAAAAAATAACATGTATTAACTTTGCTTTCATTTATATTTACGGTGTATCTTTACCTAAAATGAATAGATTCGAACGATACAGTAACTCCGTAGCCTAATGAACAAACCAAGTTTTTCCCCCAATATAAACAGTTTTTGCTTGTCATTTGGCTATTATATAATAATATTTGTTACATTAAAAACATAATAACGTGTCAGATACTTTATTTAAGGCATACTAGATCAAAACATCTGAGATATGAGAAGTTTGGACAGCCAATCACACGTCGCTAAAGTTAGGAGCCCGGTGGCAAGAGAATCCTTCGATTCCTTCCTTAAATTATTCTCACTGCTCAGATTATATGCCAGAACGGATTGTAAGCCTCACAAACCAGACATTACTGTTACTATGAGTGCATAGTATGTTGACCACATGAATTCTTACACAGGTTTTATAAAAAGAGAGGTCATTATTGTGGAAGTATTGCAATGAATGGTCTACCAAGTGACTCAGTGATTGTTTTGGTTTGTGGGAAGACGCCAGTGGAAGATGCTGGTAGACGAATCCACCGTGTGACTACACGCGCACTTTTTGCCACCAGTACGGGCATCATTTGGTAGCAAAATACCAAAAGATGCCAGAAAATATCTCTCGTGTGACACGGGCTTTACTGACAATAGTATGTTTTAAAAGTTTGCTCTTGAATGATACAGAGGCTTCAAATTCACCGCCGACTTTATCTTACCCCTTCCCTTCCATTCCCATTAAGCTAACTATTATTCTCGGCTACATAATAAAAAATGAACTACGAGTCTTTATCAGTGTGTACATGAATTCAATCCCGGGCCCAGAATTGTACAGTCGCTCCACATAGTCCTTGAACAGACTTCCCCTTAAACCCCGGTTAAGGACTATGTGCCGCGACTGTACAAAGGCCTACATCCCTTCCGTTCCATATACTAGTGATTTGTGCCTATCAATGTGATGTAGTCAGAATATCGGAGGTAAACGAGTCCTTCAAATGTTGCCACGAAACACCATCTATATAGAAGGAGCTTGTTTCGTGGCATAATCAGGAGGAATCAGAAGCATCCAAATTTTTATACACGATCAGAGGGTCTTAATATTAAGGGGTGGGTAAAGTGAAAGACAAAAGTCGTGTCGTCATTCTGTCCGATAGTTAATTACACTCCACGAACCACACTGAAGATTCCCAGGACACGTGGAGGCTGAGGGGTTCTTCCTTATTGACCAGATGTTTTTAATCATTTTGTGGACACGATAATTATTTTGTCTCTCACTGTACGTATCCCGGTGTTGAAACTGTTAATGACATTTTGGAATTCGCTCGCACCCTTCCTTTACAGCGTTGACGACTCGGTAATTCTCTGCTCTCCGGTGTGTGACCTTTCATTATTTCCGAAATAACTTATTGTCTGCAGGAAATGAATTTAGTGTAAATCATTAAAGCGTCAGAGAGAGAGAGAGAGAGAGAGAGAGAGAGAGAGAGAGAGAGAGAGAGAGAGAGAGAGAGAGAGAGTCTGAGAGAGTGTGTGTGTGTGTGTGTGTGTGTGTGTGTGTGTGTGTGTGTGTGTGTGTGTGTGTGTGTGTGTGTGTGTGTGTGTGTGTGTATGTGCGCTTGCGTGCGTGGGTGTGCGTGTCTGTGATGGTGTGCGTGTGGGAGTGAGTGTAATTGATTGATTGGTTGGTTCTGTGGTAGGAGGAGTGATATAGACAAGTATTTGCAAGGGGAATGAATTCATTGGAAAGGTACGATTGAGGAGAGAATGAAGAGTGACGGGATGGTGGCCGGTGGGAAGAGAGGGACTGGGCTGAATGGGGAGAAGGACTGAAGAAAAGACGGAGGGAACATTGTGAGTTGGGTTAGTTAGGATGAGGTTGGGTGGAAGGTGGAGTGGGGAAGAGAATAGTGTGGAGTTGGAATGGTGGAGTTTGGATTACTGTTGATGTAATAGCCGTATAGGTGGAAAGTGGAGTGAGACCAATGTATTAGGTGGTAGGTTAGGGTGGTAGGAGGTTAGGTGGAAGAAAAATACATCAGTGTGGGGAAAAGAATGTGTTTGGGTAAGTTTAAACAGGATGGGAAGGAGTAAGTTGGGTAAGAGCTGTATAAGGTGCATGGAGCCAGAGTGGGTTCGAAGTGGGTAGGTTTAGGGTACGAAGGAGGGGATGTGATATGAGGAGCAAAAACTGGCTTGGAGGGAAAGGGGTTGCAACAAGGAAATAAGCAGTGTGGGATAGAAAGAAGAGAAACAGAATGGGGGAGGGGGAGTTGAAACAGTTACAAAAACAAGTGTGAGGTGGAAGTTGGGGTTAAGGTGAATGTCATAGGAAAGACGGAAGGAGGGAAGTTAGGAAGGAAGGAAGGACGTACGCACCACCGACCACTGGAGATGAAAGAAGTCAACAGAGATATATAGAGAGTTTGAGGGACGAGTGCCGGGAAGAATACACCTCATCTTGGCCCTCTCCCCGTCCACCTTGACACTGGGCTAAACTTTGGCTACCCACGTCATCACCCAGCCCATCTGGTTCCCTTGTGTCGCCCTTCTGCTCTTTTCTCTACTACAGTTTCCACCTTCTAGCCAGTCTCTTTAATTTCATCAGACGGACTTTCCTTTCTTCATTCCTATTCAGTCTCTCTCAGCTTATAAAATTATCCCTCCTTTCCTTTTTCTCCTTCATTTAAAGCTTGCTCTCTCAACACTTTATCCCCTTTTCTTGCTACTTATGGTCATATTATATATAGTTGCTGCGTTGCCATCCATGTTTCATTTCAATCAACTACTCGTTTAGTCATATATAATTATGTACACTCCAGAACTCATGTCGTGTCCGTTACCACCAGAAGCGGTCACTGTAATTGTGGCTGGTTTGTGGAGTTTACCATTTACAAATAACATATCTCTCGTGGGAGCTCTTGACGGTCTTATGGTCCACAGTCGAATATGGAAGATGAAAACGAGTAACACAATGCATCACAAACCGAGCCATTATATATCCTGACCTCTGGTGGCAGCGGTCATAACACAAGTATTACTGTAGATCTTACGGCACGTATACTAGAGTGACGGTAACTATATAAACAAACCTACTGTACACTGCATCCCTATATACTGTGGTGGTAGTAGTTTTTTTTTCTATATCTTTCGACACTGGACATGGCTTCATCAAACCCGTTACCGTGGCCCAGGTCAACTACTATTCACACTCATACACGTCACGACTTCCGAACTTGTACCTAGCCACAGAGGGAGAGAAGTGAGAGTAATTCCCAAATACTGCAGCTGTTATGGTACCAGCGAGGGTGTTTTACGACGTTCGGTGGCCTTATAGTTAGTGCCTGAAACTCAAATCGGAAGAGTAAATATTCTCAGGCCCTCACCTGAGAGGAATCGATTTCCCGACCTATAGGTTACCAGTCCAGAACACTAACCACTCGGCCACCTCCCGTGATGACCAGGAAGAGTAACGTTAGATATCACGATAAATATGAATACTTTGTGTTTCAATTTATATTTATATCATGTCCTCCGGCTCAGGTTATATTTACATGTTCAGTTCAAGCCTCCACATCCCCCTCCCGTCGCCCATGTGTCCCTGAGGAGATTTACATAATAATCAGGATTCCAACGTTAAAATATCAATCGTAGTTCGTGATCTTTTGCCGGAGAAATGCCAAGCTCCGAGGACTGGCTGATGAGGATGCAATAGTGATAGAGACGTGAAGGAGTGTTGGGAAGGAGGGGGGGGGGGGGAGTTGGCAGCGCAGGGAGTGTGTTGGGCTCCTGACGTAAAGGTCGGGAGATGCAGGGAGTGAGTTGGACTCGTAACTTAGGGGGCGGGAGATACACTGAAGTTGGTGGACTCGTAACTTAAAGACGAGAGATGCTGGGAGTGTTGTAGACTCGCAACGTACAGGTCGGGAGACGCAGGAAAATTGGTTGTTGGACTCTTATCTTAAGGGGGTGCGGGAGTAGGGGACAAGCTTGGGGGGGGGGGTTGAGGGGTACGGGAATAGGGGGAGAGGCTTGGGGTGTGTAGAAAGCCTGTCCCCTATTCCTGCACACCCCTAACCCCCCCCCCCAAGCCTGTCCTCCTACTCCCGCACCCCCCAAAACCCCCCCAAGCCTCTCCCCTACTCCCACACCCCCTTAAAGGTCTGAAAATACAAGTAGCGTGTTGGACTTGTAACTTACGGGAAGAACCTCTCTGTGTTAAACTGGACGGCTATTGAATCCTCCAGACTATGTCAAGAAACAGATTCCCCTTCAGTAACATTGAGGTGATTTACTTCCAAGAATAATTTAGAGGAATTACTTGCCCTTCTATTTACTAAAGAGAGGTTCTTCCCTTACGAGGGTTGTTCAGTGTTGGTAAATCTGGTGTACAACTGATTCCTCCAAATTATTCCAAGCAACAGGCCACAGATAGTTATGTTCATCTAGCCCTGTTTCTTGGCTACTTAGGAGGAATGAAAACACTCTTATACACCAAATAAATATCACTCCCTTAAACCCGGGAGATCGAGTCCACTCCGAAGAGGGATGGAAATATTTATGCTTCCAAATCGAGTTTCTGGTGTTAAGATTACCAACTCTAAAATTGCTCTAATTAGTTTGTACTGGTTTTGTGTTGTGTTGTGTTTGTTTATATTGTTTTTGTGTTGTATTGTATTTATTTGTATTCTTTTTCTAAATTGTTTTGGTGTTGGGTGAATTATACCTTCGAGGACTTAATGTTATTCTCTCTTTAAAGAGGTAATTTCTTTGGGGTAATGTGGATGGCTACTGATTCTTCCAAACTATGTCAGGAAACAGAACAATTTAACATATGACATAAGACATCTGTTATGTAGAATAGTTTGGAAGAACCAATAGCCCTCCAATTTGCCGAGAAGAGACTAAACCCATAATTAAAAGGAGAACATCTTTTCGGTAAACTGGAGGGATTCTGATTCCTCCAAACTATCCCAGGAAACAAATCACCCTAATATTACTAATAGAGGATCTGTTTCGCGACATAGAGGAATCAGCAGCCCTCCAAATTACCGAGAAGAGACGGCACTACTAAAGAAGAACGCCCTCTAAATAAAATATATAACAACACTAAATTTGACTGCAAAGGCCTTGATATGTTGAATCAATGCTTCCGTAAATTATCATCCCTCCACTGAGCCGGATCTACTGCACGTTACATCTCTTTTCATCTCGTCTGAGCTGGAAGTTATGAGGAGAATAGTTCCGGAATTCTTTGCTTAATCTATTACGAAATTCCGACCAGTTAAATTTTTGAAGTGATGGTGGTGAGCTGAGTAAAGGTTGCCTCATTGCACTCGCAGACTGGTATGTGATCTCCCAGATACCACATTCATGCATACATAAATACAGACATGCATACCTGGTACATACTTTATACATACATGCATGCATAATAATATATACATACATGCATGCATAATATTATATACATACATGCATGCATAATATTATATACATACAAGCATGCATAATATTATATACATACAAGCATGCATAATATTATAAACATACATGCATGCATAATATTATATACATACATGCATGCATAATATTATATACATACATGCATGCATAATATTATATACATACATACATATATACATACGTACACACATACATACATACATACTTACTTTACACGTACAGTAGATACTTGCATTCTTGATTTACACATAAATACATGCATAGGCTACATACATACTTTACACATACAGTAGATACACGCATGCATATTTTACACATACAGTAGATACACGCATGCATATTTTACACATACTGGTACAGTAGATACATGCATGCATATTTTACATATACATACATGTATACATTCTCTACACATACATTATCTTCTTTCATGGGTAAGACAACATGCGTACAAGGATACTATACACTTAAGAGTCTATGCATATGATAAAGCCAAGACGTAAACCAAATGTACTTCACTAAATATTTTCATCTTTGTATGGTCAATGTGTTTGTTCAATGATTATCCTTTATTCATTTATCCCTCAAGTTCTCGGTGTGGCGACAGGTGTTTTGTTGGTGAGGAGTATTGTACATACCAACTTACACTATATGCAAACACACCGACACATGTCCAGGTACTGAATAACCATTACAGAACCACGATAATTAAGATAAACCTAATATAAATTCATTGATGTAGAGAAAGGCAGATATTGCAAATTCTTCTTGGTTTCAAGGAAATTAATATTTATAACTGCATGCACGCAGTCAGTATCCACCAACACACGCACACGCAACCATCAACAGTCACTCATGCTCGCACACGCCATACCTTCACACACCCAATCGCCATGCACTCACACACCCAATCGCCATGCACTCACACACGCAATCACCATGCACTAACACAAAAGCACCATGCACTCACACACGCAATCACCATGCACTCACACGCAAACACCATACCTTCACACACACAAACACCATACCTTTACACACGCAATCACCATCCACTCACACACGCAATCACCATGCAATCACACACGCAAACACCATGCACTCACACACGCAATCACCATGCACTCACACACAAACACATACTCACTGTATGGCAGGTTCACACTGAGCTGTACTAAAGCCTCTCAGTCTGCGATATACCTGATACTTGGGGTACACACACACGCAATCTCACTCACACGCACAGGCTGATTCACACACACAGACAAACCTAATCCCACCCGCATGGACAGGCAATCTCACGCACATGCACACACCCTTACGCACACACATGTAAACGTGTTCCATAGTATATTAGTTTTAATAAAGTATATGTTATTTACAGTTTAATTTAATGTTTGTTTTCAGTAATAATTCAGGCACCAGTCAGTCAGTCAGTCAGTCAGTCGGTCAGGCCATCAGTAAGTCAACAGGCTACCTTTGTTTTGCATGTCAAATCCTTTCTCAGATTCTGCATGATTAACCTCTGCATGATTAACATCTCTCTTGCTACAGTTGTATTTGTTCCAACACAGGCTCTTGCTTAGCTTAGAGAGCTGACATATATATTGCTTCATTTCCAAGCCGCATTTGTGCCAGGGTACGTATTCGTTCATTTGTACATACGTGAGAACTATACGTACTGGTATTTTACGTGCAAAAGGTCTGCTCTTTCTTTCACTGAATCCATACGAGATGAGACGCAAAGTGTTATTGGATGAGATAACAAAAAGTAGTGCCAGGTTAATTATTGCTTCAAAGTCTTTGGGGATCAGTGTACTGTTGCCCACATAATTATGTTTCGAACACATTTAAACCGGCCTCCCATCAATTATACAATATAAGGCACAGAACTCCTCCCTACACACAGCATCTCTTCCTACCCTATGCTAGATGAAGGACCAGTAATAAGTGTGTGTGTGTGTGTGTGTGTGTTTGTGTTTGTGTTTGTGTGTGTGTGTGTGTGTGTGTGCGTTGTGTTTGTGTTTGTGTGTGTGTGTGTGTGTGTGTGTGTGTGTGTGTGTGTGTGTGTGTGTGTCAAGAGTTATACAGTAATATTTCATTCACCACTCCACACGTACTGTAAAATTGGACCTAGTGCCAGTTTGATATTCGTTTGAGGGAACGGCGGCACAAGAGTCAACATAATTTTTGAAGTTCTTATTATTTCCTTAATATATTTGTTCGGACCCAAGTCACTCCTTTTCCATTCTTCGACTGTCCCTTCTTTTCCGTCCTTCTGTATCCTTTGTGGTTGCGGTATTGTTTCTTCCTCTTCAGTTCAGTTATATATATTTGTAATTGGTATGCCCAGAATATTTGGATACCATTTGAATGATAGAAACAAAAATATCTCGAAGTACGAAAATTGCACTGGCGTATTAAAGTACTCCCCATCCCAGCGTACAGTATTCATAATGTATCAGTTTTATGCGTGGCAAATGTACACCCGTGGGTATAATAAATTTCTGGCCATCTCTTGCTTGATAGAATTCGTTGCAGTTTATTAAAGTACTGCTCCGTTGTGCCCCGAATATTTATCACCATTGCCTGGGGGTTAAAACTTCCAATGTATATAAGAACATATAAAAAGGTACGAGTTTTTAGTTGATTAGGGTTTATTTATATTCACTTTCAACCCCGGGAAAGTCTTATACGCGACTCTTCATATCTAATTAAGGGAATAATGAGTTGTCTGGCAAATGAAGGCGAATCGTTGCTTACAAATATTCAACGAAACAACATTTATCCCCATTACGCTTACCGAGGGGGTCGATATCGTGGCATAGTTTGGAGGAATCAGTGGCTTTTCATGTCGCCCACAGCATAATATAATTCTTTCTCACTCAGATACTGGAAGCACCCATTAATCAACTTCTTGTAACAGGGACTCATACTGACTCATAATCTGCAAGGGATTACACACACACACAGCCTATGCATACCCACATAGACGTACACACACACACATACACACACACACAGTCTATACACACACACACACACACACACACACACACACACACACACACACACACACACACACACACACACACACACACACACACACACACACACACACACACACACACACACAGTCTATACACACACACACACAGTCTATACACACACACACACACAGTCTATACACACACACACACACACACACAGTCTATATACACACACACACACACACAAAGCCTATGCGCGCACACACACACACACACACACACACAGTCTATACACACACACACACACACGTCTACACTCACCAGGGAAATTCGCACACCCAGGCTGGATGATTTTCGATATTAAGGCTCTGATCCCTTAGGTAATTTATTATGTGAGCCCAGGAAGCACTAGGAAGGAGAAGGGGGGAGGGGGGCGGGGAGGGGAGGGGAGAGATGATGGGGAGGTGGAGGAGTAAAGGAAAAGAGAGGAAAGGGAGAGAAGGAGGAAGAGGAGGAGGAAGGGAGAGGAGAGGAAAGGAAAGGAAAGGAAAGGAGGTGGGGGAGGCGAAGGAGTAATGGAAAAGAAAGAAAAGGGAAAGAAGGAGGAGGAGGAGGAAGGGAGAGGAGAGGAAAGGAGATGGGGGAGGTGGAGGAGTAAAGGAAAAGAGAGGGAAGGGAGAGGAGGAGGAGGAGGAGGAGGAGGAGGAGAAGGAGAAGGAGAAGGAGAAGGAGAAGGAGAAGGAGAAGGAGGAGGAGGAGGAGGAGGAGGAGGAGGAGGTGGAGGAGGAAGGGAGAGGAACGGAAAGGAAAGGAGGTGGGGGAGGTGAAGGAGTAATGGAAAAGAGGGGAAAGGGGAGAGGAAAAGGAGACGAAGAAGGTGGAGGAGTAAAGGGGAAGAGGGGAAAAGTAAAGGAGAGTATGTGGAAGAGAGGTATAGAGGTGAGGAGAGAGAGACGGAGGGAGGAATTGGAGGGTAGGGGAGAGAAGGAAGAGAGGGAGGAAGTGGAAGAAAGGTAAAGAGGTAAGGATATAGTGGTAAAGGGAGGGAATGGAGGAGGAGGAGGAGGAGAGGTATAGAGTTGAGGAGATATTGGGGGAGGGAAGGAGAAGGAGAAGGAAGGTAGGAGAGAGGGGAATAGGAAGAAAATGTATGAAATAGAGAAGAGAGATGTTCACGAGTTGCACTGGGGAGGAGGAAAAGAAATGAGAGAACACAGGAATGAAAGAGAGAGAGAGAGAGAGAGAGAGAGAGAGAGAGAGAGAGAGAGAGAGAGAGAGAGAGAGAGAGAGAGAGAGAGAGAGAGAGAGAGAGATATGAGGTAGGATAATTAGTTTCATGACATAGTTTGCAGCAATCAGTAACCAGTTCCTCCACACAAAATTACCCCAATTAAGAGGATAGAACAGTATTGCTGCAGTAAATCTGGAGCAAATGATTCCTCCAGACCATTCCAAGCAACAGGCCACCATTATTTTTTGTTTATCTGGCCCTGTTTCCTAGAATACTTTGGAGGAATCAAGGTGTTCTAATGTACCAAAAGTATACAATTCCCTTAAGGTTACTAATAATGCACACTCCTAATTCGCCTGCTTGTTGTTGTTGTTGGATATTTATCACCACCTGGAAAAAGAAAATAGACTATGCTTTGGGTGTTTATTCACAGGTTTATAAACAGCGGAAGCCACTCTAATCTTGCACTGAACGTTGATTATCTGACGGGAAACCATTACACATTCGCCAAGTTGAAAAAAAACAAAAAAACTATATGGGATTTTTTTTTTTTTTTTTTTTGTAAGGGGATTCCCAAGCGTGTAATTCCATGGAGTTTTGTATAGGGGAATGGTTGGTTGGTTGGTTGGTTGGGTGTAGCATCCATGGTTTATTGAAATATTTCTAGAGAATTATAGGGACCCAAATCCTCCAAACCACACCAAGACACACACTGCCACAAACTTTCCACGATTTGAAGATCTGTTTTGCGGTACAGTTTGGAGGAGTTGGTAGTATAGCCAGCCACCCACCCATCCATACATACATACCTTAAAACAAAACAAAAATCTATCTATTATTGTCTCCCCTCACCCACCCACCCATACATACCTTACGTTAAAACAAAACAAATATATCTATTATTGTCTCCCCTCACCCACCCACCCACCCATACCTTACGATAAAACAAAAAAAATCTATCTATTAATGTCTCCCCTCACCCACCCACCCATGCATACATACCTTACGATCAAACAAAACAAATCTATCTATTATTGTCTCCCCTCACCCACCCACCCATACATACCTTACGATAAAACAAAGCAAATCTATCTATTATTGTCTCCCCCTCCCCTTTACCAACATTTCGTTCATCTATAAGCGTGTGTGAAAATCCGAGAGTGTAATCACAGTGTCCATTAGTCACCAGTCCCTGTAATCCGGGGTAAATGAGGCCCGTTAGTGTATTAGAGAGATTTGCTGTTGTCATTTTTGTAGTAGTGTGTGTATTTTCAACATAATTTGTATAGTATTGTGTGTATTTCAATATCATTTTTGTAGTAGTGTGTGTATTTTTATTATTAGTTTTTTAGTAGTGTGTTTATTTTCAACATCATTTTTGTAGTAGTGTGTGTATTTCAACATCATTTTTTGTAGTAGTGTGTGTATTTCAACATCATTTTTGTAGTAGTGTGTGTATTTCAACATCTTTTTTGTCGTAGTGTGTGTATTTCAACATCATTTTTGTAGTAGTGTGTGCATTTTTATTATTATTTTTGTAGTAGTGTGTGTATTTTCAACATCATTTTTATAGTAGTGTGTTTATTTTCATCGTCCTTCTTGTAGTAGTGTGTGTATTTCAACATCATTTTTATAGTAGTGTGTATTTTCAAAATCATTTTTGTAGTAGTGTGTATATTTAACATCATTTTTGTAATAGTGTGTGTATTATCAACATCATGTATGCTGAGTTGTGCAGTAATTTTAGTGCATTATTAATTGTATTGTTAGTGCAATATGAACTGTATTGTCCTTGCATTGTAGTTACTATTTCGCATTTTATTGTGCTTTAATTAATTACATTTTTGCTATATTTTGGACTTCGTTGCATTGTAATTGTATATTCACTGCATTGGTATTTCATGTATATTGTATTTTCACTTGAAATCCATTGCATATAATTATAATGTATTTTCATTGTATTATCGTATTAAGGAACCCTGTGATGTAGTCAGGAAATTGGAGGTAAATGAGTCGTTCAAACATTGCCACAAAACACCACCTACATGGAAGGAGCTTGTTTCATGGCATAGTCAGGAGGAATCAGAAACCTCCAATTCTCATTCACGTTCACAGGGTCCTTTAAGATGGTAATTCTTTATTGGTACATTGCAGTGCCTTAATTCCTCTAAAGTATGCTAGGAAACAGGACCAAATGAGCAAAAATAATTGTGTTCTGTTGCTTGGAATAGCTTGGAGGATTCAGTTGCTCCAGATTTACCAACACAACACTTCCCCCTTAATTAAGTGATATATTGGCCTACATTTGAGGTGGTTCCTGGCATCCCCCTGGGTCCTTCTTTCACCAAGGGTCAGGACATAAACAATTCAGGTCAATCCACGTGTTGTATATATTTCAATTTACTTGCTTGCTATTTCAATTGTACTCGGAGCAATTTAACTTTTCACAGACCAGTATCTCTTATTCAGTCCATTAAGTTTACAGTGTATTCTAGCATTTATTTTTTTTCACTCTTTGTCCTTTTAGCTTTTATCCTAGACATTTTCACTTTTATTGTGCCCTGATTCTCACTTATTTTTGCAGTTTCTCTTCTATTCCACCAGTGTAGCTTTGTTTTATCATGTTCCTTTTATCTTTTAGGCAATGGTAATTTCTCTATAGTTTTTTTTTGCTTTTATTCTAGCCATGTAACACATATTTTAGCCCGTTTCCAGTATTTCTAGCCAGATTCCAGTTATTCCATCCACTTTCCAGTTATTCTAGCCAGTTTCCAGTTATTCTAGCCAGTTTCCAGTTATTCTACCCAGTTTCCAGTTATTCTACCCAGTTTCCAGTTATTCTACCCAGTTTACAGTTATTCTAACCAGTTTCACCTTCAGTTTAGTTTAGTTCGCTTTTTTCCTCGTCACTTCCACTTCACCATGAGAAGTGGAGTGAATAGTCAGATAAAACGATGCAATGTTCATTTTAGTGGTACATTTGTTATTCTGTTTCTTCCTCACTCCGTACCATGTGTAAGGCTGGGCAGGAACCATCACCAGTACAGCGGCTCAGGTCATGTATATATATGTAATAATTCAATTTGAAGGACGTTAAGCCCTTTGCCTCATAATTAAATTTCAAATATAATAAAGCCATAATATAATTTATCACATTATACTGTTGAGTATAGAGCTCGACTTCATATATATATATATATATATATATATATATATATATATATATATATATATATATATATATATATATATATATATATATATATATATATATATAAGTGGATAATATGAGACAGGGAGAAGTGCAGGGAAAATTGACTTCAAGAAGGTCTGAAGAAACCCTGAGAGATTATATGACTTACGGCTGGGAGAATCCTCTTAGCTGCATAAAACTCTCTTGCTGGTCCACCTCGCCCAGCTCTTGACTTTTTCCTCACTTCCTTCAGGTCCTTCTCTCCTTCAGTCCTCCTTCACATCACTCACTCCACCCTGCCTCCCTCCTCGACACAGTCAACCCTTCGTCAATTCTCCCTCCCTTCTTCCATTCTTATTAGTTCCCTCCAGTCCTTTCCCATTCCCTTCACCCTTGCCTCCCATCATTTCCCTCTAATCTCTTTTTGCCACCAGTGTTCCCTCTCTCCCTCCATTTAATCCTCACTTCCGTTCTGCTTTCACATTTTTCTACTATTAGTTTTCCGTCCTAACTTCTATTCGTTCTAACTCTTGTTAAAAAAAAAAAAAAAAAAAAAAAAAAAAAAAAAAAAAAAAAAAAAAAATCCTACTATAGTAATGTTGTTAAGAATTTCGGTTGCACATAATATACAATTGATATAAGGGATGATTGAATTTATATATCCTTTAATTATAGGTTAATATATTAAAAAATGAATGGTAATATAGATGAACAATACTATGTACAGTATTATATAAAAAGAGATTTGTAATGATGGACGTTAATGTGTTACTACAGTTGAATGCACGGAAAAAATTGGATACTTTGTTTTCTTCTCCTCCTCCTCTATTTCCATTTGTTCCTGGTTCCGGTAATATCCCCCTTCTTCTTATATTCTGAGTAACCTTTTGCTCTGCTATGCCTTTTGGCCGTAGTAGTGGATTACTTAGACAAAGCCTCACCAACAGTGCGCTAAGAACCTATAGGCTTGTTAATGTTTGGAATTATTTTTGTATACTCCTCCTCCTCACCATCCTCTTCCTCGCCTTCCCATTCCTCCTCCTCCTAACCTTCCTCTTCTTCCTTGCCTTCCTCCTCCTTGCTCTCCTCCTCCTTTTCCTCCTCCTTATCTTCCTGACCCTCCTCCTCCACTTTATAATCTTCCTTTTTTCTCAGCTCTTCCCTCCTCTTCCTCCACCCATCTGTCAGAGTTTAGTGAGGTAATGAGAAAAGCGAGCTTCCTGATCCATCCCGTCACCCAATCTCTCTCTCTCTCTCTCTCTCTCTCTCTCTCTCTCTCTCTCTCTCTCTCTCACTACTTCCCTATCCTCTCCCCTCTCTCTCTCTCTTTTTATATTACCCACCAAAGTTTTCCAATCAACCATTGTGTATATGACGCGCTCTGAGGCACAACTAAACCACCCTCCATCATTGCCTATACCTTCCACAATCCTCCCTTCTGCAGTAGTTAGTGTTGGTGAGTACCTGTTTTATTTATAGATGTATAGTTGTATAACTTGAGTGTCTTTCTTTTTACCAGTACAGTCACGATCCATAATAAGTATCCAGGTGTTTTTTGAATTGCCTGGTTGAGTATTAATTAAAGGAACACCAGCAGGTATGAGACAGGATAAGCGTTGAAATTGGTTTACTTGTATGTCAGACGATTCGATACTTTAGCAACACCTGAGTACTTATTATGGCTCGTGACTGTACCTCTTCTGCAGTAGTTAGTGTGTGTTTGTGTGGGATCACCTGTTACCAGTATATATATAGTTTGTTTGCTCGTACCTCTTTATTATCTAGGGATGGTAGCCAATGGAAGTTACTTGTTTTCTGCATGTAGAGATAGAGAACATTGCTGACTGTCGACTTTTCCTCCATTTTTTGTTGGTGTACATTAGTGTTTGTTCTTTGCTATATCTTCAGATGATTGTTCCGTGGCATAGTTAGGAAGAATCAGAGACCTTCCATTTCACCCAAAAAAAGATATTGTAATTCTGCATGGTGAATGTGTTAGTTAAATGATTTTCCTTTATGTTATCCTTCAAGAAGCATTGAGAGAAGCGACACAACTTTTGCCGCCGACTGTACATCCCCCTTAATAATGTAGCTGAGTGAACAGAAGCCATATATAGGCGACAGTCAAATATCCTTTCCCTCATGCTGTTCTAGACAAAAGAGTTGCTTAATGTAAAATTTCCATTTAATTCGTGCAGGAAAAATTGTGCAGCATTAGTAATATATAAAAAGAGTGTTTGGTGGTCTGATTATTTATTTAATTATATAATCTGAAATAATGCGTTTTTCGCGGAACCCTTACATTATTCCGGTAGCCACTCTGGTGAAATAATAACAATAGAGATAAAAGAGTGTAGTGAAGCTGTACACAGTATTGTTATTTATTTGTAAATGTGTGGATGGACTTTATTCACACGGACTAACGATTAATAATTCTAGAATATTCAGATTAATTTTAGAAGCTTAGGGTTAATAATTTCTGTTCTCAGCACTCAAACATTAATTCACTTCTCTTCCCTACTACTACTACTACTATTACTCTCTCTCTCTCTCTCTCTCTCTCTCTCTCTCTCTCTCTCTCTCTCTCTCTCTCTCTCCTCTCTCTCTCTCTCTAAATGCGGTTGTAAAGGGAATTTCTGCTTGCATTCAGGTTTCAGCATGTGGTTGGATTTCATACACTACTATACTGAGTGAGTATTAAATGTTACCGTTTCCAACCAAACTGTGTGCTAGTTGTTGTTGTTGTTGTTGTTGTTGTTGTTGTTGTTGGTTTAGTTTTACGAGGTTTATCATTTGTTAGCAATGTACACATGCACAAAAGCAAAAGAAGTTTAATTTCTACCACTTCGAATCAAACACCCACGCTTTGCTACGCTACCACACCAACTCCAAGAAGAATTTATCACACAAGTAAGTTACCAGTAATCCTGAAAGAGTCCAAGCCTTAAGGGGGCTTGGGGGAGAGGGGGGTTTAGGGGGGTGCGGGTTTTTTTGGGGGTGGGGTCGGGGGGGGTGCTGGAATAGGGGACAGGCTTTCTACTCCCCCCAAGCCTGTCCCCCTATTCCCGCACCCCACAACCCCCCCCCCCCAAGCCTGTCCCCCAACTCCCGCACCCCCTTATGGACTGGTACAGCAAGTTTATCATTCTTCCACGTTAGAAAATTAAGGGGAAATTCTCATTATGGTATAATTATTGGGGGCTACTGATTCCTCCAAACTATGCCAGGAAACCAATCACCTCAATGTTACTAATAGTCCCGGGATCTGTCTGTTGTTTCGTGGCATAGTTTGGAGGAATCATAGACCTTTAATTCACCACCTAGAGAATCTCCCCTTAATTATTATATTATTGCCCGGGTCTCATATTCTGTGTCCGGGTTTAGATTTAGGCGAGATTTTTTTTTTTTTTTTTTTTTTTTTTTTTTTTGAGAATCAGAAAGGAGGAAGGAATAACAAAATCAGTGAAAATAAAGGAAGGAAGAAGAATATAAGGAAAAGGAAGAAAGGGGAAAGACGGTATAGGGGCGAACGACGATGAAAAGGAAAGATGGGGGTGAGAAGTAGAGGAAGAAAAAATGAATATGAAAAAAAAAAAAAGATAAAGACGCGTAGGACGAGGAAGAATAGAGAAAGAAAATAAATACAAAAGACGAAGAGAAGAATAAGAAAAGAGAGAAAGACGCGGAGGATGAAAGATGAGAAAAATTACAAGGGAGAAAGAGGAGAACTAAAGAAACGAACGAAGCAGACGATATAAAGGAGAATAAAAACGAGTAATGACAAGGAGATAGAAGATACAAAAGATAAAAATTAGTGAATGAAAGAAGGAAAGAATGAAGGGACGGACGAGTAAGAGATCTCCGAGTTAAGGTGGTAATTCTTTTTTGGTACATTAGAGTGCCATGATTCCTCCAAAGTATGCTAGAGACAGGACAAAAAAAAAAAAAAAAAAAAAAAAAAAAAAGTGTTCTCTTGCTTGTTATATGGTAGTTTGGATGATTCAGTTGCTCCATATTTACCAACACAAAACTTCTCCCTTAAGGGGCTACAATACAGTTGGTATATCTGGAGAAACTGATTTCTCCAAACTATTCCAACCAACAGGCCACCATTAGTTTTGTTAATCTGGTACTGCTTTCTGTGAAACCTTGGAGGAATCAACGCGCTACGGTGTATCAAAAGTCTACTATCCCCTTAATCTTGTAATATAATACACTATAGTCTAGTACTGCGGGTTGTATAAGAAAGTATATCATCAGTAAGTGTATCAGTGATGGTGATAGAATTACCTACCATTATTTAATAAGACTGGGATGGTGTTTACTTAAGACTATGGGGGTGTTTGGATAAGATTGTGTTTCGATTACGCAACACTGTATGATTGTTGTATTATCATGTGAGATTACGAAAGATTATGATTTATTTCGTGGGATTATGAATGATTTCGTGATATTATGCAACGGTATGAAGGGGAGAATGTATGAATCATGATGTAAGAATACATATGATTTTGTAAACCAATAAAGGCATTCCTAGTTAATTAAAAGGCCACTAATTCACCCAAACTATACCACTAAAAGACTCACTAAGTATTATTACTGTTTTATGGCATATTCTGAAGCAGTTAAAAGTCTCCAGTTCACTGACAAAAGAATGATTCCCTTAGCTTATTTACAGGAATATTGTACAGAATATTACTAGAGAAAAATATGTTAATCTTTGTTAATCTCCTCGGATGTACAGAAAGTATTCATTTTCCATGAATTTAAGAGTCTGTATAAGATTATGTAACTCTAAGGGGAGATTCTCTTGTTGGTAAATTGGAAGGCTACTGATTCCTCCTTTATAACTATATATGCCTGAAAACAGACGCCCTCAATGGTACCAAGGATTCTTGTACAGTACTAGAATCCTTGATGGAAATAATGGGAGATCTATTTCATGGCCTAGTTTGGAGGAATCAGAGTCCTTTCAATTCACCAACAAGAGAGTTTCCCCTTCATGGTTACACAACAGGTGACGACTGAGGATATTTTCCCCTCTGATAAACAGCCAACTTCTTATTATAAGGCTGCTCCATATAGATCAAAGGCTAATTGAGTATTAAGCCTAATTTGTAACAACGCCCGACAGATTATGTATCCAATTTGGCTCTAATTGTCTACCTGATGATCTTAAAGAAAGAACACCACTGAACTCCCGTCTTTCAGTGGATAATGAGGGTTAAATAAGCATATCTCAGAGTACGGAAGTTTGCTCAAGATAATGTGATTCTACGTATTATATACAACCTTAGAATGTGAAGGATTGATTAAGGGGACATTATACTTTGGTGAATTGCGGTGCCATGATTCCTAAAAATTATGCCAGAAAACAGAACCAAATGAATAAAAATAATGGTGTCCTGTTACTTGGAATAGTTTGGAGGAATCAGTTGCTACAGATTTACCAACGCTGTACTACCCCCTTAAAAATATCTATAGGAGTACTTAGGTTTGTCTAAGATTATGTGATTTAAAGTATTGTTTTCTTATATTGCGTAAGATTAATTAAGTATATACAAGAGTGTTTACGTTTGTCGAATATGATGTGAGTCTGTGTATTGTTACCTTAGAATGTGTAGTGGGGTGTGTTAGGGACCCTGTGATCGTGTATGAAAATTGGAGGCTTCTAATTCCTTCTGACTATGCCACGAAACAAACTCATCCTATATAGGTGGTGTTTCGGGGCAATATTTGAAGGACTCATTTACCTTCAATTTTTTTTACTACAACACAGGGTCCCTTAAGCTTTACGTAACTATATAGGTTTATTGGCTGAGTGGAAGGCACAAGTTAAGGGGGTCATTATTAATCCTATATGGCATTGTATTCTTTTGTGTTTTTTTCTTTGTATTTTCCGTCTTGATTCACAGAGTCGTGTAATCGTGATAACGTTGATCTTGCAAGGCAATGTTTGTTCTGTGTGTGTGTGTGTTTTAATTGCTAGTATAATGTGATTGCAACCCAGTGGTAAATTTTCAGGATGGCCGCAACTTTACTTCTTATAATTGGTAAGTGAACATCTGCCTCTAAAAAAGCCTGTATCTTTGCTAGTATTATGCCTTCAATTATGTGTCAAAAATTCCATAAGATACTCTATATTACCCATAATGGGACATAATAATTGTCGACCATTTGGAGGCTATCGATTCCTCCAAAGTGCGCCTCTAAACAGCATCTATTGAGGGAAGCTGTTTCCTGATGGAGTATGGAGGAATCAACAGCTTCAGTTCGCCATGCACCACCATCACAGGCCCCTTTAAACCCGTACTTTCTCCTAATGACATTTCCCGCTACACAACATTTGCATCGGAATACCCTTTAACCAGCAGGAACTCTGAACAAGCGGGATTAACGGGATTCGTTCAACTGCAATGCCCTAATATTTGCTGAAAAAAGAGAGGGTATTTGTACATTGATTCTTATTTGTATTTACACAGCACAGAGGAAAATGAAGTGGGTTATGGTAATGCGTTTGTTTGTTCGATGCGTACGCCTGTTAACTCTATGGCATTTTTGTTATTGTTATTGATATTAATGCATTACAGGGGAAAATGAAGTGAGTTATTAAAACCATACGCCCAATTCATAGTACTGCCAGTTTTATAGTTTTTGTTCTGTTATTGCTTTTAATATCACCAATAAAGCAAGGGCTTCCTGTGCATCAGGTCATGTTCTCTAAATAGATGTACGTGTAGTTTTATATAATATATAATATATGCACACACACATGTTGAACTGACATGTTCTTCTTTATCAATTTCAGATACGCTGCCAGTAACTACTTTCATTTCATTTATCTGCACAGGTAATCCTTCCATTTTTATCTCATTCCACCAAGCAATAGTTATCAGAGATAAAGCTCAATTTCCTGTAGTGTGATCTACATATTTCTAGGCAATACAGATTAAACTGATAATTTGATTAATTTCTGAGCAAATCGAGCATAGTCTGCAGGAAACCAAGTTTCCAAATTCGCTGTCAAAGTTTTGATTTCGCTTTCAAGTGTTGCAATTCACAAATGAACGTTGAGCTATAACCCAAAGTTATACTTGGCATGACCTACATTTGTGATTACGGACCCCAAAATCAAACATGGAACAAATATATATCCTACTGAAAGCTGTGAATATATCCAACAGCTGGAATGGAGAAAAGTATCGAAGGGAACTCTCATCGTCGTAAGTCAAAAGTTACTATTGACGGCAGCTATAGTTAGGAGTGGTGGTCAAGTCCATGTGTCATGATTTAGTACGAGAACCGAGTCGCGATCCAGTGTTACGCTTCCCTGCAGAAAACTTCTGTAATTGTAGGTGAAAATGTGTGCGTTCAACTGCAGACGGGGGCGACATTATCTTGACGGCTTGGCTGGAGGGGCTACGTGATGGGGGTCGGACGGTCTGAGGAAGAATGTAGATGTGGGTGCTGCAGGTGTGGTGGTGGTTGCTGTGATGGTGATGGTTGTGGTGGTGGTGGTGATGGTGATGGTGGATGCCCGGGTGGCGATGATGGTTGTCGTGGTGGTGGTGGTGGTGGTGATGGTGGATGCCCGGGTGGTAGTGATGGTGATGTTTGGTGTGGTGGTGGTATTGGTGGTGGTGGTGGCCTGGGTGGGTGATATTGGTGGTGTTCGTGGGTCAGGTGGTTGTGGTGGTGATTGTGGTGATGGTAGTGGTGATTTCTATCATGGTGGTTGTAGTAGTGGTTGGTGTGGTGATAATGGTGGTGGTAGTGGTGGTGGAGGTGGGTGAGGAATAGGAGTATAAAAATCCTTTAGCCGTATAAGTCCCACTTTAATTCTTAATGATACAGGGTGACCATATGAATCCGAGTGCAGTTCTTGTTGATGTAAAAAGGTGGCACATGTGGCAGGTGATGGTGGTGGAGAGAGAAGTGGATAAAATTTATTGACCTCTTTGATTGTCAGAGTCATTGGTATTGATGAAGGAATTTAAGTACGGTAGTTAGCGTTGGTGATGGTGATGTGAGAAATGTACTGTGGTTATAATTTTTAACATTCAAGTGGCAATATTATTCTTTGTTATTGTAGAAAGATGATGCTTCCGTTGCTAGTGGTGGTGGTGAGTGGGAGTAAGTGAAAATGCTAAGGTAAGCCGTTGAGTGCATGTGTCTACAGTACTGTTGTAATATTAACTCCTCGCTATTTATTCATTCCAAAGAACACTTACAGACTCTTAATGATTAAAACATTTACCGTACTCGTTAGGGCTTACCTTGGTAGTAGTAGCTTTTTCTAACTTTTGTCATTGTCAGCTCCAGTTGATTTTTTTACCTTCTTTTAAAACTTTTATCATTATTTGCTCCAGGTAATTTTGTTTATCGAATGAAACCAGCTTTTACACACAGTGGGTTATTCAGGAGACTGTTAAATTCTAAATGAGTCTGGGGCTACGAATTCCTCCAGACAGACACAGTATAGATCTTGTGGTACGGTCCAGGTGATATATACTCAGGGTGGTATTATTAAACTGACTCTTCGACGAAAAGTTCACTTTGTCATTCAGTTCCCATTATTTTGCAATGCGATTACAACAACGAAACACCTTTCTGTCGAAGAGTAATTTAAATAATACCACCTTCAGCTTTTCTTAGTATAAAGTTCATTATCACTCTTAGCCTAACTATATACCGGGACAGAATCCATTAATTAGGACGACGATGGCAAGGAAGTACCTGGCAATTGTCTCAGGTTATTACTGGGGAGGGACGAGCCTCTTCCACCTGGACTGTACCATTAGTTAATGCGTCCAACTGTACCAAACTTATTCTAAGGAAATACTTCGCGTATTTTTTATGTAATGATTAAGTGGCCAGGTTTGTGTCGTTGAAAAATTGCCTACAAAATCCCTCATATTGAGCCAAGAGTCAGATTATAATTGCTTGATTACGTGATCTTCCTTCGTGGCTCAGTTGGGAAGAATGTCGGGTATATATTCCTTCGTGGATTTCATCCTTCTCTTGCGTGTCCTCAGCTTCTCCTTCCGCTCAAATATATAAATATATAAACAGATAAATAAATAAAAGAGTAAATAAAATATCCAAATCATGATGATAATAATAGTAAATAAATAAACAAATAGATAATAAAGTTAGTTAAGGTGGGATGTTTTGCGACCTCAGCGAACCGTGAGAGATTGGATTGCATTTACTGCGGTAATGGCTATTCAGTGATGGTGTATAGGAATTGGAGGCTTCTGATTCCTCCTGACTATTCCAAGAAACACGCTCCTTCCCAATATATTGTGTTTCGTGGCAATATTTGAAGGATTCATTTACCTTCAAATTTCTGACTATATCACAGGGTCCCTTAACCATTGTGGGTCTAAAATGGCGGCTTGGCGAGGATCCCTGGCTGGTGGGTGTGTGGGTGCAGGAGTATTAAAGAGAGGTATTATGTTGGTGAATTGGAAGAATACTGATTCCTCCACACTATGCTAGAAAACAGACGCCTTCAGTGGTACTAATGGGAGATCTGTTTCGTTGCACAAGTTGGAGGAATCAGAGACTTTACAATTCACCAAAAAGATGAGATATTGGGCAGCAAAGTGAGACTAGGAGGAGGTATGATAAGAGCATAGGTACAGCCACAATCAAATAACCACCGACACTTTCCTTCCATCGTAGTAAATATCTTGGGAATAAAGAACAACACGTGTATGATTTTGCAACACCTCATAATAAAGAACAACACGTGTATGATTTTGCAGCACCTCATAATAATAAATGAGGGGGTTGAGTTGACGAAAAAATTGTTGTAAGATTATATTTTGATTTGAGACTGATTTATTTGCAAGATGGAAGGAAGGTGTCGGTGGTTATTTGATTGTGGCTGTACTCTCTTGATATATTGGAGGGCTACTGATTCCTCCAAACTATGCCACGAAACAGATCCCCCATTAAAGCAACATTGGATTCGTCTGTTTCCTGGCATAGTGTGGAGTAATCAGTAGCCCTCCAATGTACCTTCAAGCGTCTCTGCCCTTAATAGAGGAAGCTGCAATCGTCGGTCATAGGAATGTGTTGTTCTCAGGTGGTTTATTTAAGGGGATAACATACATTTGGTACAGCCACAATCAATAACCACCGACACCTTCCTTCCATCGTGCAAATAAATCAGTCTCAAATCAAAATATAATCTTACAACACCATACGTCAACTCAAACCCCTCAATTATTATTATGAGGTGCTGCAAAATCATACACGTGTTGTTCTTTATTAACAAGATATTTACTACGATGGAAGGAAAGTGTCGGTGGTTATTTGATTGTAGCTGTACATTGGAGCGCCTTGATGCCTCCAAAGTATACTAGGAAACAGGACCAGGTTAGCAAAAATAATAGTGGCGTGTTGCTTGGAACAGTTTGGTGGAATCAGTTGCTACGGATTTACCAACTCTGTACTACCCCTTTAAAGTTGCTGTTGAGTTAGGCTAGTGTATATTATTTTGTGGGTGAATTGAAGGCTACTACTGAATCCTCCAATCTATGCCAAACACCAGACTACTGAAACCCTATATATGCATGTAAGGAGTCTATTCAGTAGCATAGTTTGGAGGAACCAGTAGCCTTCAACACATTCATCAACAGTATCTTATCTTAAAAGGAGCAAATACAGTGTAAAAGGTAAATCTGGAGCAACTGATTCCTCCAAGTTATACCAAGCAACAGAGCACCATTATTATTTTTGTTCATCGGGTGCTGTTTTCTGACATACTTTGGAGGAATCAAGGTGCTCCAATATACCCAACGAATACTTTCACCTTAAGTGTGGAAATACAGTGCGTTGTTCCCAGACTGTACGAGAGAGACTTCAGAATAATGCATGGATGTCTGGCTGGTGGTTGGTGAGGGGGAGGGGGCGGGGGAGATGAGGGGGAGGAGGGTGGAGGGAGGTATGGGGTGGACGGGGGTGTAGTGCTGGGTGGTGAAGGGTAGTGTGGTTGTTGTGGGGGGGGGGGAGGGGGGATGGAGGAAGGTAGTGGAGGGAAGTGTTGGGGAGGGGTGTCTGGCGGTGGGGGTTAGACAACGATAATGGAGGGAAGGGTGAGTGTTGGAAGACGGTGGTGAAGGAAGGAATGGGGGCGAGTGGTGGATGAGGGTGGTGAGTGGTGGATGAGGGTGGTGAAGGGAGGTGTGGAGGTGAGTGGTGGATGACGGTGGTTGAGGGAAGTGTGGGGTGAGTGGTGGATGAGGGTGGTGGAGGGAGGAGTGGAGGTGAGTGGTGGATGAGGGTGGTGAAGGGAGGTGTGAGGTGAGTCGTGGAGGAAGGTGGTGAAGGGAGGAGTGGAGGTGAGTGGTGGACGAGGGTGGTGAAGGGAGGTGTGGAGGTGAGTGGTGGAAGACGGTGGTGAAGGGAGGTGTGAGGTGAGTGGTGGAGGATGGTGGTGAAGGGAGGAGTGGGGGTGAGTGGTGGGGGAGGGACTGTAGTGGTGGTGACGGCAGGTGTGGCCGTGGGAAAGTATTAGGATCTACAGTGGAAGGCAAGAAGGAGGGGGGATGGAGACACGCTGCAGGAAGGGGGAAGGGAGGAGAATTGGGCAGGTTGTAGCGAGGAGGAAGGGGAAGGGGAAGGGGATAGGCTTACTGGATGAGGGAGCGAAGGGGTCAGGTATCAGGGAGAAGAAGAGGGTGTAGGCTGCATTGAAGGGGAGGGGGTAGGCTGCAGGGAGGAGGAGTTGGTCAGACTTATGGGTGGGGGAAGGGGCAGGGTTATGGAAGGTGGGTAGGCTGCATTGAGTGGGAGGGGAAGGGGGCAGGTTTATGGGAGGGTGAGGGGTATAGGCTGCGTGGAGGGGGAGGGGGGAGGGCTTCATGGAGGGAGGGAGGGGGCAGGTTTCAGGGAGTGGGTGGAGGTATACAGCAGCAGACCACTCCGCTACCATTGTGTATTTCTCCATTGTTATGTGTGTGTGTTCTGTGTGTATTGTGTGTTTGAATGTATGTGTGTATTCCATGTGTGTGTGTGTACTGTGTTTTGAATGTATGTGTGTAATTCATGTGTGTGTGAGTGTACGTATGTGTGTCCTGTGTTTTGAATGTATACTCCGTCTCTCTGAGTGTGTGTGTTTGTGTGTGTGTGTCTGTATATATATATATGTTTCATGGCCACGCGTCCGTGTGTTACTCACATGGAAACCGAACCTTACAATAAACTTTCCTTTTTGTATATTTTTATACGTGTAATTAAAACTGACGGAAAACTTAGTTTCATAATATTTCGTAAGATTTCTGGACTTAGATTCACCTTTTTTTTCTTAAAAATGTCAATATTGATGCGTTAAAGACTTTGATTCACAGAACCTACTCACTCACATCTTATTAAACATTTCATAAACAGGATTTTCTTTTGAAGGATTACTTTCTCAATAATGGCTTTACTTTTATATAATAGTGAATAATTATATATGTACTATTGACAAATCAAAATACTGCGTATCTGCAATTGGAAAAGAGAAGATCTATTTAATCATTCCGTATCTAGTTGAAGTCTCGAGTAATTTAGAAAAGTTAGTTCAAAGGAATTCTCTTCTATTTTACGTCTAAATTTGCTTCGGTTCAATCAGAGGAATACCTTCAAGTCTACTTTATTTTCCATGAATTTTTGAGACCTTCCAGTCACTGATGTTCGTTCATCAATTTCTTACCAATCAGTTCCCATGGCCTCGCTGTCAGGTTGGGTACATTGGGAACTCTTACCGAACTTTCAAGATTCAATTGATGATCATATTGGTTACTATTTCAGAAGTGACCTCTTTACTCAGCTAGTACGCAGTGTCTTGCATTGTTCTATCCGTAAAGATCATTTTAATCTTGTTTAATCTTGTCATCATATTAATATAATAGTATTTTAGAAGATTTTAATTTCGAAAACAATACCTTTTCTAAAGTATGTGGTATCATCGCACCCTTCAATAACTTTACGTAATAATCCTATACCGTACTTCCCCAACACTGTCTATTGCGATTAAAGGGTAGTTCAATAATCTTGTGTCTGAGTAGTATTGTATTTAAGATACTTTTGATAAGAATTTATATGTATTGATTGATTTTGTTATGTAATTTCTAGATCATTGATAATGGATGGCAATTGATGAGTGGCGATAGGTTTGTTTCGGTTTAAGTTTAGTATAATAGAATGGAACTGTTCGTCGTCTCCCTATTGTGTTTCTCCTTTGGAACTGTGAAGAATATTTGGGATGTTCAGATTAGTTTTATATCTTTCATTAAAGATATTCACTGAACAATCATTTGAATTTCACATAAAGACGGTAAAAACTTTAATGAAAATGAGAAACTACAGAAAGATAACTTCAGACATATACTGACAAAGACTGATCTAAGTCCCAAACAACCATACCGATGTCTCTTACAGTAAACACACCATTAAACACTGTGTTTAAAAAAAAAAAAAAAAAAAAAAAAAAAAAAAAAAAAAAAAAAAAAAAAAAAAAAAATCTAAACAGTTGTTCACGTTACATTTTAATAATCTAGTTTGATAACTAAAAAAAAAATAATTGTCAAAGATAATGAAGGTGGCTAATACTGTACTGTTCATAGTCTATCCACGTTACCTGACCAGATCTATCACGACCACGGTGAGAGGGTCTGTCTGGTGGCTGGTCCTTGGTGATTTCATTATTCAGTTCCATTGTGCTTTACTCTCACGCGCCTTGTATTAGTAATGGATTGTGGTGGCCGTAAAATGAAGGCTGGTGATTGCTCCATACTATACCACGAAACAGATTCCCTCAAGTATTGATGCTGTTATGTGTCAGGGTTTGGAGGAATCAGTGGCCTAATTTTTACGGACATCAGTGCCTCGGTAATAAATGCATTGGTGTCTCCTCGTCTGAGCCAGTGGAAGTGGTTTACATGTTCGAATCCTGAGGGCCTTAATTTAAAGTTTTAAAGAATTTATTAGCATATCAGGCTTTGTGTAGCTGAACAGTATGTAAAAAAGGCAGAGTTATGAAGGACAAAGTAAGGCAAGGTAAAGTGAATTAGGGCAGAGTAAGGCAAGGAAAGGTGAAGGAATCTAAGATATTTTTATATTTGCAGTTTTAGGTAAAGTACTATATAAAAATGCTGAAGAATGTATGAACTTGTTAGGCCGGCTTCAGACAGACCAATGAGACAATACAAAAAATATGAAGTGATATGGGGCAAGGAATGTGAAGGAATGATAGGTTATTGAATGTTGAGTTACTATCAAGCCATGGGGGCCTTTTCAATATGGGCGAAATGAGTACTTCTGATTTCCCCAAACTATGCTGCAAAATATATTCACTACTCGTCTGTTTTCTAGGATTGTTTGGAGGAATCAGTATCCTCCAAATCACCCACAATTGACAACTCCCCTATAATATTCGAAGTTTAGGTTTAATTGGGACTTGGAGGATGTTGATTCCTCCAACATTGGCCACGAAAATTTACTATACTTTACTGAAGGAACAAGTTTCGTTGTATATAATAGAATGGAGGAAATAATAGCCTTCAGTCAACTTTTATATCATGTTGTTTTTGTTTTTGTTCTTGTTATTGTTGGTGTTGTTGTTGTGACTGAATTCTATACCTATTCATGAGAAAATAATTCATGAATAGTAACACAGCCGAAAGAAATAGCAGATTGGATGCTGAGAATGTATTTTCAGGAGCGAGAATCTTTTGGTGTGTGAGAGAGTAATATTGCGTCGTGGACTCCGTTATAAGTCTGATTACATCGCTTGTGTTTACACTTGGGTTTGTTATTTTTTTGTAGTCCCGTCGCCGAGCAAACACACTGAGACTCAGGCGCATGTGCAAGCAGGCAGGCGCACACGCACAGACATCGCAACACACACACACACACACACACACACACACACACACATATGCACTCTTTTTTATATTCCTTTGCACACACACACACACACACACTCTTCTCAAACAATCCCACATTCACTCCACTCATACACAAACACGAGACGCATGGCTTAGGACACAATACACTCGTGCCAGATTAAAACAACATTTCTTCTCTGTGGACGTTAGAGCAGAGGTCCATCCTTTCGACGGCTGTATTAGCAGAGCAAACACAAGGACTCTCTCCTCTGCCGGACCTCCATTTCAGAGTAGTGACCCCCTTCAATTTATTCACTGTCCTCTCCACTCATCCACCTGTATTCCTCCTCTCTCCTCTTCCTCCTCTCTCCTCTTCCTCCTCTCTCCTCTTCCTCCTCTCTCCTCTTCCTCCTCTCTCCTCTTCCTCCTCTCTCCTCTTCTTCCACTCCTACGTCGTCCCCCTTTCCTTCTACCTCCCTCTCTGTTTTTCATTCTATATCTGTCTATCTCGTTCTTCCTCCCCTGTCTGTTCTTCAGTCTTTGTCTACACCCTATGCTGTGTCCCTTCCTCCTAGCTACCTTATCCTCTCCTCTCTTCTTCTACCATCTTCTCTCCACAACCTTCTCTTCCATGCAATCCCTTTCCTGCTCTTCACAACCTTCCCTTCCATGCAATCCCTTTCCTGCTATCCCATTTCGCCCTCCCATCATCCTTCCCTTCCCTTCCCTTCCCTTCCCTTCCCTTCCCTTCCCTTCCCTTCCCTTCCCTTCCCTGCACTCGCTTCCCAGGCCACATCACTGCTAATATCCATATTCGCTGACTTAGGCAAATGTCCACTGGTCGGTTTGTAATAGGTTGAGGCATATGATGGTGTTGACACGAGTTGTGGAGTGGGTGGTGAATCTCTGGGAATTGTGTGGTGTGATGTGGTGTTGGGGTTTGGTAGAGCATGGTGTGATGTGGTGGAGTGTAGCGTGTGGTGTGGTGTGGTGTTGTGTGGTGTTGGGGTGTGGTAGAGCATGGTGTGATATGGTGGAATGTAGCGTGTGGTGTGGTGTGGTGTAGTGTGGTGTTGTGTGGTGTTGGGGTGTGGTAGAGCATGGTGTGATGTGGTGGAGTGTAGCGTGTGGTGTGGTGTGGTTTAGTGTGGTGTTGTGTGGTGTTGGGGTGTGGTAGAGCATGGTGTGATATGGTGGAGTGTAGCGTGTGGTGTTGTGTGGTGTCGCGGTGTGGTAGAGCATGGTGTGATGTGGTGTAGTCATGGAGCGTGGTGTGGTGTGGTAGTATGGTATGGTGAGGTCGACTGAGGTTGGGTAAGGTGTGGGTGGAATGTGGTGTGGTGTGGTGTGGCGTGGTGTGATGTAGTGTGCCAGGGTGTATTGTAGTGATGGTGGAGGGTAGTGTGGTGTAGTGTGGTGTAGCTGCATGGTGTGGTGGTGTTTATTTGGTCTGATGTAGCTGCATAATATATATAAAAAAAATATATATATAAAATTAGGTTAAGAGCCTTGACACACAAAGGTTATAATCATATACAGTATATTATAATTTCCAACAAAGAGTGGACGGACGAATCAGGCATAATCCGGTTTGGCAATGGGAGCAATTTAGTCAGAATGTTTAAACTGATTTACTTGTTCTTTTTCTGTGATGGGGGTACGTAAGCGGTCAGAGGGGCAATTTACATCAGAAAGTTCCCAATTCTGGCCTTGATGTGACGAGGCCCGAAAATTATCGAAAAATTATTCTTCCACTATCAATATTCCTTTCAGTTCTTTACCAGGAATGAATGTAAATATATGTAAACATGTGCTGTATTGACATGGAAATCATACTTGCATTATTTTTTCTGCAAGCATAGAGAATGTAAGAAGCAGAATAATATATCATGGCTGGAATCGAGTTAAGCACATTATACACGTTACCATTTTTTTTTTTCCAGAACAGAGAAGTGACACAAACTACAATACTCTAAAATCCTGGAATAGATCTGGACATGGAAATTACACACGAAGTATTTCTGTAATGTCATTGTAAACAAATAGACACTACCTTCATTTAGAATTTATTGACACGAGGTGATAGACGTGACATATATAGAAGTTAATTGAAAGTTCTTGTTCATAGTATATTTATGTTTCTCTCTCTCTTTCTCTCTCTCTCTCTCTCTCACACACACACACACACACACACACACACACACACACACACACACACACGTTATTTTACTTATACTCTTATTTCCTTTGAGTATAATGCTTCATATTCCTTTCTCTGTGTTCCTATACCATTTTATTTCTCATTCTGTCCTTCTGTCTCCGTCTCTCCCATTTACTCATTTCTGTGATAAGGCCATCAAAGAGACTCTGTGCTAATGATGGTCTTTGCCTTCAGAGAGAGAGAGAGAGAGAGAGAGAGAGAGAGAGAGAGAGAGAGAGAGAGAACACATTTTACCTAGGCGTTTCGAGTGAGGACATCCCTGGCCAGATGGTGTGTGTATGTGTGTGTGTGTGTGTGTACATCTCTGGTCAGATTGTGTGTGTGTGTGTGTGTGTGTGTGTGTGTGTGTGTGTGTGTGTGTGTGTGTGTGTGTGTGTGTGTGTGTGTGTGTGTGTGTGTGTGTGTGTGTGTGTGTGTGTGTGTGTGTGTGTACGTACATCTCTGGTCAGATTGTGTGTGTGTGTACATCTCTGGTCAGATTGTGTGTGTGTGTACATCTCTGGTCAAATTGTGTGTGTGTGTGTGTGTACATCTCTGGTCAGATTGTGTGTGTGTGTGTGTGTGTGTGTGTCAGTCAGATACTCGCACTAAGTACCGAATCAGATGAAAAAAAAAATAGCTTCCGTGTCCCCTCCTTTTAATTCGTGTGTCCATTCTGTGTGTTGGGTAGCAGGTGAAGTGAAGCTCACGGGTATTATAACGTGAACCTGACCTGCCCGTATGTAGGTAGAATTCCAGCAGAAGGTAGAATGATCGTCAAAGGTAGAGTGACAGTCAGAGGTAGAATGACAGTAAGAGGTAGAATGACAGCTAAAGGTAGAATGACGGCTAAAGGTAGAACAAAAGCCAGAGGTAGAATGATAGCCAGAGGTAGAGTGATAGTCAGAGGTAGAATGATAGCCAGAGGTATAGTGACAGTCAGAGATAGAGTGACAGTCACAGGTAGAATGACAGCTAAAGGTAGAATGATAGCCACAGATAGAATGATAATCAGTGGTTAAATTTTAGCAAAAGGTATAATTATAGTCAAAGGTAAAATTCTCCTGATTGCTCCAAATGTATGCCATGAAACAGACAGATTCCCTCCCTGTTCGTAGTAAAATTATATTGATATAGAGGAAGTCTGTTTCTTGTCAAACTTGGGAGGAATCAGCGTCCCTCCAAAATTACCTAGTACTCAACACTTGACATGACCTAACTATCTGCTCATGTTTATTTATGTCATCTCATTCTCGGGTTTGGTGTAGTGTTATGTAGACGAATATTTTTGACATGCTTACCTTATACATTCCGAAAGGCTCATATCAACACCGTGGCTTTGAATGAATATGTTTCGTTAATTAATGTTCACCGTCTCACATGTATCGTGGAGTGGTTACAGTATTATATAGAGATTGTTCAAGATGTAAAAACCCCGGAAGGAACAATTAATTAGTGTTTGGTATAGAAGTGCAGCACATTTTCTCTGTGCCACATTTGTCGACTTTATCATCTTTGCATTTCTGTCTGTCTGTCTGTCATTCCCATCTTGATATCCCTTTCTCTCTCTCTCTCTCTCTCTCCAACACAATTCCCAACCCTGTCTTCATATCTCTCTCTCTCTCTCTCTCTCTCTCTCTCTCTCTCTCTCTCTCTCTCTCTCTCTCTCTCTCTCTCTCTCTCTCTCTCTGCCTGCATGTAAATATTCGTCGCGAAATCAAAGAGAGTTTTTTTCCCTGTCGCTTGAAAATGGCACACAAAGGCTTCGGTTTTTCCATATTGTAGTATTTCTGTAAGGCAGGCAGGTCTCCGTGTTCTAGGTCCCCCGTGTTCTATGTGGTCCGTGTTCTAAGTGGTTCGTGTTCTATGTGGCCCGAGTTCTATGTGGTTCGTGTTCTATGTGGTTCGTGTTCTATGTGGTTCGTGTTCTAGATTTTCCGTGTTCTATGTGGTTCGTGTTCTAGATTTTCTGTGTTCTAGATTTTCCGTGTTCTAGGTGTTCTGTGTGTTATATAGCTGTCCCGTGTTCTAGGTTTTCCGTGTGGTAGTGTCGCCTTGCTTCAAATACATCATCTCTTTCTTCCTTACTTCCTTCTTTCTTTCGTCTTCCATTACTCCTTCCTTCTCATTTTCCTCGTATTTATATTTTCTCATTCTTATATCCACCCTTTCCCTTCCTTGTATCCACCCTTTATCCTCGTAGTCACCCTTTATCCTCCTTGTATCCATCCTTTCTCCTCCTCGTATCCACTCTTTCTCCTCCTTGTATCCACCCTTTCTCCTCCTTATATCCACCCTTTCTCTTTCTCGTATCCACCCTTTCTCCTTGTATCCACCCTTTCTCCTCCTTGTATCCACCCTTTATTCTCCTCCTTGTATCCATCCTTTCTCCTCCTCGTATCCACCCTTTCTCCGCCTTGAATCCACCCTTTCTCCTCCTCATATCCACCCTTTCTCCTCCTCGTATCCACCCTTTCTTCTCCTCGTATCCACCCTTTCTCTTACTTGAATCCACCAAATCTTCTCCTCGTATCAACCCTTTCCCCTCCTCTTATCCACCCTTTATCCTCCTCATATCCACCCTTTCTTCTCCTCTTATCCACCCTTTCTCCACCCTGTTGCTGTTTAAAAAAGTCTGTTCTTTTGTATTCCTCCTCCTCCTCTCCGCCTTCTCCTTATTTTTCCTACCTTCTTCCACCTCCACCAATTTCTCCTCTAACTTTTTCCTTCTTCTTTATCTCCCTACCTTCACCTCCTCCCTCATTATCCTCTTTCTTCCTTTCCGTCTCAGCTGTTTCTCCTACTTCATCTTGGCTACCCCTTACTCCTCCTACTCCTCCTCCTACTACTCCTCCTCCTACTACTCCTCCTCCTCCTTTAACTCCTCCTCCTATTCCTTCTCCTCCTCCTCTTATTCCTTTTACTACTCCTCCTATTCCTTTTACTCTTATTCCTTCTACTATTACTCCTCATTCTCCTCTATTTCTCCACCTCCTCTTAATCCTTTCTTCCTTCTCCTCCTTTTCAATTCTTCTCATCTCCTCTTCGTTCTACTCCTCCACTCATTCCTCCCCAACCTCCTCTTTCCTCCTCCTCCTCCTCCTCCACCCATTTCTCTTCCACTTCCTCATTCTTTTCCTTTCTCTCCCTCCCTCCCTTCCTCTTTCCTCCTCTTCCTCCTTTCTCACCCTCCCTCCCTCCCTCCCTCTTTCTTCTTCCACTTCCTCCTCCTCCTCTTCCTCCCTCATCTTCCTCCTTTCTCACCCCCCCTCCCTCTCTCTTCTTCCACCTCCTCCTCCACTTCCTCCCTCATCTTCCTCCTTCTTTCTCACCCTCCCTCTCCCTCCCTCCCCTCCTCCCCCTTTATCCTCCTCCTTTCTCTCCCTTCCCCCTCCCTCACTCCTTCCTCCTCCATCCTCCTTCTTCTTCGTGCTCCTTCCTTACCGTCTCAGCTGCCCTTAGTCTCGGGGCAGCTGGACAAATAGTGAGCAGCTTCCTCACCCCGTTTTCTAAGGCACCGAAAAATTACAGTATATTGCTTGCCGAAAGGAGAGAGTGTGTGAGAGTGGAATGTTGTGTGAGGGAGGAATATGTGAGAGAGAGGAGAGAAGGAGGAAAGATGAATATGTGAGAGAGAGGAGAGGTGGAGAGATGAATATGTGAGAGAGAGAGGAGAGAAGGAAAGATGAATGTGTGAGGGAGGAATATGTGAGAGAGAGGAGAGGAGGAGAGATGAATGTGTGAGGGAGGAATATGTGAGAGAGAGGAGAGGAGGAGGGATGAATATGTGAGAGAGGAGAGAAGGAGAGATGAATTTGTGAGAGAGAGGAGAGATGGAGAGATGAATGTGTGAGGGAGGAATATGTGAGGGAGATAGAGAGAGGAGAGAGGGAGAGATGAATGTGTGAGGGAGGAATATGTGAGAGAGATAGAGAGAGGAGAGAAGGAGAGATAAATATGTGAGAAAGGAGAGTGTGTGAGAGTGGAATGTGTGAGGGAGGAATATGTGAGAAAGAGAGAGAGGAGAGGAGGAAAGATGAATATGTGAGAGAGAGGAGAGGAGAAGAGATGAATGTGTGAGGGAGTAATATGAGAGAGAGAGGAGAGAAGGAAAGATGAATATGTGAGGGAGGAAAATGTGAGAGAGAGGAAAGAAGCAGAGATGAAAATGTAAAGAAGGAATATGTGAGAGAGATAGAGAAAGGAGAGAAGGAAAGATGAATGTGTGAGGGAGGAAAATGTGTGGGGTGGTTGAGAGGTAATTTGTTTGTGTGTATGTGTGAAAATAGAGTAAGTGTGGAATGTCTACGATGAGAGTGTGAAAGAGGAGAACAGGAGATTGTGTGATAGAGAAACTTATAGGAAGAATGTTTGAGAGGAATGTGAGTGTGAGAGAGAAGAGTAGAAGTGTGTGTCAGGAAGAAGAGAGTGTGAGTGATAATTATAAGAGTATGTGAGTGTGTGAGAGAGAAATGTGTGGAAGGAAAGTGTGAGTGTGTGAGAGAGGAATGTGCGGAAGGAAAGTGTGAGTGTGTGAGAGAGGAATGTGCGGAAGGAAAGCTTGAGTGAGAGATAAGGAAATGTGTGAGAGAGGCAGGCATATGTTGGAGAAGAGTGTGAAAGGAAAGAGTGTGTTGAATTTTATGTTGCTGTATACTGTGTGTGTGTGTGTGTGTGTGTGTGTGTGTGTGTGTGTGTGTGTGTGTGTTATTATGTCGAAGCAGGAGAGATGTGTGGTTTGGGAGTGGAGGATGTTTGGTTTGGGAGTGGAGGATGTGTGGTTTGGGAGTGGTGGAGGAGTGGTTTGGGAGTGGAGGAGGAGTGGTTTGGGAGTGGAGGAGGAGTAGTGTTGGGAGTGGAGGAGGAGTGGTTTGGGAGTGGAGGATGTGTGGTTTGGGAGTGGAGGATGTGTGGTTTGGGAGTGGAGGAGGTGTGGTTGGGAGTGGAGGATGTGTGGTTTGGGAGTGGATGAGGTGTGGTTTTGGAGTGGAGGATGTGTGGTTTTGGAGTGGAGGATGTATGGTTTTGGGGTGGAGGAGTAATAGTGTTGGATGTGTGTGCAGTAGTCAGACACAATTGCCATTCTTGTAAAGCTATTGCTGTTTCTTCGACTTATGTGTTCCATTAGGCTACATGCAGGGTTAGGAACGAAGGCACGATTTTGATCTTATTTTGTTATTCATTTTATTATTCATTTTTTTATATATATATTTATTATTTATGTTAGCTGATGCCGGTACTACTTCTTTGCCAAGTCTTTTCAACCCCTTATCGTACTTAACCTCCCTTATCTCCCTTACTTTGCCCTCATCTTTTCCCTCTACTTCACCATCATCTCACACTCATCTCCTCCCATACCTCACCCTCATCTCCTCCCTTACCTCACCATCATCTCCTCCCATACCTAACCCTCATCTCCTCCCATACCTCACCCTCATCTCCTCCCATACCTCACCCTCATCTCCTCCCATACCTCACACTCATCTCCTCCCATACCTCACCCTCATCTCCTCCCATACCTCACACTCATCTCCTCCCATACCCCACACTCATCTCCCCCCATACCCCACACTCATCTCCCCCCATACCCCACACTCATCTCCCATACCTCACACTCATCTCCTCCCTTACCTCACCCTCATCTCCTCCCATACCTCACCATCATCTCCTCCCTTACCTCACCCTCATCTCCTCCCTTACCTCACATTCATCTCCTCCCTTACCTCACACTCATCTCCTCCCTTACCTCACACTCATCTCCCTTTTCCACCCCGTTTCATCTCCCTCACACCCACATCCGCACTGCATACTGGGAAGAGGGGAGATGTAATCGTGATCTTCCTCGAAAATTAGTCCCTCCATTTACAAATTTCCCTAACGCTTTTGCAGTCCCTTTTTTCGGATGCTTATCTCTAGAGCCTGCGTGTGTGTTGGTGCAGATTTTGATCGAACCTAACCCGTGCTATTCCGAGATGCATATACAGTACAAGGTCTACGGGGCCTAAAAGTTATCATGCATGTACAGTCGATCTTTCAAAATACTATAGAAAAAAAAAAATGTTGGGTGTGGTGATCGAGGAAATAATGGGCACCTTACGACGACTTGTGTTCTTGAAGGGGAGATATTCTTGTTGGTAAATTTATTGGAAGGCTACTGATTCCTCCTAACTATACCGGAAAACAGACGCCCTCAATGGTTCACTAATAGGAGATCTGTTTCGTGGCATGGTGTGGAGGAATCAGACAGAGACCTTCCAATTCACCAACAAAAAGACCTCCCCTCCTTAAAGGTGTAATGCTCAGGGCCGGTATTTAATATTCAGCCTCTAAGAATTCGCACTCGTTCGTATGTTTGCACTGCTGACCTCGCCAAAGTGTAGCAGGCCCATTTCGAAACTGCGGACCATTTCCCACTCAGATTTTGCATTTGTTCGTATTGCTGACCTCGCCAAAATGCTTCAGACCCATTTCGCAGCAGTCGATTATTTTACAGCAGTGGATTATTTTGCTCCTCTTGAAGTACGAGTTTGTGTTGTGGTTTCAAATCAGTAGTGCTGGGTTCTCGTCCTTGCTGTGAATGAACGCTTATGGGGAGAGATTCTTTTGTTGGTGAATTGGAATTAAGGTCTCTGATTCCTCCAAACTATATCACAAAACAGATCCCCTATTAGTACTATTGAGGGGATCTGTTTTCTTGTATAGTTAGGAGGAATCAGTAGCCTTCCAATTTAGTATTAGTAATTAGCATTTATTAATTTCTTTAGCATTTATATTATTCTTTCTTTTTATTTATTTTTTATTTTTCTTATTTCTATTCTTTGTCTTATTTTCATTGTTCTTCAGGTTAGAGGCAGTATCGAAATGTTGTCAGTAAAGGCTTTTCCCCAGTCTCCTCATCTTTCATTTTCATTCGCTTTTATCCATTTTTTTTCCTCCTCTTCCTCCACCCCTTCTTCCGTTTTTTCTTGAAATTTTCATTTTTTTCTTAATTCCTTTTGTACTCTCCTTCCTCCGTTCCGAACTTTCTCCCATTTTTTATCTTTCTCAATTTTCTAATTTTCTTTAATCCTTTCGACATCACCAGCGTGCCCTCATCAGTGATCTATAAGTTATTATTAATACGTGAATAAAGTATGCATGTAAAAGGAGAGCTAATTAGACAGTATGTTTCAGGTCTCGTTTTCATGGATACTGTTTTATTGTATTTATTTCTTCTTAGATCACTAATGATGACACTCTGTTTATCGTAATACTGGAAGAAAAAAATATTTGTTTTGGGGCGAAATGGATGGACACTGAATGATCCAAACTATGCCAGGAAATACACGAGCTCTGTGTAACTGGAGTTTGTGTTTAGTGGCATGGTTTGGAGGAATTAGTAGCGCTCCAATTCCTCGACATAAACGGATCTCCTTAGTAAGATTCTTTACTAACACTCTTCTACCTTAGCCTATACGTATAAAGTATTAAACACTCATTGAACACTGAAGAACACTGACTCAAGCGTTTAAGGGGAGAACCTCGTTTTGGTATAATGGAGTGCTACTGATTCCTCCAAACCATCCCAAGAAACAAATTTGACCAGTGTTAGCAATAAGAGATCTGTTTCGTGACATAATTTGGAGGGTTTAGTAGAGATCCAATGTACGAAAAAGAGGTTGTCCCCTTAATTAAGTAAGGGTGTAGTGCAATGTAGGTAGACCTGGAGCAACTGATTCCTCCATACTATTCCAAGCAACAGGCTATAATGATTCTTGTTGATCTTGTCCTGGTTACTGGCATACTTTGGAGGCCTCGAGGCACTCCAATGTACCAAAAGTGTACTGCCCCTTTAAGATCATCGTGTCAGCACCTTCGACAACAAAGGATGGACCAAGATTTATAGACTTGCAGAGGACTCGATCGTAAGACAAAAGATAAAGAAAAATAATCGTTCCACTAGGCTCGCTTCACACGGTTCTGGAAACACGAGATTTACTAAGAAAGATTTGGTAAAGTGAATATTATGGGACGGCAGAGAGCAAGAAGACCGGGAAAAAGCTCAGGTGGATAATATGTGAGTGGGATGTGAAGGAAAAGATAGAAACTCAAATGAATGTAAGTCGTGAGATGGAAAGTAAGAAAAGACAGGGAGAACCTTTACTGTAGTGGTTTCTTTTCTTTTCTTAGGTTTTGGGACGTTGGAGAATAAGTGAGAGCCATAAAAGAACGCCAACCTCCATCAAGTGTGAGCATCAGATTTATGTACCCTAGAATGTTGTGAAAGTCTAGAGTAAGAGCCACATTTATTATGGATATTGTAAGATAAAAAAAAAAAAAAAAAAAATTGGGTTCAAATCCAGACCTCTCCCCGATTCAAATCACTTGTTGACAGTCACGAGGTCAACCATATGTATAAACTGTAATAAAAATCTATATAATTTTTTATGTTTTGCTTAATCCTGATAAAAAACAGACAGCCAAACAAAGAAACAAAACCAATCACATAACCTTTTCGGTTGAGGAAAAAGTATTCGTAACAAAAGCCGACTGAATGAATAAGGAAAAACCATTCAAGGAGGAGGAGGAAGAGGGGGAGTTTTTGCTAAAGAGGAAGAATCGAAAGAAGAAAGATGAAAAATAGCAAAAGATAAGTGGAGAAAGGCATAGTCAACAATCAAGATTTCTCTCTCCGAATGCTACTATTTTTTTTTTTTTTTTTTTTTTGTTACGCGAGTACAGAAAACTGGAGCACTATCCTGTGTTCTCTCTCTCTTTCTCTCCCATCCTTACACACACTCACTCTCCCTCTCTCTCTCTCACCCTCCCACCCATTTCCTCCACCTGTCACTTATGAACCCGTCTAAACTTCTGAAATGTGTGTCAGACTGAAATGTGTGGAAAGTTGTAGCGATACTTTTTTTTTTCACCGGTGCAGCACGCGTGTTGTGTTGTGTTGTGTTGATATATAGACACCGAGCAAGTGTTTCATTATATGCACGAAGGATTATAATATAGTATAGCGGATCAACTCCAGTCAGCAAATTGGAGGGAGACTGGCTTCTCCAAACTATACAACAAAGCAGATCTACGCAAAGTCTATTTCTTGGTATGGTTAGGAGGAATCAGTAGTCATACAGTTCGTTTACAGCTGACAACCACCCCTTATAATGAGTGAAATGTGGTGTATATAACTATAAGTAAGACTGGTGAGGGCTGGTTGTATCCAGAAATGAGGAATTTGGCATCCTCTACCACACCCTGGCCTGTTCTATCTGTCTCTCATACTATATCTCATTTCTTCTGAGTAGCTGGCGAGATTGCCCGATTGGGTGGCACAACAGGGGAGGCAACTGTTGATGGGTTCATTGGCTCGGGGGTACCATTGAGTGGCACAATTAGGGAGATTATGGGTTCGTTATCTTATCTCGGGGTACACATGACCATGTGCCAGTTGTCCCCGCTTCTGTTTCCTTCGACGATCTCAATATCTCCTTGACTCACTTTTTGAAGTCCGAGCATCTGCGCGGCTTCGGTGAACCAGACTCGGGACTGTTCAGACAGACAATCTGGGGAACAACAACAACAACAACTGCAAGTAAGAGATGAATATACGTCAGTGTTACAGCCATAGCTGATAGTGCTGGACCAGGGTCCAAGGATTGGAAAGTAACTGAACAGAGTTCGAAAAAGTGAGTCTTCTAAACCTCTCAACGTTGTGAATGTTTTGGAAAATTCACTTGTTCGAACTCTGTTCAGTTGCTCTCCAACACTCCTTGGACCCTGGTCCAGCACTATCAGCCATGGCTGTACATAAATAATATATTGGAAAAGGCACAGTTACATCCACATAGATATGTAAACAGACTTCGTACTTTGAAATGTTCCTGTGTGCAACGTGATGCCGAGTCATAATTAACTGGTACCGGGGGAAAATATGGACATAATTATTTACTGCTGACCCCGATATGTCTGATGTCACACAGGTTGGATGTAACCCTCACTACTACAGGGAGAAAGAACGCTCCTGATTTCTCCCGTTGAATGTTAAATGGCGTCTCTCACAATGGTTATGAAATGAGGCAGTGAATAAGAGAGGTAGAGTGAGTACGTGCGATAATCCAGTGTTTACCATTTACGCTACTCTGAGAAATAAGTTCGATTGGTTCTCGACAGCTGCGGATAGCGATACGAAAGTAAATGACACAAGCTTCATTTAGCAACATAAGAACACCTGCTCAATAAATAAACAAAACAATTTTATTTAACCAGTTTCCATCCACATACACACATTATTATTTCCAAACACACACTTAAGATATATTTCGTTCTTATACGCATTCTATACTTTCTATTCAAACACACGATAAAACACCTCTCTCCGACGGTACATAAAATATTTTCTTTCCGAACACACACTAAGAATGTTTTCCAAACAAACATTACCTAATTTCCTTTCATTCGCGCACTATCAGTTAAGATCTTTTCAGACACTCACTATGAAACAATGATATGATTATGATATTCTTCGCAAGAACGGTAAATATTTTTTTCTATAGCATCCACGGCCTTGGGAGCTTCTTTCATGGGGACGTAATTCTATATAAGCGCTTTGTAATTGGCTCTATATACAAGAAAGGAGAGCCACTGAGCCTTCCTTGCCTCATTACCGTCAAGAAGGAGATTACAAGGCTACTGATGAAGGCATGATGATACTCGGTCTACGGGAGGTCGTATTTACTAGGGCATGGACTGGTCTAGCTCTGTGGGTAGCTGTTACAATACAATGGTAGCCTAAGGTTCAATTACTGAGATGGGTAACTCTCTCTCTCTCTCTCTCTCTCTCTCTCTCTCTCTCTCTCTCTCTCTCTCTCTCTCTCTCTCTCTCTCTCTCTCTCTCTCTCTCTCTCTCGTGTGTGTGTGTGTGTGTGTGTGTGTGTGTTCAATGTGCCACTGTTGCTCTGAGTGAACCATATTACCAGCGTGACAGCACATTTCCCCGTGGTAACAGATGGTGTGGAGGTCTGGCTATGAATATTGTACAATGCAATTAGGTATTTACGTGGATATAGCCTTCAGGTGATAGGGGAGGTGGTGGAAGGCCTACTCCATAAGGCCTAAAATTACGTACAGTTAATTGCCTTCCAATATAAGTTCCTCACCTCAGCAATGTTGGAAGTGCTTCGTCATATAATCTTAGGGGTTAATATACTTTTGGTACATTAGAGTGCCTTGATTCCTTCTAAGTATGAAAAGAAACAAGACCAGATTAATAGTAATGATGGTGGCTTGTTGTTTGGTTTAGTTTGTAGGAGTCAGTTGATCCAGAATGACCAACATTGTGATATCCAGGAAGAGGGACGAGATCCACTTATAAATGAGCTTTTGATTGTTTCCCTCTAATTGTTACACCTTGTTGAAATGGTTTAAACTATTTAGCACCCGTCGTAGGTCAGAGGCACGAGCAAAGTTCGCTCTGCTGGTGAAGTTGGTTAGATTTGGTTAGGTTAGGCTAAGATATGTTAAAGAAAGTCTAGGTTAGGTTAGGTTAGGTTTACCACGTGTTGCCTAATCAATTTATGCTGGTGACGTAGCTTAGGTTAGGTTCGGTTTGGTTTCCTCTGTGTTGCATAAGATATATTAGTGAAGTAGGCTATTATAGTCCTCTTGGCCAACAGTGATTAACGCTATATAACTATCCTTTAAAAAAATATTTCTCACGATGTCGTATTTATATAGAAGATAAATTGGACGAAGATTTGGAAACCATACACAAGACAACACGAGCCGTTCTGTTCGTTTCCACATTCATCTAAAACCCTCCATAAGGATACATAATTATTCGAGCGTTTCTACAGACACTATCAATAGTTCTGCAACGCCTTGAAATGAAATAACCTAAAATAAAAATAACACGAAACTATAATAAAACTGTTGATGTCTTTAATATAGTTTTATAAGATTCACACAAATGACTGACTTTCATTCGCCTGGTGCACGTCTTTTGATCGTGACTGTTCATACCACTGAATGTCATAGCCATAGTTCACTTACCACACATTTCATCTTTCTGATTAATTTTTCCGGTGTCCGGTTGTCCTGTTAATTTTGATAAGTATGTAAATGGTGTTCGGGAAATAACAGGCGAGCTTAGGTTGGTATAAATTATATAAAGATGTGAACTGAGTTTCGTTAGAGGTGAAGATTATCAAATTGTCATTTTTCTTACATTTTCAACCGTGTAATGATATCCGTTGTTGATGTAGTTGATATGAGGTCGTGAATGCTTGTTTCTAGTGTATGTGGGGGTGTTATTGTTCTTTGTGTGTGTGTGGGTGTTGTTGGGGGATCCTTGTTCATGTGTTTTTAAAGGATTAGGGGAATTATGTATTTAATGTGTTTAGGTGTGTAAGCACATATTTAGCGTGAGTTTAATGAGTGTGTGTGTGTGTGTGTGTGTACTTTTTCTAGCGAGTAAACGCAAACTTTTGTGTGTTCACGTGTAACTTCGAGTATGTATCCACGTATACACACACACACACACACACACACACACACACACACTCCACTAACCCTGAGCAGCGTAAAAATGAGGCCTCTTACCGTCTTAAGAGTTGAGTGAAGAAGCAGCTCAATAACCAACCAAGATAGTGTCAGCAACGGCCACCAGGGGTAGTGGTCGGGGTAATAGGGAAGAAGGGAGGAAAATAGGGGGGGAGGGAGGGAAGTAGGAAGATAGGGAGGGAGGGAGGGAGGTAAGTAGGTAGAGAGGGAGGGCAGTAAGTAGATATGTAGAGAGATAGGGAGGGGGAGAAGTAGGTAGGTATGGAGGGAAGGTGGGAGGGATGGGATGGAAGGAGTGGGTGTTAGGGGAGTAGAGATCAAGGTGTGTAGGAAAGTTGAGAGGGGTGTGTCAGCAGCCCAGATATACCAAAGAGAGGGAAGGTGTAGTGTAGTGTAGTGGTGGTAGGAAGGGGGAAGGTACTAAGAGGATGAAAGAAGACCGCCCCAGACCTGAAAGACCCAGTAGCACGAGGGATGAGGTGAAACAGAGGTGGGACTGGGTGTTAAGAAAGTGTTAGTAGTGATGGTAGTAGTGGGAGGGGTAGTGGAGATTGATGTCATGAAAAACGAGGGTGCTTTGGTGGGGAGTGTTAGGGAAATGGGCAGGTGTTAGGGAGGGAGTGGGTGTAAGGGAGGGTGTGGGTGTAATTAAGGGAAAGGGGGAAGGGGTGGTAGAGGTAATGGATGAAAGTTGTGGGAATGTTTGACGTCTAGAGTGATAATTTGTCTCGAATGTTTTGAATATCTGAACAGAGCTTTAAGTTGCGGTTTTGGTGTAATATATTAATGACTCGTTGAATCACTGAGAAGGGGCTGTAAGGTGTGTGTGTGTGTGTGTGTGTGTGTGTGTGTCTTTGTGTGTGTGTGTGTCTTTGTGTGTGTGTGTGTGTGTGTGTGTGTGTGTGTGTGTGTGTGTGTGTGTGTGTGTCTTTGTGTGTGTGTCTTTGTGTGTGTGTGTGTCTTTGTGTGTGTGTGTGTCTTTGTGTGTGTGTGTGTCTTTGTGTGTGTGTGTGTGTGTGTGTGTGTGTGTGTGTGTGTGTGTGTGTGTGACGCTTTGAGCAGATGAAAGAAAAAAAATCAACAATAATGAGACTCGTGGGTTCCCTTCCAGTCACGGTTTATTGGAAATCTTTAATTAAGCCCGAAATTATTACATGGTGGGAAACGACCTCAACATCAGTAATACCAACTGACTGACTGCTACTTTGTTTTCTTATCCTCAAGTTTTTTTGTTTTGTTTTTCCTTATTCTTCTGTTTTTCCTCATATTTCTTTCTCTTTCTCTTCGTTCTTGTCTTAATATTTTTCTAACTCGTTTTGCTGGTTTGTTGTGTTCATTCTCTTGTTTAGCTTTGTTTTAATTGTAGGAGTGTTTTTTTATTAGGTTTGGTAAGGGTTAATTAGGTTCGGTTAAATTAGGTTAGGTTGAATTAGGTTAGTATGAATATGGTTACGTTGAATTAACTTACCCTCATTGGTCAAATTACTTGAATTATAAGGTTCAAAACTTTGGTATTTTGGTCTAAAAGAAGAGAAACTTTTCAAGACAAGAGTTGAGTAACCAAGCTTAGTGTAGATTTGATACCATTGAGTCGGTAACTCTAGAAATTCACGCATTACTAAGCAGACTGTCTTCCTTCTTCCCTTACATATATTTTTACTTTTTTTTCTTCTTTCTCTCTCGTTTCTTTCTCTCTCGTTTCTTTCTCTCTCGTTTCTTTCTCTCTCCTGTCTCTCTTCCTTCTGTTTTTTTTATTTCTATTGTTATTCTTTTCCTTTCCTATTTGTTTTCCTTCCTTCTCTCCAATTTTGTTTTTCTTTTCCTTCTTCCTTCTTTCTTTTTCTCCTTCCCAGCTTCTGACTCTCTTTTATCAACAACAAAATGGTAAGCTTAGGAGTGGAATCAACTGTACCAACATAACAACATAGTGATCCCTAAGGGGAGATTAGCATATTGGTAACTGGAGGGCTATCGATTCCTCCAAGCTGTGCCAGGAAACAGACGACCTTAATGCTACTAATACGGGGATCTGTTTCGTGGCATAGTTTGGAGAAATCACTGTCCCTTCAATTTACCAACAAGATAATCTCCCTTAAAGGGGCCTGGTGAATTGGAGATAAATGAGTCCTTCAAATATTGCCACGAAACACACACACACACACACACACACACAGCACACACACACACACACACACACACACACACACCTATATGGAAGGAGTTTGTTTCGTGGCATAGTCAGGAGGAATCAGAAGCCTCCAATTTTCATACACGATCACAGGGTCCTTAACAACAATGCCATGTCAAGAATACAGATGCTGTAGCTTTGACGCTCTTGTCATTTGAAATAGGTCGTGTTATGGAAAAAAATGACGTAAGAGGAAGCGTTACACAAGAGAGATGGATGATGTAACAGCACGAAAGGTCAAAAGGTCACCAGCATCACTCTTCCTCTGGGCCTTAGGTAAGAACATGCAGGGTGTTGATGGTGGCGTTGTACAGTCACGATCAAAAGTCCTGTCTATGGTGAATGAAAGTGAACCATTTGAGTGAGCCTTATGAACCAACATTACAGAGACTAATAACAGCTTTAGTTTCGCACCATTTTTCGAGGCCGTTTCATAGAAAGGTGTGGCAGGACTATTGACCGTGACTCTACCTGAACGAAGACTCGATACACACAATACTGATCCGTCTTACCGGTGCCATTTCATCGTCAACACCACCAATATATAGTCTTGTCTACGGCTCTTAGGAATGGAAAAGGAATGGAATGTTTTTGGGTTATGTGATCGATAATACCAATAATATTTCTCTCTGTTGTCTGTTTGAAAAGGGGATAAAATCTACGTCCAATGCCACCATATTTCACTCTCATTCTTATGGGGGTATTATAATTTTGATACATTAAAGTGCCCTGATTCCCCCACAGTAAGTATGCCAGGAAACAGTGGCTAGATGAACAAAAATAATGGTGGCTAGTTGCTTGGAATAGTTTGGAGGAATAATTTTGCTCCAGATTTGCCAACACTGTACTTCCCCCCCTTAACCAGTCATGCATACCAGACCCTTCCTGAACCCTGCGTATATAGCGTGTGGTTGGCTACCGTCACTACCACTACACTACCATTCTCGACCGCTACCAATACACTACCATTCTCGACCGCTACCACTAACATTCTCTGCTGTTGTTGTTAGATTTCCATTGTATTCTCGACCACCGCTATACCTACCTCTACAGTCATCGCTAACACTATTATTAACCCCAAGATAGCCATGCACTGACACTTTCACCACACTTTTGTTCATCTGTCTCTGCTTCTCTGTGTCTCTCTGTCTGTCTGTCTCTATCACCATCTATCTATTGAAGTCCATTGATCTGTGTATCAATCTTTATATTTCTACACATCTGCTTAAGGACATAGTATACTTTTGGTACTTTGAAGTGCCTTGATTTCTCCAAAGTATGCCAGGAAACAGAACTCTCTCACCTTCTCTTTCTCTCTCTCTCTTCCTCCCTCCCTAAGGTGTAAGCCAGGTTTGCACTACCACACCAGGATAGGCAGCTGTCAGTCACTCCCATAACACACCACAGACACAGAGACAGACACAGTACAAAGTGGAAGGGAAGGGAACCCGTTGTTGTTGAAGTTCAAAGGCTCTCCTGGACGATTCTGACAGAGACACAAGCCACCATACCGAAGTAGCTGTCAGTCCGTCACTTCTGGTTTGTGCCGTCGCAGTCAAAACTCCCGTAACACCTTCCAATGCGACGGCCTCGAAAAATGGTGCGAGGCTATAGCTGTGTTGTTCTCTCTAATATTGGTTCATAAGATTCACTCTCGTTTGTATCTCACTTTCATTCCCTCTGATGCAGGACTTTTTTTGACCGTGACTGTAAAACAAAATAAAAGATAAAATAAAAATAATAAGTTGGCATTTACATTGTCTTGAGTTAGTCCTTGTATCACCCCTAACTTCCTATAGTCCCTCCCTGCCATCACGACAATAGTGTATCAACATTATTTGGATATTGAATAGAGATTAAAATTTTGTTCTTTGTTATGATTAGGTAATTTTCCCTTACTATTCCTTTACCCCTAATAAAAAGTATACTAACCTAAAGCGTGAGATGTTACTTGTAGTGTTTAATTAAGATAGTAATATGAACTGTGGACCTTAGTGGTGCATTCGTTTGAGAGAGAGAGAGAGAGAGAGAGAGAGAGAGAGAGAGAGAGAGAGAGAGAGAGAGAGAGAGAGAGAGAGAGAGAGAGAGAGAGAGAGAGAGAGAGAGAGAGAGACTCTCTTAACGACTTAGGACATAATTACACAAAGTGAGAGTTATTAGAAATAGAGAATCAGAGAGAGTGAGCGAGAATGATAAATAGACAGACAGACAGACAGAGTGAGGAGAGTGATGTAGATATAGCTAGAGGTAGTGTGAGGGCAGGAAGCAGGAAGGCTCAGCTGGGGTGATGGTGGGCCGGGTGCTGGAATATTCAGTTGGGCCTTAATTAGTCTAATCCAGCCCGGCCAGGTATTGGGGGGGCTCAGTGTGGCTTCCTTGTGGCCCCAGGCATGGATCATCAGTGGTAGGGGTGGGTGAGAAGATGGATAAATGGTTGGTTGTGTGTGTGTGTGTGCAAGGGGGGGGGGGGGGGTGAGTGCTTGGTTGATAGGTGGGTGAGAAGATGGATAAATGGTTGGGTGTGTGTGTGTGTGTGCAGGGGGGGGGGTGAGTGCTTGGTTGATAGGTGGGTAAGAAGATGGATAAATGGTTGGGTGTGTGTGTGTGCTGGGGGTGAGTGCCTGGTGGGTGAGTGGATGGATGGATGTGTAGGTGGATAAGTGCTTGGTTGGTAGGTGGGTGAGTGGGTGGAAGGGAGGAAGGTGGATGTGTAGGTGGATAAGTGCTTGGTTGATAGGTGGGTGAGTGGGAGGAAGGAAGGATAGATATGTAGGTGGATGAGTGACTGTGGAACTGTTTGGATGATGTGTGGATTAATTAATGGATGAATGGGATATTAAGGGAGTTATAATAGTTTTGATATGGGTGGGTGAGGATATGGATATTTAGTTGGATGTGTGGAGGTGGATGAGTGACTGGTTAATGTTTGGATGAATTGTGGAGGGTTGGGTTGGTAGGTGAGTGGTTGTGGAGATGGATAAATGGTTGGGTGTGTGTAGGTGGATGATTGGCTGGTTGATGGTTTGGATGAAAGGTGTGTGGGTAGGAATTTAATTAAGTAAAAACAGTATTGGTACATTTAAGTCCTGAGATTCCTCCAAGCTTAAGGGCGACACATCAAATCAAGAAAATATAGGTCGTCTGCTTCTTGGATTAATCAGGAGGAATCAGTCTCTCTAAATTTGATGACACTAACACTATCCTCCCAAGCACAGTAAATGGAAGTGAGAAAAATAGTTTGGGTAGTTAAGTATTGGAACGAATTAATTATTATTTATACCCGTGAATTTATATGTTTAGGTGGACGTGTAAGACTGAGTGAATGAATTTAGGTAGAGGTGGAAGAGTGTGTGGTTGGTTGCGCAGGTGGGAGTGTGTGTGGTTGATTGCGCAGGTGGATAATTGTGTGGTTGGTTGCGCAGGTGGAAGATTGAGTGGTTGGTTGCGTAGGTGGGAGTGTGTGTAGTTGGTTGCGCAGGTGGAATAAAATGGTCTGTTTAGTGTTTACCTGGGATGTCTTCTCAGATGAATGAATGAAGAGTTGGTTGGTTTGTTGGTAATATCTGTGAGCTTGAAGGTGTAACTGAATGGATGTTTGTGTGGCCGGGTAAGTTACGATAGTTTTATTGATTTATAGAGAAGCAAATTGTCTTAGGCCTCTTACTTGAAAATTTCCATATGATTTTGTTTGACTAAAGAGAACCACAGAAAACTAATAGTATATAATAGGAGTCCATATAAAGATGTTGTCGGTGAATTGGAGCCTACTGATTCCCCCTTTTTAATCATGCCTATAATATCCTCAGAAAATGTGTTGTTTTGTTGGAGGGTTGGAGGGAATCGGATGCCCCCAATTTACCGATCGTAGGTTTTATTGTTTAGTGGGTGGGCGGGCGGATGAATGTTGGTTTGGGGCGTTTGGGCGGTTTGTGTGGGTGAGTGGGTGGGAATAATGGCTTGGTTAGCTGGTTGCCTGGCGGGGGTTAGCTTAATTAACTTCCAAAATTAGGCCACCCAAATTAATTAGCGAATCTTGCAAATTGCCCAAATCCAGATGAAATAAATTGAAATAAATGGGTAACTAAATAGGTAAACTAAGTAAATTATTCGAAATTAAAAATTAGATTACGTTGGCATGTTTGGTATACCTGTACAAATGTGTTTGTATGCATGCATACATTTATGTGTGTATAAACTTTATAATATTATATATATATTATATGCTTGCATGAGTGTATGTATCTGTACAGTAGTATTGGTCAATTTTTAAATATAACGATATCGACATATGATATACTTTACCTAGTGAAGTACGAACGTAATTAGTAAAAAAAAAAATGATTGATAATAGACATGTAGATAGACAGAGAAAGAGAGGGCTAGAGCAGGAGGGAGGAGAATGAGTCTATATTACCATCATTAGCTAAAGCCAACTGCACGATAAAGGCAAATCTAATTAAAAGACGAAAACCTATTTGTGTGCGTGTGGCCTAACGCTGCTAAATTAGTTAGACTGGTGTGTATAGAAATTAGCCTGTTATCTCAACTCATATTATATTTCTGTTCTCAGCTATTAGTGTTGCATTTATTTTTATTACCATTAATGTAATAATATTAATAATAACTCATGTATATGGCGCCTCCAGCACCAAACGCTCGACCCTGAGGGAGTCTTTGGTGCCCTTGTGCACCACTTGAAAACATCGATTTTATTTTTTCGTCAGATCTCTTTTGAAAATATTTTTTTACAATTCCCTAAACATAAGTATTATCCACAATAAAATTCGTGTTGATATCTCAAAGAACCTAGGAATAGTTAGGGTTGGACGGACGACGGACGAACATAGTCACTTTGTGAAATCATAAATAGATGGTACTACTACTACTACTATAACTACTACTATAATTACTACTACTATTATTATTATCATCATAATCAGCGTCATTATGTTATTGTTTGATGTATAGGGTGTCCATAAATTATCTGAACAACTTTACATGTTCATTAAAGTGGATTTGTTAAGATAATTGATGGACACTCTGTATTACTGTAATAATTATAATTGCAGTGCTTTACTATTTATAATCCATACTATTTTCCTTTTTACGCTTAAAATATTATCCCTCCACATGTAGCATGTTTACAACATTCATTCATGCTGGCAAGCATATCAATATACAAGCACACCAACATTCATACATACACACTGCATGGCATGCAGACAAACATGCATACATACAAGCATGAATAGAAGCCTTCGTATCCCATTAAGGGGGATGCCTTCGTATCGTGTGAAGAGCTCCAGTGGCTTAGGTTCTAATCAGGCCAGACCACAGGATAAACATTTAATAGTGGGTGTAGGAGGTATATGTCCTTACACACACTATATAAATATCACATGATACTACCATGTGATCATTTCCCATCTGACAACCACAGACACTTTACACAAACACAATCCCAAAACACAAACACTCTTCACTGGTACCCCCCCCCCCTCACACAAACGCCCAGTTTAACTACTCCCAAACTCTCTTCACTGCCAGCTTGGGTAAAGATTTCCTAGTTGTGGAGATGTAAAATCTTACAATATTGTCTGTACTTTTTGTCCACTGTGGAATAGAGCAAATAACAGAAGTACATAAAACTGAAACTGTAACTCATGAAACAGAAAGAGGTAAAAGGTGTGTATTACTATGTATAGTCGACTGTGCATATATATAAGTCGTGTGTAAATAACTACACAACACACAGAGAGTTGTTAAAATGGATTGTGAAAAGAATTGTCGAACCCTTGTGGAAGTAAACAGTACAACGTGTGCCATGTCAGAGCAGTCAGTGGTCATAAATATGGTTCGTTCTTCTCTCTCGTCGTATTATTTTAATTTATACAGTAGACGACATAACAATTATCCCATTTCTTGTATCCTCACGCAGTACAAGAAATGCGATAAGGATAGAAAAAATAATTGGTTGTCTTACTTTAAATAATTTGTAGCCATGCCCATACTAAAAATGCATAATTTTAGACGTGATGAAACCCCTTTCTGCCAAGGTATTCGGAGCGGACAACGGTATTTCTACCCAAAACATAGCTATTTCTACTTCGTTTCGTTATACGGGAGACATTCACTAGTCGCTGAGTGATTGAACCAGGTTTTGTACAAGGTAGTTCTCCACGTGTGATGGTGAGTTTCGGTGATACCACCAACCTATATATAACCTGTCGTAAAGGAAGGGTGAACCGAGTCTTGGCCCTTTTACATTGGGTGCATTTATTAAACAAACTTTTGAACGCAGCAGTAGGCTACCATTCGTGTGTGCATATATTATTATTTCGCTGCTGACAGTATTCTTGAATAATTGGTAACCCACGTGACTGACTAACTTATTTGTTCTCACTTTCCCTCCTCTCACGGATTAACATTCATAGTGCACCACAAAAATTCAGGTTGCATTTTCCTTTTTCCGAGGAACAATTTACATAGTGTGAATATTTTCCTTTGAGTCACCGTGTCCATTTAGGAGAGTGAGCAATGAGCCACCCCGAGTGCTGTCGTAAAAGAGAGAGAGAGAGAGAGAGAGAGAGAGAGAGAGAGAGAGAGAGAGAGAGAGAGAGGTGGGAGGGTGAAAGGGAGTGAGTGAGTGAGAGAGGGAAACGTAGAAAGAGAAGGCGTGCAAGAAAGTAAGGGAGTACGAAGGGTAGACAATGTGAAAAGGGCAAGAAGGAGTGTTTACAAGAGAGAGGAAGAGAAAGATATGGAGCTGAACGATAAAGGGGGGGGGGGTGTATAGAAAATGAGAGGAATTTTAGAAAGCAAAACATACGACGAAAAAAATTCTGAATTCTTTTATCTCTCAGTAATATGCACTCCTGTCTCCATTTATTTAGTACTCTTATATTAACCTTTATCTCTCGTATTTTTCTTCTATTATTTGCGATTTAGAGTGATAATGATTCCACCAAACCATGCTAAGAAACAGGTGACTGAAGTATTACTCAAAGGGATCTGTTTCGCAGCATAGTTTGGAGGCATTGGTCGCCCTCTAATTGTTTTGTAACATAGCTTGGACGAGTCAGTAGCGTTCCCATTTAAAGAGGAAATTTTATATTGGTAAATCTGGAGCAACTGAATCCTACAACCTATTCCAAGCAACAGAACACCATTATTTTTGTTCATCTGATTCTGTTTCCTGGCATACTTTGGAGGAATCAAGGCACTTCAATGTAACAAAAGTGAATTACCCCCTTGACCGCAAGAGACTGACTATCCCCTTCTCCTAACCTGACCTCACCTGACCTAGTGACCTGCTGGACCTAATCTACTTAACCTGGTGACCTGCTGAACCTAACCAAACTTAACCTGACCGAGTGACTTACCTGACCAGTGATAGTCCTACTTGTTTGCATGTTTGAAGACGATGATGCCTCTTTCAGATTCCATTATACAGTTCATAGATACAACGAATTATAATATCAATACTTAAAAATGATGGATAATTACGGATTTCTATTTCATTACTATAAAGAAAATAATAAGAAAAATCATGCTAAATCGTTTTTCTTCCCCGTGAACAAATATTTTTCTAAATGTAATACTGCAATTTGATACAAAGTTATTCTGTAGCGAACGAACCCAATATGCATAAAAAAAAAATGGCCAACTATTTTACAGTGTATGATTAAACAAATCTGGGCTTCATTTATGCCCTTTAGTTTTTACCCTCGTGCCTTACATAATCTAGAAAATTTTGAAGCTAAAAATTCATTGTTATTGGACGCGATTACTGGAACTCGGACCGAAAAGAAATTCTATGTTTTTGTCGGCTAATAAAATATATATATATATATATATATGTGTGTTTTTGAGGCAAAGGTCATGTAACAAATCACATCACTTTTGTTCATGTATTTTGTCTGGTATCATTAAGGGAGGCTGTGTTGTCTGCCTGGGGGTAAATAAATGCCACGGACTCCACCAAACTGTGCCACGAAACTCCTAAAACACCGAGGGAATCTGTTTCATGGCATAGATTGAACTAATTGGGAGTGTGCCATTAGTTAACTTAAAGGGATAGTATGTTTTGGGTTACATTTAGAGTACTCCCAAGTGTGTACTGAGTGTTGCGGTATTTCACTCGTTTAATTTATTATTGTTATACCCCTTGGATGGATAAATAAAAAGATAGACAGTTAATTAATTTCATGGATTGTTATATTGCAGTTCCCTCTGTTATTTGTCTCTCCATCTATCTATCTATCTATCTATCTAAATGCAACATGTGTTCATCTTTATATACACATACTATTTGTTTAACTGTTTCTTCACACACACACACACACACACACACACACACACACCTTATATTAAATCCGGTTTTTGCCAATCATATCCCTCCCTTCCCACAACTGCAGCAGGTCCTCTCATTTCCTCCCCACGGCACCCCATGTTTTCACTCATTTCTTGCCTTACTTCACCCTCAGACCATTGCCTTTACATCCAGCAGCAGCAGCAGAGAGAGAGAGAGAGAGAGAGAGAGAGAGAGAGAGAGAGAGAGAGAAGGGGGGGGGGGAGAAGAGTCGTTATTAGTATCTATCTGGGTGTACTCTCTCTCTCTCTCTCTCTCTCTCTCTCTCTCTCTCTCTCTCTCTCTCTCTCTCTCTCTCTCTCTCTCTCTCTCCAACGTTTGCATTAAAGTCTCCCCTAAAACACCCACCTTTTATCTACCCAAACCCTACCTCATCTCACCTCACATTCCCTCACTTCCTATCAAAACACTACCGGTACTAACATTATTTTTTACCCACCACTCTTCTCCCTCCCCGATTCACACTCCCAATTATCCCGTATAAACCTCTCGCCAGTTTTATCCTCTTCTGAACTATCCCTTATCGATGTTGTTGGATTCGTATTTTCCCTTTTCCTTTCACAATAATTTTTTTTAACAGGGAATGGGGAGGAAGGCTAAATATTCACAGGTTCGCGTATGGCTTTTCTGTGTGTTATTATTTATGTTATTTTTTTTATGGTGATTCAGTTTCCGCGTAGATTTGCATGAAAGTCTGCTACGCTTCGTCAGTCAATCTTGTCAGTCAATAGGAACCGATTTTGATGGGTTAAAAGGTATTCTATATTACCACACTGATTCCTCCAAACTGTACCTAAAGCCATACTCCTTCAGAAAAACAACTTTTTTGTGACAAAGTGTAAGGGAATCAGTATAATCTATTGTCCGACAACATCACAGACCTATTAAGTAAACACATATATATATCGCAATATCGTTATCCCATTGAGACTGGTTATATATTTTCACTCACTCGTTCACTCACACTCTCTCCACCTCACCTCACCACACCACATACTTTTAATACGTGCAGTATATATATATCGCCAGACCTTATTTCTATCGACACTACTTGTTTTTTCCACTCTCATTCACTGCCGACTCTTTCCTCTGTACCCCACACCACACAGCGTTACTCTTTCGTCATTCATCATCTCTCTCGCTTTCATATTCGTTTCAGAGATCTTTCAGTCAACACATATCCTGCCTGGCACTTTTATTTTCTTCCCCCCTCCCTCAGTATGATTACACCCACGTACAGTCGGCCTCAGGAATTCGGGTACACCATTGTGATATCAAGGGTTCGTAACAACTAGAATATTAGTACACTACTTTCCTAACACCAACCTGTTCTTGTAATGTTATTTGACTAATACTTGAATCAGTCCGCAGAACATTCCCTACAGTATGTGCAGAATAAAGACACCTTTTAATCAATGCTCTGTGTATGAATTCCTGAGGCCGACTGTACATACATGTAGTCAGTCCCCCGTCAGTTACGCGTCGGTATTGGCTGTTGAAGAATTTTGAAACGCTGAACAAACATTCTGAAAAACTCGCATTACTACGCGTCCCTGAGTCGGTGTGTCTCGGTGGGTTATGGTCAGTGTCTCAGTAATTTAGGAGTACAGTCAGTCTATACATACATCGAGACACCACTAGGCAGGCAGCTCGGGTCTTTGATGGCACCTCCTCCGGCACTGCAATTTCCCGCTTTCATTTTTGTAAAGTCTCACTCAAGGAGGAGGAGGAGAGGGATTCCGGCCTCCCTTCCCTCCCCACCCTTCCCCTCCCCCCTCAGTCCCTGCTCCACCCTCCTGTCCGCCCCCTTGCCTGTCCCCTGGCTAGTCTATATATAATACTTACTTCAGATGTCTGTGTTTCGTTCGTCTCTGTGTAACTACGCGAATATATGCGCTTCAAAATCACCCATATATCACACTTATTGTTAATAATATGCGGCGTGGGTGTGTTGTGAATAGGGATGGCGATGAATGTGGAGTGGATGTGGATGTTGGTGGTGGATGCGTAGTGGATATGGATGTTGATGGTGGATGCGCAGTGGATATGGATGTTGATGGTGGATGTGGAGTGGATATGGATGGTGGATATGGTGGTGGTGGATGTGGAGTGGACATAGATGTTGGTGGAGGATGTGGAATGGATGTTTGTGGAGGATGTGGAGTGGATGTTTGTGGAGGATGTGGAGTGGATGTTAGTGGTGGAAGTGTTGGTGGAGGTGGAGCAGCAGGAATAGCCTCAGGTTGATAGTGGTCAGGAGAGTAAAGACACAACCACTTCCATTACCAACGCAACTAACTGATAATTTGGTTGCTACTGATTCCCCCACACATTCTCACAAAACAACACTAAGCACGTATACTAAGGCAGTGAGTGTGTTTCGTGACATTGGTTTGGGGAATCAGAAGCATACTGTTCCTCTCCACTACACATTATAAACTCCTGATGTAAATAAATAAGAGAAAAGTATTATGTTCTTGTTTATGTGGGTTTTTTTTTTTTTTTACCCTTAAGTGATGTTATTTTTTTATATTTTTGTAGTATTTAGAATTCCGAAATACATTAATTAAGTAGGGCTTAGTTGTAATTTATGGGATCAGTGAAAAACAGGGTCCCACACAAGTAACTGACTGCTCTCCTTCCTCTCCCTTTTATCATCTGACTTTTCCTTCCCTTTCCAGTCTCTCTTTCTTCCTTTTCCTCTCTTTCCTTCCCTTTCCTCTGTCTCCTTTCCTTTCATCCCTCTTCCTCTTCTCCCCTTTCCTCCTTTTCCTTCATCCCTTTCCTCCCTCTCCCTCTTATCCTCCTTCTTCACCCCTTTCCTCCCTCTCCTCCATCTCTTTCATTCACTTCCTCCCTCTCCTTCATCCCTTTCCTCCCACTCATTGTCCCCTCTCTATCATCCCTCTTCTCCCTCTCTTTGTCCCATTTCCTCACTCTCCTCGTCGCCTCTCCTTCATCCCTTTCCTCCCACTCATTGTCCCCTCTCTATCATCCCTCTTCTCCCTCTCTTTGTCCCCTTTCCTCACTCTCCTCGTCGCCTCTCCTTCATCCCTTTCCTCCCTCTCCCTAGCTCTTATCCTGCTCCTTCATCCCTCCATCCCCAGAACCCAATCCCCGACCCACACCTGTGCCTTTCTCAGGACTGAAGCTCTCACCTTGAACCCAGCCTCTTACCTTGACTTGGGAGGGGCGTTGGTGTGGCCGAAATGGTGGGGGGGCCGCGTATTCCTCCAAACTATACCCCAAAACAGACCAGAACCACGGTATGCGAGTGAGGGATCTGTTTCGTGGGATGGATTGGAGGGACCAGCTTGCAGGCATCCCAGTTCGCCCCCCAGCTTGCGGATATGCCCCCGTTAACCATCACATGTACAGAACAGAGCAGAGCAGAGTAGAGCAAGCAGTCGAGAATATCTCTCCCGATATCAGTCTCCCTCCTTCCTTCCTTCTCTTTTTCCTTCCTTCATTCATTCATTCATTCCTTCCTTCCTTCTTCCCTTCCTTCCAATTCTCCCCCCCCCCTCCCTTCCAATAATTTCCTTCCTCCCTACATACCATCATTCCTCCCTTCCTTCCTTCTATATCCTTCCTTCCTTCCTTCTATATACTTCCTTCCTTCCTTCTATATCCTTCCTTCCTTCTTTCTATATCCTTCCTTCTTTCCTTTTTCCTTCCCACCTTCCCTCCTTCCTTCTTTCTTCCCATCATTCCTTCCCTCCCTCCTTCCTTCCTTCTTTCTTCCCATCATTCCTTCATTCCTTCCTTTATTCTCTCGTCTCCTCCCTACTGTTCTCATCTGGGATTTACAGTAGCCTTTAATTTTCTTGCATGAGACGTCACCACCAGAGGACTCAGGAGGGGAGGGCTAAGCTTCTCTCTTGTACACACGCCCCTTGTCGAAGCGCGAGGTGTATTAGCTGTTCCGTAAGAGGATTGTGGATATGTGACTGTGCGTGCGTGTGTGTGCTTGAGTGGTCTCGTGTGTGTGTGTGTGTGTGTGTTGTGTTGGTGATTGTGCTTTGTGTGTGTGTGTGTGTGTGTGTGTGTGTGTGTGTGTGTGTGTGTGTGTGTGTGTGCTTGAGTTGTCTCGTGTGTGTGTGTGTGTGTTGTGTTGTGTTGGTGATTGTGCTTACTGTTTGAGTGTGTGTGTGTGTGTGGTTGAGTTGTCTTGTGTGTGTGTGTGTGTGTGTGTGTGTGTGTTGTGTTCGTGATTGTGCTTGCTGTTTGAGTGTGTGTCAGTGTGTGTGTGTGTTGATGTTTTCTAAGCATTATTTTTGTTGCTTAACGATACGTGTTGCTAATTTCATCCAATGGTACACAAAATAGCGTACTGCAAGTGTCAAGTTACGCTTTATGAGAACTGTGAGCGTGTAAATAGGTACTGATTCTGCTTCTGTACCATAAGCATCACTCCTCGTCTGCACTAGAATAGAAAGAGGACGATTATGATGATGATGATGATGATGGCGATAATTATAATATCAAGGAAAAGGAGGAGAATAATAGGGATAATGACGACGATGAGGACGATAGTGATGATGAAAATAACAACAACGACAAAAACACAGACATAATGACGACTGCAGCGACAACGACCAGCGTGATAGATAATAATAAACCCGCTGGGCTGCATGAGGGTAAACACTGTCCCTGCCTGGTAAGACAGAAGGCCAGTATATTTATTTCACTTATCGGAAATACATTCTCTTTAAATTTTAGTCAGGTCTGAAGCACTTTATGCCGTCGTTAAATTTTACAGCCATTATCCTCTGATTGGAAAATGGATAAAGCGGACACCATGTTTTTGTCATAACTGGATACTACTGACTGGCACATTGCTGGAGTCTTTCATTATTATTACCCTTAGCTGACCTTGCCTGAGGAAATAATAATTAACCCTGCGTGTAACAATGATATTCCTCTTATTCCATTCGCCGTCTCTGGTGTCATTCAATAATTCCCTGACGTTACCTAGCAAATTAGTTAGCTTCGTTTTTCTTCATCTTTTACTGGGCATGAGTGGAGTCTGTGGAATTCTTAGCTGAGGTTATCTGTCCAACTAACCTTCCAACACATCATCATCATCAACTCAATATTGGTTTATTTTCCCTCGTCATCACTTAGCATCACTTAAGGGGATAGTACACTTTTGGTAATATTCATTTCCCCAAAGCATGTCAGGAAACAGGACCAGAAAAAAAAAAAAACAATAATGATGTCCTGTTTCTCGGGATAGTTTGGAGGAATAATTTGCTCCATATTTACTAACACTGTATTTCCCCCTTAATTAAGTGTGACAATTCTTAGATGACGTTATTACCTGGCAAATGAACTCCCTTATCACTCTTCATTCATTCACTTGACATCAATTCTTTAAACAGCCGCTGACCAATAGCAGTTTTCTCTTATATCAGATGTTTATTTTTTTATTATTATTATTATTATTATTATTATTATTATTATTAATATTAATATTATTAGTTGTTGTTTTTTGTTGTTGTTGTTTTTTGTTGTTTTTTTCAGGATTTCTGAACCCATATCTGTTGACCCAGTATCATCAGCTAAGGTCATACCTAATTTATATGGACTGACGGGGTGAATAAGAACTAAACAAAAATAAAGTAGGTGGTTCTCACAGGGTTAATATAGCATCCGTGGCATCGAGAAGCAAACATACATTCCTAATTCATTTCCCATCGGCCATCACTTCCAAGCCGTATGTGTGGACCGATATGTTTTAGTGTGGGCTCCAGCAGTGTGTGTATATAAAAAAGAGTCGTGTATATATATAGAAACCCATTGCAGTGTGTAAATTAGTAGTGTGAGGCGTGACAAAAGTTAATCTGACTCCTGTCAACAAAAAGTATTATTTAATTTTTTCCATCTCTTGACACCATATGAATTGATGGATTGATAACACCGGTATATGATATGCAGTGCAGTACATGTATGCATACACGTATACACATATTCTGACCGACGGGTGACAACAAATAACAAGTCAGTCATCATTCTATTTGGGAACAGAAAAATCCAAATTCCTTCAAACTGCCTGATGAAACACTCTTTTTGGGGCAGTAATACAGCAGTAATTTTTTTTTAATAGGGAGGTAAAGTTTTGTCGTGGAATCTGCAGCTTTCAGTTCCCCATCAAAGGATATGCCCCTTAAGGAGATAGTATACTTTTGGTACATTGGAGTGTCTTGATTCCTCCAAAGTATATCATAAATCAGGACCAGATTAGCAAAAATAATGTTGGCCTTTTCCCTGGAATAGTTTGGAGGAATATTTTGCTCTGGGTTTATTTTAGATAAAAATAATAATAATAATAATAATAATAATATTAATAATAATAATAATAATATTAATATTAATAATAATAATAATAATGATAATAATAATGATACAAAAAAAAAAAAAACAGGCAGTTTTCTCATGACTTTTGAAATAAAGGGCTGGGTTACTAATTTTTACTTATTATAGGAAAAGGGCATCGTGTAGCATAGGTTGGAATATTCAGTAACCCTTTATTTTGCTCTCCTCACCATACAGCCCTCTTATCACCCAGCCATTCTAGAGGCAGTTATTAAACACTGTAGAAAAAAAGGGGATTATGAATGAAGGTCATTTATATTTCTCCTTCCTTTACTTACTCGTTCTATCCTTTTTTATTCCACCATTCATTCATTAATTCCTTCATTTAATCATTCACTCAGCCTAGTTCTCTCTCCTCCCCACCTCCATCCCTTCTCCTCCCCACCTCCATCCCTTCTCCTCCCCACCTCCATCCCTTCTCCTCCCCACCTCCATCCCTTCTTCCCACCTCCATCCCTTCTCCTCCCACCTCCATCCCTTCTCCTCCCACCTCCATCCCTTCTCCTCCCCACCTCCATCCCTTCTCCTAAGCCCAGATTTTTCTCTTCCCGTTCATTAGCCCCTACTGACTAGGCTTACCGTGGCTCCAGTCCCTTATTCCAGCCCGGTATTCCAGCCCCGTAATTCAGCCTTTTCCAGCCCCTTAATTCAGTCTTTTCCAGGCCTGTATTTCAGCCCTATCCCACCCCGTATTCAAGCCCTCTTCAGTCCCATATTTCAGCCTTAACAGTCACTCCATCCAGCCCTCAACAATCTCGCCATCCAAGCTTTCCAACCCATTGTCCAGCCCTTTCCAGCCTGCCTTCCAGACTCCTTTCTTCTCCCTCTTCCAGCCCCCTTTCTTCTCCCTCTTCCAGCCCCCTTACTTCAGCCTCTTTCGACTCCCTTTCAGCCTCTTCCAGCCCCTTTATGCCTCTTCCAGCTCCTTCCAGCCGCTTTTCAGTCCCTCCAATTCTCTTTCAGCCCTTGCCAGCCTCTTCCAGCCTCTTTCTTCAACCTTTTCCAGCCCCCTTTCAGCCTCTTCCAGCTCCCTTTCTTCAACCTCTTCCAGCCCCTCCGTAGCCCTTTCCAGCACCTTTAATTCCCTTCCTTCCCCTCCCGGTCTTCACCCCTCGTAATATATTTCTCTCTTCCCACCTGCCTCTCTCCTACCCTACTCTCTCTCTCTGTCTGTCTGTCTCTCTTTTACTTTCCACTTGTCTCTCTCCTTCTCCACTCTTTCTCTGTCTGTCTGTCTCTCTTTTACTTCCCACTTGCCTCTCTCCTTCTCTACTCTTTGTTTGTCTCCCTGTCTCTTTTTTACTTCCCACTTGCCTTTTTCCTTCTCTACTCTTTGTTTGTCTCCCTGTCTCTTTTTTACTTTTCTTTCTGTTTACCTTCTATTCCGACTCTCTTATCTTTCTATCTGTTTGTCTCTTACTGTCAGTCACTCTCTTTATCTATGTATCTGTGTATTTAGTTCAATTTTAACCTTCTTCCTATTTCTCTCCTTGTCTAATTAATTTTCTGTATCATTTAACCTCCTTTCCTTTCGTTACGTTCTCTCTCCACCTCACCTTCCTACATCTATTCACTCCCTAGCCTCCTTCCTCCTCCTCCTTCTCATTCCCTTTTTTTTCTTCTCCCTCCTGTAACTCTATTCACTCCCTATCCTTCAATCCTCCTCCTCCTCCTCCTCTTCCATCTAATTTTTCTCCTTCCCTGCCCCTCCCTCTCCCCCTGTTACTACCATTGGTTTTGTTTTTCAAGTCTCCCTCTCACTGCCCTATCCTATATACATGCGCTGTAAAAAGTAGAGAGTGGAGGGTGGGTAGGGCTCGCCTTGCTCTGCTCTGCTATCCTTAACTCACCCACCCACACAAACAGTATACAGTACAAGCCTGGATATATGTCTCTCTCTCTCTCTCTCTCTCTCTCTCTCTCTCTCTCTCTCTCTCTCTCTCTCTCTCTCTCTCTCTTTGTTTCATACACATATAGTGCCTTTCAGGCCTTGATATATACCTTGCTGTCTCTTACACACTTTCTCACTTCATAGAATCTCTACATTTCTTAATATTTATTGTGTCTTTGTCTTTTCTTTCTTTATCTTTATCTCTCTCTCACTCACATACATAAATTACTATCGTCCTCTTCACTTCCCTGTACTCCCACGTTCCTTGTTATACGGTGTATTTGAGTAAAGTGTGCTGCTGGAGGCTTGTAGGAAGCACACACATTGAAACACAAACCCACAAACGCACACAGAAGCACACACGTTCAAGCACAAACACACACTAATGCACACATTCAAACACAAGCCCACAAACACAGACACACACACACAAGCACACACAAGCACACACATTCAAGCACACACATCGAGACATGAGCGCTAAGAACTTAAGCCGATTAATGATGAGTTTGCTAGCAGTGGTTGTATACAATATAGACGGTTGTGGTGATGATGGTGATGGTGGCAATGGTAGTTGTGATTATAGTAATGGTGACGGAGGTGATGCTAGTTAATGGTGATGTTGGTAATGTTGGTAGTAGTGATGTTAGTGATGCCAGAATAGTAGTAGTGATAGTGAAAATTATAGTAATTGTTTCGGTAAATCTGGAGGAACTGATTCCTTCAAATTATTCCAAGCAATAGACCACCATTATTTGTGTTATACTAGTTGTTCCCAGGCAAATTTTGGAGGAATCAAGACGCTATAATGTACTCAATGTAAAATATCCCCTTAAGGTGGTAGTTCTTTTTTGGTACATTGGAGTGCCTTGATTCCTCCAAAGTATGCTAGGAAACAGGACCAGAAGAGCAAAAATAATGGTGCTCTGTTGCTTGGAATAGTTTGGAGGATTCAGTTGCTCCAGAATGACCAACACAAAACTTCCCCCTTAAATAATACATCACCTTGTGGATGGAAGGTTTGAGTCACCGCCAACACTATTGATTTATCTTTATTTATTTATATAATTTATTTATTTAATTTTTTGACGGGCTGAAAAAAAAATTCTTATGGTATTTGTGATTTATGGTGTTTATTATTTACTTATAGTATTTTTGTAGGGGAATTGGTGGCTGATGATTCCTCTAATTTACTATCCAGAGCAAATCTTTTACGTATATATTGTGTTCTAGATGGAAATAGAAGAGTATGTTTCCTTCCCAGCAGAGTATGAAAGTATTGGTAACCTCCAATTGCCCTACAACATCACATCGGGTGCTATGGTTGAGCCCCAAGAGTATTAACAAATTCCAGACGGCTTTTCTATTTTTGGCGAAATTCTCGAGGGAAGGACTGGTCAAGGTTACGAAAACTGGAAGGAAAGCCAAGTATGACATTTGACGATGATAAGATGCCACACCCTTATAACTCACTCCTTTGATCTTGAGGATATTTCGGTAACACCTTGATCTCTGACCAATAATAAGGATTTTAAATTACTAGTTTATAAAATGTGTATATAGAGATACCAATATATATATATATATATATATATATATATATATATATATATATATATATATATATATATATATATATATATATATATGCAAAATAACCACAGGAGAAATAATAGACAGAACAGTAAGTACTTTCGTATATTACATCCTCAGACAGAGTGAAACATAAAATGGTATAGTCGGAGTATATATACACATAGGCCACCTGGGGGTGGAGCTAAAAGAAACCTCACCTCACCTCACATCACATGCCTGAGGATGTAATATACGAAAGTACTTACTGTTCTGTCTATTATTTCTCCTGTGGTTATTTTGCATACACACATCCCACGGTGAAGTGAGGTTTCTGCATATATATATATATATATATATATATATATATATATATATATATATATATATATATATATATATATATATATATATATATATATATATATATATATATATATATATATATATATATATATATTGTAGCTAGAAAATCGTTTCTAATCAAAATAATTCCATGACTGAGAACTAAGATAGAATATTTAATCTCCCAACACATGAATCGAGACTCCGTACGAAAGGACTAAACTTGTGACACAGCTTAGACATGTTAATAACAACCATATTATTTTACTTTACTTTCACGAATATCATAAACTGAGAAAGGTACAATAACAAAGAGAGTATGTGCGATATCCACGTTCCTTTCTCGGTTAGATATACAGTGATAAAAATTGTATTGTGTTGGAGCGCACTACATTTGTTGACAAAGCTCGTTACCTGTGACCTACATTGCTGTGTATTTACTCAGGATTTTTGAGATATTCGTGTTGCTTTGAGCTGCATGACTGTAAGATACGATCGAACCCGGAGTCCAAGGTCAGACGGAGGAGAAGACGGAGTATTTGGGGGTGACATCGCCTGTGGGAATCATATGTTTAGCCTGAAGAATTTATTTATTTGTTTTTGTTTTTCGGCGACGCAATTATACTGAGGGGGTTGAACTATTTATTAATAATTGGTGAGAGCTGACACGAGTTTTGGCAATAATTCTAAGGGGAGACTCTCTATTTAGTGAATTTGAGAGGCTACTAATTCCTCAAACTATGATATGAAATAAACGACCTAAATGTAACTAAGTGTGGATCTGTTTCGTGGTATAGTTTGTAGGAGAATTAGCAGACCCCAAATTCACCCAAAAGAGAGTCTCCCTTTAAATATTATTATTATTATTATTATTATTATTATTATTATTATTATTATTATTATTATTATTATTATTATTGTTATTATTATCATTATTATTATTATTATCATTATTATTATTATTAATATTATTATTATTATTATTATTATTATTATTATTATCATTATTATTATTATTATCGTTATCGTTATTTTTTTTTATTTTTATTTTTTATTTTTTTTCAGTATGACGCTGTACAAGGTATTTCCCTGTTACAGTTCGTGTGCATGTTATCAGAGATCACTTTACGGTAGTTGTTTAGTTGTTGCTAGGGTATTTCTTTGATTTACACTACTCTAAGAAGATTGCTGTGCTTAGGACATAAACGGATCTGTGTTTGTGTGTGTGTGTTCTTTATTTTTTTTTTTTATTCACAGAGGTCCGCAGGAAACAGTAGGAAAGACATATTTTCTGTCGTTTACTTGTCTAATATTTACTGACAAAAACGGAAATCAAATGGTATATTGTACAGAATATAAAAATTTGCACTAATTTTCTAGACACAAATTCCACTGAAAGATACTTACCTATTACCAAGGACGAGTAAACACAGACAAGAGATATGCCAGGTATTAACAAAAGTATATACAGTATGTTAAAAAATGGTTGAAGTGGACGTAACCTGTATAAATATTCCATAGCCGAGGGTTAACAAGGGCAAGTCAATTATGGCCCCAGTCCATCATCGGTCATTTGAGCATCTAAACTGCCCATTGGTAACTCACACACACGATGTTTGCCACCACTGTACCGTAGATATAATTATTAGTTGCCAAATGACTAAAGAAATAATCAGAGAGAGAGAGAGAGAGAGAGAGAGAGAGAGAGAGAGAGAGAGAGAGAGAGAGAGAGAGAGAGAGAGAGAGAGACGGGGGGAGGGAGAGAGAGAGAGAGAGACGGGGGGAGGGAGAGAGAGAGAGAGAGACGGGGGCAGAGAGAGAGAGAGAGAGAGAGAGAGACGGGGGCAGAGAGAGAGAGGGAAAGAGAGAGAGAGAGAGAGCAGAAGTGCAAACCTGCTGTGCCCAGATGAGGAAGATGGAAAGGCGTAATGAGGAACAAATAGGGAATTAGCCGGGGTGAGACCTCTAATTTACTGGAGAAATATGACGCTCCCAGAACACAAAGCACCAAACGCCCCCCTCCTTCACCTACCACCAACACAATGATACACTCCTAAGGCACAACACACCAAGCACCTCCCTCGCAGACCACCACGATAACGAGTCTTTTAAAAGGGGTTAAAAATATACACAGTTTTTGTCGACGAATTTTTCTAGCTTTTTGTTCTTTCAAAGTGTGCCGGTCTTACAACGAACACTACAATAAAAGCAACTATATAATATTAAGGGGAGAAACTCTTTACATGTAAATTGGAAGGCTACTGAATCCTCCAAACTATGTCACGAAACACATCCCCTATTAGTATGTACACCCGAGCTCGTAAATTCGCGACCACGTACGTACTTAGATGTTTATGCCATTTGAGCTGGTAACATTTATTTGGGGAGGAATCAGAGTAGGTGGAACATAGTAGAGCGACATGATACAATCTTTCACCTACAATGACACCTTCCCTACACAGTGTTACCAGCTCAGATGACATAAACATCTGAGGACGTGGTCGCGAATTTACGAACTCGAGTGTACTGTAACATTAAGGTGATTTGTTTCCTAGGATAGTTTAGATGAACCAGTAGCCCTCCAATTCATGAAAATATTGGTTCTTCCCTTACGGTACTTTATCCCGTTTCCTGTAGTAGTTTGTAGCACTAGGTTTCATCTCATTCGTCGTCAAAATATTAAATTATCTTGTATCTTTGCTTTCCAGTGTGTGTGTGTTTTTTTTTTTTTGGTAACTTTACGGTACTCTATACTTTAATAGGAGATTTTCTTGTTGATAAATTGGAGGGCTACTGATTCCTCTAAACTATGCCAAGAAACAGACTACCTCAGTGTTACAAATGGTGGTGTCTGTTTCGTCATATAGTTTGGAGTAAGGAATCAAAGACCTTCCAGTTCACAACCCAGAGAACCATTTCTTTAATTAATTAAGGGGGAAGTTTTGTGTTGGTAAATCTGGAGCAACTGAATCCTCCAAGCTATTCCAAGCAACAGAAAACCATTATTTTCGCTCTTCTGGTCCTGTTTCCTAGCATACTTTGGAGGAATGAAGGCACTATATCAAACTACAGAAATAATCCTGTTTCGTGACGCACACTGGAGTATTACCACCTTAAAAGAATCTGGGGTGCTAGTGATTCCTCCACATTTGACCAGGAAACAGAATCCCTCCGCATGGGACCAGGTGATGGGTTTATTGCAGAGTTTGGAGCGATAAGTTGACTTCAGTATATATTTCGGCCTCAACATATTATTTGCCATAAGGGGAGATTCTTTTATTGATGGATTGGAAAGTCTCTGATTCCTCAAAACTATGTCACAAAACAGATTTCCTATTCGTACCACTGAAGGCGTCTGTTTCCTGGCATAGTTTGGAGGAATTAAAGACCTTACAATTCAGCAGAAAAAAAACAAAAATCTCCTGAATTCAGAACGATTTTATTATGCCAGGATACAACAACAAACACGAGAGTGAAAAAAGAATTACGTACAAGTACATGTAGTAGTAACATTTCCTTTTTTTTTATGTGACTATGCAAGCTTTTATTTCGGGAGTTTGTATGAATTTATTTTACTTTGTAATTCGTGATTTATTAATTCTATTGTGTCATATTCAATGGAAAATTCCTGTCAGTCAGAGAGTTATACAGATTAAACAGTTTTATCATTATCATGTTTGTTGTTGTTGTTATAGTTATTGTTATAATTATTATGATTTTTATTTTTATTATTATTATTTTTATTTTTAGTATTATTATTATTTTTATTATTATTATTATTATTATTATTATTATTATTATTATTATTATTATTATTATTATTATTGTTATTGTTATAATAATAATAATTATTATTATTATTAATATTGTTGTTGTTGTTGTTGTTGTTGTTCAAAATGTCCGGTTTCACAAAACAAATCAAACTACAGAAATAAACCTGTTTCGTGACGCACACTGGAGTAATAAATAGAACCTCTAACTAACCAGCAAATCATAGAGCTTTATATTTATGGAACCAGCAATAATGCCAATAAATTGAAGGTTACTGATTCCTCCAAACTACAACTGAAAATATGACCGACTTAATATAGGAGTAGAGGTTTTGTTTCATAGCACAGCGTAGAGGAATCTGTAACGTCCACCAACTCTTTGAGAAAGCATCACGGGTCGCAAAAAGTGTCCTAACGCCCCTTTGATCCAGTGTCAGTAGCTTTCTTATTGAAATTTGAAACCATACAAACTGAAGACCGTACAAAATATCAAGAGCATAATTTAATCTTTGTAATTAAATGTTGCATCATTGCTTAAATCATAAAATCATGAATGACCTATAGGGAGTAATATCATATCCGTAGCCATGATGTACCGTATCTCCTCGTAAAAGTAGAGAAATAAAAAAATATATATAATTCCCTGTACTGTGCGAGACATGGGAATAATGGTAGCCGGGTGGTGTGAAATAGAGTTGCTAATGTAATTCACACTGACAAACTGGCTCAACCACCCAATCCCGCCCGCTGCTCGTCAATATCTGCCTCCTGATTGGCTTTTATGGGAAAATAACAGAGTTTCCCCCTCTCTTGTTGACTCCCCAGTACGCTAATCCGATTTTTGTCTGTCTCCTCTTTTTCCTGTACTTCTCGATTTCTGTGTTGTCAATTCTTTCTTTCCTACTCTCTCTTCTCTGTTGCTTCTCTCCAAGTTTCTCTTTCTGTTTTTTATTTCCCATTTTCTCTTGTCTGTTCTTTCTTTCCTACTCTCTCTTCTCTGTTGCTTCTCTCCAAGTTTCTTTGTCTGTTTTTTTATTTCCCCATTTTCTCTTGTCTGTTCTTTATTTCCCATTTTCTCTTGTCTGTTCTGTCTTTCCTCCTCTCTCTTCTCTGTTGCTTCTCTCCAACTTCTCTTTCTGTTCTTTCTTTCCCCATTTTCTTTTGTCTGTTCTTTCTTTCCAATTTTCTCTTGTCTGTTGCTTCTCTCCAACTTTCTCTTGTCTGTTCTTTCTTTCCTACTCTCTCTTGTCTGTTCTTTCTTTCCCATATTCTCTTGTCTGTTCTGTCTTTCCTCCTCTCTCTTGTCTGTTCTGTCTTTCCTCCTCTCTCTTGTCTGTTCTTTCTTTCCCATTTTATCTTGTCTGTTGCTTCTCTCCAACTTCTCTTTCTGTTCTTTCTTTCCCATTTTCTCTTGTCTGTTCTGTCTTTCCTCCTCTCTCTTGTCTGTTCTGTCTTTACCATTTTCTCTTGTCTGTTCTGTCTTTCCTCCTCTCTCTTGTCTGTTCTGTCTTTCCTCCTCTCTCTTGTCTGTTCTTTATTTCTCATTTTCTCTTGTCTGTTCTGTCTTTCCTCCTCTCTCTTGTCTGTTCTTTCTTTCCCATATTCTATTGTCTGTTCTTTATTTCCCATTTTCTCTTGTCTGTTCTGTCTTTCCTCCTCTCTCTTGTCTGTTCTTTCCTTCCCATATTCTCTTGTCTGTTCTTTCTTTCCCATATTCTCTTGTCTGTCCCTCCTTTCTTACTATCTCTTGTCTATTCCTCCTTTCCCATTTTTTCTTATCTGTTTTTCCTTTCCCATTATCTCTTAACTGCATCTCTTTTCCAATTTTAATTTGTCTGCTTCACCTTTTCCATTTTTTCTTATCTGTTCATCCTTTCCCATTTTCTCTCAGCGGTGTCCTTTATTTCCTTTACTTCTGCTTCGAGTTTGTGTGGGTTATATTCTTAGTCAAATCGGGCAACCATTCACCTAAGAGTGTAAAGTCCCATTTGTCTATACTCTTATTTACAGTACGGTATATCGGCACAAGCATTAAGGTGTTAATTAATACACTTTGGATACATTAGAGCGTCCTAATTCCTCCGAGGTATGCCAAGGAACAGATTGGAGGAATTAGTTGTTCCAGATTTACCAATACTGTACTACCCCCTTAATTAATTAATGTAGACCCACAGTAGTAATCGGAAATATACTTACTTTATGGCCAATAGCATATTCACTAACCTTGTCCAGTACTATTATTATTATTATTATTATTATTATTATTATTATTATAACGAGGGAGAAAAAATTATGCCGTGTACTAAGTGAATGTTACTAATTCCACCAAATTATGTCACTAAACAGACTCCTTCTATACACACGCTGTTTATATCACATAGCGTGGAGGAATCAATACCATCCACCAATTCCCCCCAAAGTAATTACATTTGTTATCGTGTTAGGTCTTCTCAGTGCGTGGGAACCTCTCAGATGTACGAGTCTTGAGTCACGTGCCTAGGAGTGTGTTAAATTGAGATAAAACGAGTTCCTGAAGCGTGTGGGAAGAGTACCGTGTATTCTTTTGGTGTGTGGTGTGTGTGTATGTGTGTGTGTGTGTGTGTGTGTGTGTGTGTGTGTGTGTGTGTGTGTGTGTGTGTGTGTGTGTGTGTGTGTGTGTGTGTGTTTTATGTGCTTGTGTATGTATGTATGTATATAATTATGTATGTATGTACTCAAGGGTGTGTACTCTTGTGTATGACTGTGTGTGTGCGAGTTTGTAACCCTCCGTCTTTCGAACCACACGATATCTGTCACATTGGCCATACCTCTCGCCTAGGTGGATCAGGTGGAGTTTCGATAGGTCTTAAGAGAGGACAGGGAACAGGAGGAAGGATGCATGGGCTGGGAATGGATAGGAAGTAAGGGAAGGAAAGAGAGGAAAGGACGAATACTGGAAAGAAAAGGGGAGGAGGAGGGTGCAAATGGATGAAGCGATAGGTGTAAAGATGGGGATTTTCGAGGGAGGGGAAGGGATGGAGAGGGACGTTGTAGTAAGGAGTAGTGAGGAGAGATGCTGGGGAGAGAAGAGAAGGAAGTGAAGAAAGAGGATAGGAAGAACGATAGAAGATAAGAAAAGAAGTAGGGTAAAGGGTGGGGAGGTGTACATAGGAAGGGATTGAAGTGGATGAGAGGAGGGATAAAAGAGGGTAGGGAGGGAAGAGAGTGGAGAAGGATCACTGTACGAGTGGGAGGGAGGGGTAGTGAGGGGAAGGAGTGAAAAGAAGGTGATCTTTTTCCACAAGTGGTTTTGACACACGAACGACAGGCAGGGTGTAAGAAAAGACACACACAAAAAATAAGAAGGATGAAATATGTTGGTCTGGGGATGATGTTGAGTGACTGGTGCTGACACGACAGTCTGGTCCACCTGCTCTGCTGTGACTCTGGGGTATTGTTTTCATCTCTGTGTGTATGTTTCACCTTTTTTTGTGTGTATGTGTCACCTTTGTTTATGTGTATGTTTACCTACTTTTTGTCCACCTAGCCCTGATGTAACTTTGGTGGCTGGGGTACTGTTTTCACTTAGGTTTGTGTGTATGTTATTTGTTTTTGTCCTCCCTCCCCTGCTGTGACTGGTGGCAGGGATAATGTTTTCACCTTTGTCTGTGTGTATGTTTCACCGTTGTTTGTGTGTATGTTTATCAGTTCTTTGTCTACTCTGCCCTGCTGTGACTGGTAGCATGGATAATGTTTACACCTTTGTTTGTGCGTATGTTTCTCTTCTGTTAACTTTGTGCATATTGTTTGCCAGACGTGCCCTGAGTGATTGTTGTGGTAGGATATACAGTATATTATTTTCACCTCTCGTCTATATGTATGTTATTCATTGTGTATCTACCTTACTGTAACGGATGGATGGGGTATTGCTTTCTCCTTTACTTGTGTGTAAGTCTGTATAGTTTATCTACCTCTCTGATTGATGAGTGTTGTTTGTATATCAATAATAAATTTTAGGTAAGACTGCAGAGAAGCTTTTGTGTTCTCGCAATATATTTCCTTTAATTACGTTCTTCTCAATGCTTTGCACAAAAATATATGATATGTGGCCTCGTCTATCTGTCTGTTCACTTATTTCCTCACACACACACACACACACACACACACACACACATTATACACTCTGAGGGACAAGGTACTTCTTTCACCCTTGTTTGTATGTAAGTTAATATTTGCCTGCTTACCCTGCAGTTTGACATGATCCATTTAACCTTTGTGTATATTTCAGTTCGTGTTCATATTTCCTTTAGTAGAAATGGCTAATGAGAATAATTTTGAAACCAGGTAATTTTATTCTGCTTGTATTTTCTATTGTGCTTAGTTAGATGTGTGTGAATAATTATTATATATTCTATACGTTCTAATTATTTTGTAGTACATAAATCCCTTCACCTGCAGCAGTGACTAAATGGAGATGATAAAATATAAATTGTTTGCAGCATTTCTGTTTCCACGTGTAAAAATTCTGTCAGCGACTCTAGACGGACATGCAGAGTGCTGTTTCCTTTTTGTCTCCCTGTGAGTGAATGTTTCTGGCTGGCTGTTCCCAAGACACATGAAAAAAACTTAGAAGCAATTACCTGGAAGCCTGGGAGGTACAGTGGCCGCCTGAAATTCGTAGCACATCCCTCCATCCATCCATCCATCCATCCAGCCATCCAGCGTGGAGGAGAATGGTTGGTTGGTTTGACTCAATGCAGTATCCAGGGTCTAAATGGGTTTTGTCATTTCCCTGCCCTTTCTGTATCTGGTGATGTTATGGATTGTGTTGAGTTTACGTAGGGTAATATATGTACAGTATATGTGTTGAAGTATACATCGTCGTTTGGAAAAATGGAAAGGTTTATTCATTATTATTACAGTAGTAGTATCAGTGGTTATTTTGTTATTAAAGTTTTTCGTGATTATTATTTTTGCGATTAGTATTATTTTTATTGTTAATATTATATTGTTATTATTGCTATTATTATTATTATATTATTATTATTATTATTATTGTTAATACTATATTAAAAATTATTATTATTATTATTATTGTTATTGTTATTGTTATTATTATTATTATATTATATTTATTGTTAATATTATTGTTATTATTATTGTTGTTATTATTATTGTTATTATTATTATTATTATTATTATTATTATTATTATTATTATTATTAGTATTAATATTATTATTATTATTATTATTATTATTATTATTATTATTATATTATTTCTCCCCTATCAGATGCAGCAGGTCAAAACAGAAAAAGTTGCTTGTCGTCTGACCCTACACGCCCAATAAGGTAAGCAGTAATATAACCTTCATTACTTTCTTTAGAAGAGTAACTATATCATGAGGGTTCCTTTGTTACGTATAATGTCTTTGGCGTTACCCACTGCTATAAAATAAAGTGTGACGCGTAAGTGTAGATTTTATAATAATTGTTTTTAAGCATTTTTATAGTGTGCGAATTTATGTGTGTGTGTATATGGGAGAGAGAGAGAGAGAGAGAGAGAGAGAGAGAGAGAGAGAGAGAGAGAGAGAGAGAGAGAGAGAGAGAGAGAGATAGAGAGAGAGAGCGCATGAACGTGTGTGAGAGAGAGAGAGAGAGAGAGAGAGAGAGAGAGAGAGAGAGAGAGAGAGAGAGAGAGAGAGAGCGCATGAACGTGTGTGGCGAGAGAGAGAGAGAGAGAGAGCGCATGAACGTGTGTGCGAGAGAGAGAGAGAGAGGGAGGTAGAGCACAGAGACACTCGTATCGGGCTGAGTGGCAGGATATTGGAAGCCTGCATACAACCCACCACTCACCCACCGTCTCAGGTAGCCTATACTACTGGTGGGTGGGGAAGGAAAATGGAGATAAGGTGGTGGTGGAAGATGGAGATAAGGTGATGGTGGAAGATGGAGAAGAGTGGTGGAGTAAGATGGAGAGCAGGGAAGATAGTGTGGAGAAGGGGAGAAAGGAGGAAAATGGAGATAAGATGGAGGATTAAAGAGGTGGAGAGAGAGAGCGAGAGAGCGAGAGAGAGAGAGTGAGAGAGAGAGATTCTACGAAGCTGCAGGGAAGCTTTTGTGTTCTCGCAATATATTTCCTTTAATTACGTTCTTCTCAATGCTTTGCACAAAAATATATGATATGTGGCCTCGTCTATCTGTCTGTTCACTCATTTCCTCACACACACATACACACACACACACACAGACGAGAGACCCAGTACAATAAGGAACTGCTTTTGGGAGGGGGAAAAGACGGACCTTCTGGAGAGGATGCCGAGTAAAGTTGTGATAGGCTAAGTTTCCCTGACTTGCAGTGGTGGTGGTGGAGAGGGAAGGAGTGTGTGAGGGAGTTGTAGTTATGGTCTGAGTGCTGCTGGAGTGGTGCGGGTTTGGAGTGAGGAGAGTGGAGTGGGTGGGAGGTAAGGTGGAGGGTTGGTGGTTGGTTGGTTGGTTGGTAAGGCTGTGTCAAGTGGAGAGGGGTGGTGGGTGGTTGGTTGGTTGGTAAGGGTGTGTGAAGTGTAGATGGGTGGTGATGGTGGTGGGTTGGTAAGGGTGTGTGAAGTGTATAGAGGTGGTGGTAGTGGTGGGTAGTTGGTAAGGGTGTGTGAAGTGTAGAGGGGTGGTGGTGGGTGGTTGGTAAGGGTGTGTCAAGTGGAGAGGGGTGGTGGGTGGTTGGTTGGTTGGTAAGGGTGTGTGAAGTGTAGAGAGGTGGTGGTTGTGGTGGTGAGTTGGTAAGGGTGTGTGAAGTAGTGGTGGTTGTTTTGGTTGGTGAATATGTAAAGTGGAGAGAGACATGGTGGTTGTTGGTTGAGGTTTGGGGTGATGGTGGTTGTTCGGCTGAAATTGTTTTGTAGATATCGTGTGTGTGTGTGTGTGTGTGTGTGTGTGTGTGTGTGTGTTGTGTTTGTGTGTGTGTGTTACATGAGTGAGAGTTAGTGGAATTCTGTGTGTGTGTGTGTGAGAGAGAGTTAATGGTATTTTGTGTGTGTGTGTGTGTGTGTGTGTGTGTGTGTGTGTGTGTGTGTGTGTGTGTGTGTTTGTGTGTGTGTGTGTGTGTGTGTGTGTGTGTGTGTGTGTGTGTGTAAAGTTAAGTTATGTTAGATCAGGTTAGGATATGGGTCAAGTTGATAAGGTAGTGGTTGAATATACCTGGACGGACCCTGGGTGGTGTGCGGTGGACTATGTTGACAGAGAAAGCGAATCGAGATAATAATAATATTGGCATAGTAACATAGTAAGTGTATACAGTCACGGTCAGAAAGTCCTGCATCACCCCCGAATGAAACGGACCCGAAAAACGATGCAAAATCTATAACTGTTGACTTCTATAATATTTGATAATTAGATTTTCTTTCACGTCTCAGTTTCATGCACTCGATGCAGGACTTTTGACTCAGACTGTACAATACCGACGAAATTGAATAGATGAACAAGAATTTCAGTGATTGGAGGAACGAACACTTCAAAATCCCCAGGAATCAGACTTTAATAATTAAGATACATTTATATATATTCTTGGTACAGTTAGTGGAAACCTTTGGCCGTCAAATTAATAATCAAGTCTAAAGGGGAGAATATCTTGTTGGTGTATTGGAGGATCCCATTTTCTCCCACACTATACCAGGAAACGAGACATACTCACTGTTACTAAGGGGTTCTGTTTCGTGGCAGAGTTTAGAGGAATAGGTAGCCCTTCATCATTTTACCGTCCAGACCAATCCGAGTTTGTTTATTGGAAAGTGGTTGGGGAGAAGACACATGCACCCTGACATACATATTCTACTATACATAGGCTATACGGGCTTTTAAGGTCCTGGAATAAGTAACATGTTGTGCTCCGACAGTGTGGGTTGGTATTGTTGTGTCTCCTGAAAAATAATACACACACACACAGACACACACACAGACGCGCACACACGCTCGCTGGCACACACACACACACACACACACACACACACACACACACACACACACACACAGACGCGCACACACGCTCGCTGGCACACACACACACACACACACACACACACAGACGCGAACACACGCTCGCTGGCACACACACACACACAGAGAGAGAGAGAGAGAGAGAGAGAGAGAGAGAGAGAGAGAGAGAGAGAGAGAGAGAGAGAGAGAGGCGGATGGGGTCTGAACGAGGTGTTGGGTGAGAAGACTGTGAGGACAAGGACGGATCAGTAGGGATGAGGCGAGAGAAAAGTGTGTGTGTGTGTGTGTGTGTGTGTGTGTGTGTGTGTGTGTGTTGTACGTGGTGTAAGAAAGTGAGAAATGTTATTCGTTTTCATCTCCAACCATTATAATATTTACAACTTTGAGTATGGATGAGCAGGTGCATACACAGCCTACATTTATTTTTTATTGGGAAGAAGGAAACTGCGTGTATTCGGGAAGCAATACAAGAGAAAAAAAGAAAAAAAAAAGGATGGTCTGGTCAGGGTCGGCAAGACAGGCATATAACTGAGGGAAATGGATCGCCTCTGGTCCGTCTAGTACCTTGGCTGGCCCTGATGTATGATCCTTGCCCGTGCTTGCATTTGTCTTGGGTCTGCCTGCATTTCTTTGTCTTGCCTGCATTTGTCTCTGTCCGTGTGTATCTGTCTGCATGCTGCTGCTGCTGTTGTTGTTGTTGTTGTTGTTGTTGTGTTTGTCTCTGTCTGATAGTAACCATTTCCATCTCTTTATGATAATCTTTGTGTCTGTGCCTGTCTCCATCTTTTTTTTATTTTTTATCTACAGTAGTTGTATGCATCTGTCTCTTCCTGATTGTAATATTATCCATCTCTGTCCTTTTCTATATGCCTGTGTCCATCTATTTGTAGTTGTATATCTCTGGTCTGAATCTGTCTCTGTCTGTTAGTATTATTTCCACCTCTGCTCCGTTTATATGTTTGTCTCTTTGTAACCTTCTTCTTTTAGATCTGTCTCACTTTGTCTGCTTGGATCTGTAGTTAAGCTTATATCTTCCTCCATGTTCTGACATCTGTGTTTGTTTCTTTGCATATTCCTTCGCTTGTCTGCTTTCAAATCTCATCTCTCTGCCTGTTACTGTCTTCATCTAGTTACATTTTCTTCGTCTTCTGGCAAGCGTTGTGATAACTTGCAAATTTATTCCTCGATTTGAACGTGTCTTCGACTTCCTGGATCTGTCGGCGTCTTGTTGAACAAACGTAATATGTTGCTTTATTTAACTTAGTTTTTACCCCTGAGTAATAAGTGACGTATGTATTTCTCTGTGACAAATATCCAACGATATTTGTCAAGAAGGGAAACAATCCCTACACCAAAATAATAATAAAATTTTTCGTCAACCCTTTAGCAACGAATCATGTCTTGCATATCAAGTTTATGCTAAATAACGCCAGGCAACGAAAGTCCCCACAGGATAACCTTAGTCACCGGAGGACAAAGGCAGTTATCCAGTAAAGCTTAATGATACCCGATGTACAGTCAAGAGCACTAGTATGTATCCAAGTGTGCTTCGAATACCTAGAGACAGTAAATATATGCACAATAAGATCTCCATTGGAATTACTACGTTGGTGAATTAGGCTGTTCAGAGCTTCAACCAAAGCTTTATACTTATTAGTGCTCGTGATTGTACATAACATGAGACAACAAAATCCTCAGCATTCACGCTACGAAATGTTTTGATACACCAGAAACCATTTATGCCATACCGTAACACTGTGCAATCGCTGTCGTACATTTTACCCAACATTTTGAACCTACATTAATTCCTATTAGAATTCCACACGCTAACGTCGCTGCAGAGCCAATGCTTCGGGGGTTTCATTGCACCGCGTCTAAATCCTATTATCGGGTAAGAACTACTGACTGTGACTGTGCCTGAATATGGATCACAGAGATGGTAAGCAGTGTATCAGGAGCCCCGTGTGTAATCTCAGGGTATTAGTGCAGTAATCACAGATGCAATTAGCTATTCCCAAGATACAGGGTTTGAATGTTGACAAGGATAGGTAATGACTATACAGGGTGTTCAGGGAGGGAGGGCGAAAATTGGCAAGAAATTCCTGAGGTTAATTATTAACGATCTGAGTGTTATAGGAAAGTGTGATCGAATATCAGCACAGTTATTGAGTTACAAATAATATCAAATGAAAGGGAAGCGAGTTGGAGGTAAGTACACCGGTCATTTAGTTTTGCAATAATTGACTCTGTAGTCGTTGGAAATCATTCATACCATCATTAAACACATCAGAGTTAAATCACGTTAGGAAATATTTTGTTAAATGATATGTCCTTCCCACTGTCATACATGCATGAACAGTATATCAAACATTGAGGAGTTTCTTTCAGATAGTATATTATCATCTTGGTATAATTAACTCGTCATATAATATATTTTGATATTAGTTGTTAATGAATGAACGATATGCGAATTTTGCCCATGTGCAGTAGAAACAACATTGCAAAATTATTATGTGTGAATGAATTATGAGCATCGAAACTTTTCAGTTTCATAATCCTTTTATGTCTGGGATCTTCCCTGTGGCTAGTCATATCTTATGGACTTTGCAAAATTAAACTCATTAAAGTATAGTAACAATGTTGAAGGACTTAAGGCAGACATAAAATATGAGCTTAATTAAATTGCATGATTACTCTTCTGAATTTATACCTTCAAAAGTACACTACCTTCTCCTTTTAGAAAAAAAGGGACACATGTTGTTATACAGTCACTCGCTTTCGTTTATGTCTACAATACACACACACGAGCAGCCTCACCTGTGTGCAGAAATACAGGATAGGTGTCGAGTGGTGCGAGATTTCCAGCCACTTATATATACAACATGAAGTGGTGCAATAACTGTCAGGGCTCGGGTCAGAGTTGAGTGGCATCCAGAGGTGACTAGTGCCAGCGACGGGGCCATTTTGTGACTTTTAACAGTGTACAAACGTTTTAGTGTCGACTGTCACCCATCGACCACGAAACGTTTCCAACGGTTGGTAACATGAGCTTTGGTTAGGGTTGTTCCCTTTACCTAGCGTGTATATATGTTACATTGTATAGTGTGCTCTTTACCCTCTCCCACATTTTGTACTGTACAGTATCCAGCTCTCTCTTTCCCGCCCAACAAACGCTACCTACAGGTTTTGGTATGACCCTGAAAGTTATTGTAACATTTGAACAGTAGATATTTTTCCATACATCACGAATCTGTTTGAAATGTATTCGTTTTGCTAGATTACTTCTTGGCATTTTCTAATTTGACTTATTATCTGCTTGCCGCCTATCATTTTACATTGAATTCCCCTCCTTCCAAAATGTACACCATAATATACGCTTATCTTAACAGTAGGTCCCTTTATGCAAACGTTTGTGGGCAAATTGGAGAGTAATTATTGATTGTCAGGAAACAAACTACCGTAGTATTTGTGTGCATGACTTGGGGCCCTCTATAGCATAGCTTGGAGGGATCACGAACACTCCATCACACTCACACACACACATTAGTTTCATAATAAGTCCATCCACAAGACACGGTAGTGCGTATCTTTATCATTTCTTAATTGTAATAATGTACCGGCTCCAAAATATAATATCTCACAGTTCATCGCTGAAAACAATGCACACCAAGACAAATCTAATCAGCAGTTTACACAACTCAGTTTGTATAGTTTATATTCTCTGTCATGTTATCAAACCGATGCATTATCGCTAGGAGTTAAATCACTATGCACAAATTTTTCATTTATGTTGTACTACTACTAAAAATATAATTATTCAAGACCAAAATATCAGATTCACAAGCAACCAACCTCTATTAAGTAAATGAAATGTGGCATGATGTCACCGTAGACTCTATTTACACAACTCCCCCCCCCCCCCATCCCCCCGGGCTGTGCTTCCAATGTTTTATCAACCCTGCCTATCTATCTCATTTTTTCGGTAGCACATAACCTAACCAGTCTACTATCAATCAGTCTATCAGTTTACCAGTCAATCATTCATGCAGTTAACCAGTCAATAAGCCAATCAACCACCCGACCGACTAGTTGTTCAATCAGTCAGTCGGTCAATCCCTATTTCATCATTTTTATTTTCATTTTTCACTGTGGTTATTTGTCCTCGCCTGTAATCCTTTCGACTACTCAGTTTTCTTTTGTCACTCCTTGTTTTTATTTGCATTCCTGTGTATCCATTGTGTATTCATTTGATTTACGAAGTTTTTTTCTCGTGTTCATTTCAGCTTTTCACCTTTTTTGTTTTGTTATATCGCTGAGATTTCTTTTTAGAAGGGTATTCCATTTGTATTTCTATATGCATTTCTCATTTCAGTATCCATTTTCATTTACATATCCCATATTAATTTGCATTTGTATACTCCAGTTAATCCCTTAAGGTTAAGCCTGCTATTTCGGTAACCATTCATGTATGTTGTCCCTCTTCATATCAATATTTCCTTTTGCATTTCTATACTCCTTTATCATTTTTCCATTCCATTGTAGCCATTCATACTCTTGTCTAACCAGCCAGTCCTTTTCGTATATGTATCCCTCTGTTGTGACTCTGCCTTTGTATTTTGTGTTGTGTGACCCTTCTTTGTATCCTTTGTATCCCTTGCCAACCACACTCGTCCCTCCAGTCCTCTCCACTCCACTCCCCCCCACGCCAGGCCTCGACAACTGGCTGGCGAATTTAGCGTAAAGGCTTAGGGTTTGGTTCGAGTATTTGGCACTGAGTCGAGCTGAGTGGCTGTTAGCATTGCATTTTCCTCACACACACACACAGCCACTCATTACCGGCTCGCTCGCACACACACACACACACACACACACACACATATATACAGTATACACACACACACACACACATATATACAGTATATACACACACACACACACATATATACAGTATATACACACACACACACACACACACACACACACACACACACACACACACACACACACACACACACACACACACACACACACAGAACAAGCCC
>JAWQEG010002600.1:47500-174868 GCA_033782935.1 Petrolisthes cinctipes | reverse complement strand
TAAGTTAGCGTGGAATAATTATGATTGCAGCAAAAGAACTGGTGTATGAAAGGCAGGAGTGGAAGAGATTCACAGGAAGAATGTAGGTGAGTGCTGGCAACCCGGTTTTAATTAACTTGAAAGTCCATGGCTCAGTGAAGAGACCTACCTATATCGTGGATGCAAAAACTTATTAATTAAGGGGAGCTGAGAATTATGTTGGCTTGATTATTATTATTATTATTATTATCGCCGAGTGTGCAATCGTATATTTACTACCAGCAGCTACTCGCTATTCAAACAATAACATCATATGAGAACGTGAAAACAATAGTCAGCAGATTGTTTGAGTTATCCAAATGTGTATTGAAATTCATGTCCACGACTGTACCAAAAGTGTCTAATTATCCCCTTAAATATATATTTGTTCCTTCAAAATCTAATAATCTATTTTTCTTTTCTGTTTCCAGGATCGAGGTCAAGCAATCCCCTAACCTGTTGTCACCTGCTGACCTCGCTTTGCTTACTAATACTACTACGGCGATGTTGCTGCTTTTTAGGTAACTTTTGAAGGTCATGGCAGGTCATTGTTGTAACCAAGGTCATGGTGGATCATAATGTGATTCTCACATGTTTTATAACGAAATCAGAGTGTGAAAACGTACTTAGATAAGTAAATATAATGTAAATTGAGTGTAAAAATGAATTTTGAGTTGCTGTCATTCTGAGCTGCCTACCCATTCTACAGCTGTCCATTTAGTCTTCACAAGTGCATCAGGAGATAGCTAAAGGTTTGTACTTCAATATCTTGTATAATATATTTATGTAGCGTGAGTGGTTTACAAGCTATTAGCCATCATATGTGTTGTTTGTATAGTGACCGCGAGTGCGGAAGAAAGGCTAGCAAGACAGAGCTGCCACGGTAGATAAGGCCAGTGGCTAAGTGGTTAAGGACAGTGTTGCTGTTGAGCCGCACTCATTCAGGCCACGTACAGTCGCGGCAAAGAGTCCTTGATCGGTCAGTGATGGATAGCCGTGACTAACATAGGAGCGTCCGAAAACTCGAAACATTTATACCCATACTATCATCAGGCAGCTGACTGAAGCAACGAATCCACGTGTTCACATTTCGAAACAGCTGGCCGCACCTTTCCATCACAGGCTGGTCAAGGACTATCTGCCGCGACTGTACCATTCTCTCTTCATGGCAACCACAGAATAATCTCAATATAATGGGCAACAGAAACAAACAAAATTGAGTCAGGAGAAAATACTCTAATGTTTTAATGTATAATTTAATAACATTTATGTAATGACAAAAATAACCACCTTTATACAAATGTAATTTGTATTTATAATAGGATTTATTATATTTACTCATTATTTACATTGTTCTGGACACTTCTGATCATTGTAAGTGTTGGGTTAAATGCAACACAACTACCATTCTCACTCGCTGTCTCTGATGTTAAGACAATATTGGACTGCATTTGGAGAGACAGTTTATTTCTAGTTTTAGTTTTATTTAGGCTTACTTTTGAAAAGATTCTCTCTGCATCGGAATTACTATAGTTGGTAGTGACAAAATCCTACGAGCAAGTATAGGAAGTGCTTGATACATTAAAGTTCCCTCTTAATTTTTTAGAGTTGACAACCACTCAAATAATACATCTGGGTCATTTTGTGTTTTGATTTCTTCAGGTGTAATGAACGAAATCCAATCAATCAAGGCAGACCCAGAAATCGACCCATTTAAATTCTAGTCATACCCACGGGGAATCGAACCCTGGACAAGAGAAATCTCAGGCAGTGACTCTACCGGGTACTACACTGGCCCAGCTTTCGAATTTTGCCTTTAACTCTCAGGTCCAGCCACTACACAGGCGTATTTAGATATGGCAAGCTCCTCCAATTTAATTTATAACAGTATTCCATTGAATATATCAACTGACAATGGGAAATAATATGGCCACCATCAACTATTATAATAAATTATTTTACAATGAATAATATAAGATCCAATATGTCTATTAATTACTATTATTTCACAATATTATCATTAGTGTTTTTGTTCTCTTAGATGAGATATTACTACAAATTGTCTACCTATGTTTACACTGAACTGGCAAGGGATGCCTTGCGTCACTACCCGGGGTGAACAGACTCTAGGATACACAATACAGTTTATGAGTAGTACGCAAAGGTCACACAGAATATGGAAAGATGCTGGCGTGCCGTGCCATGCCATGCTGTGCCGTAGAGGAGCCGTAGTCGCTGCAGGAGAGTTGGCTGGAGGTAGGAGGTTACTTGTGTGATCAGAGCGGGAACACATGTAGACGCAGGGCAGCTAGGTGGTGTGGCGGCAGGCAGGACGACGGTGGGCTTGGACCTTCTTCCGGTGCTGGTGCTGGAGTGAGTGTCCTAGCAGGGCTGGCTGCCCTCTTTATATTTGGTCCGAGCCTGGGAGTGGAGGCGACAGCTGCTGTCCCCAGGGGGCTTATGGTGGCTTGGCTGTGGGTAGGCGTGGTCCCGGAGGAAGCTTAGGTCTGCATGGGTTGAGGATTAGCATACCTGGCCGGCTAAGAATAGACTACTATACGTTTCAGCGCCGGACAGACGGTGTTTTTCGTAAATATCTCTTAAACGAATCGTTGTATCAATATAATATTTCAGCACACTGTCTTTAACACCCGGGCGTAATTTATGGCTGACATACCATATTACTATATGTGTTATGTTAGGAGTTTACTGAGCGATATTAAGCCTAATCCAGTCATCATATCTAAGGCGTTATAGAGAATCGGACGAGTGTGGGGTACTCGTGTAACCCCTCCACCAACACCCCGAAATCCCCCCACCATTCCTTCCTTCCCTACCCCAATATCTCATTATCCCCCTCCCCGTTTCACTCTTCACCCCCCTACAGTTACCGTTGTGTGTGGACATGAAAACCAGAGTGGGTCAAATGACCATTAAAGCAATAGCTAATCCCGTTGTTAATGGCCGTATAGCCGGATAATAACCCACGTATCTAAGGCCACCAGAAAAATGATTAATTTTGGTTTTGGGCAACCAAATATAATCGTTCATGGTTGCTTCATGTGTTCTTTACCTTTTTAAATAACCAATTTATGCCTTAATTGAATATTCACAGTCTCCCGTATCCCCTCTCCCTCTCTCTGAGGTATGAGGTACCCAACAGTCCGAGGCTATGACTCAAGTAGTGACAGGGTAGAAATCATTGACTGCCGAGGCGCACCTATTAGCAACAATGTTGTCCATTTGCCCCCGTGGATGCAGGACAGAGTTTGTTCTTCGTCTTGCCACATTGTACAAACGTGAAAGCCAGTGATGATGAAGACGATGACGTTTTCCTTGACAGTGATTGTGAATAAATTTTGTTTTATCATGTTTGCATAATTAAATCCTACACTATTATATATATATATATATATATATATATATATATATATATATATATATATATATATATATATATATATATATATAATTTGGTGATAATATAAATATAAAAGGGACAAGTCAACAAAATAACATTATATTAACTGGACCAAGTTGACATTTTATAATGAATAGGTACACAGTATCTAATAACTTTTCCTAGAAGGTCCAGACCACAGGTAATGCCAGTACATCGTGTTCACTTGTATGGTTGACCATAAGGACTGCAAACATGGACCTTCTACATACTACATGTATGTAAACATGCTGTTGTACAGTAATTATCAAAGTGAAATACGTCTTGCCTCTATAGAATTGTACTGCACCATACTCTTAGTTAATAATCATATCTATACATATACATCTACATAACATTCTAATATATAATACAGTGATGGGAGAAATAGGGAGGGACACGAGTGATGAGGGAGGCGAGGAGCTAGGGGGAGAAGAGGAGGAGGGAGGGGTGAGAAGAGGGGGATGTAGTTGTGGTTAGGAATGGTTTGGGAGGGTGTTGGGGGGGCCACACTTTCCTTCGAATGCGTCAATATGTCTGGCTAGCTTTGTGCTATTTTTCACGAGTAAACTCCTCGCATAACACATATAGTAATATGGTATGTCAGCCATAAATTACGCCCGGGTGTTAAAGATAGTGTGTTGAAATGTTATATTGATACAACGATTCGTTTAGGAGATATTTGCGAAAAACACCGTCTGTCCGGCTCTGAAACGGATAGTAGGGATCTAAGAGTGGTATACCTAGTGATACAGGAGTGGCCATATGTGTGTGGTGTATAGAGTGGCCACACATGTGGCCGCTACATTACCCCCCCTCCCCCCAGACATATTAGGAACATACGTGGAGGAAGGGGATAGGGAACAAACATATACAAAATAGCAAATAAGGATAAAATAAGTGTAGTACATTAGTGTGCAGGTAGTGTGTAAAGTGTACGACGGATTTATATTGAATTAATAGTACGGGGTGTGTGATATTGCTTGTGTGAGGTGTGGGTGTGTGTATGCGTTGTGAAGCATGGATACATATTTAGATGGTCGCCGTATGGTCCGTCCAGCACGTGATGTGAAACCCTCGAGTGGCAAGGAAGGCTCGTCGTCCTGTAGGTGTTCCCGAGGAGTAGCAGGTGTGACAGCGAGTGGTGGCAGTTGAGATGCGGGGTCTGGGTCGAAGGTGCGGGAGGGCGTGGCTGGAAAAGGTTGTGTGATGGGAATAGTGTCCTGAGGAAGATTAGAAGGGATTAATGGTGTCGTGGAGGATTTGGGAGGGGGGAGGGTGGAGTTGGGAGTAGGGGAAGACGGGACAGACTTGGTGGGGGAGATATGGGTCGTAGGAGAGGGTGGAAGGGGGATAGGTATGGGTGGAACAGGAGACGTGAGTATGGGATGGTAGTGCAGTGTAGGCGAGGGAGGGGGCGGGGCGGGGCATGATGTGGGCTGTGTGGGGTGGGTGGAGGATGGAGTGGTTGTGATTCTGTGGTGGGTGTGGTAGGGATAGGTGATGGCGAGCGAGAACGGGGTAGGGATGTCGGTGGCGATGAAGGTTGTGTTGTGGTGGTAGGAGGAATAGAGGGTTGTGGCGTGAATGTGTGATGGGGTTGTGGGGTGGGTAGGAGTGGTGGTCTGTAGTGAGAAAATATTGAGGGTGGGGTGGGTGGTTTGACAGGTACCGATGGTATATGGTGTGTGGGTGTAGTGGTGACCGCCGGCTTGACCCGCTCCCAGGACATGACATAAGGTTTTCCTGACACCTTAATTGTGACTGTAGCATCTGTCCTGGAGATAACAGGGTGAAGGCCGGTATACGGTTCTTGCAGCGGTGACCTGTGGGAGTCGGTATGCAGCAATAGGTGTGTGGCTGTGTGTAGACCCGGTGGTGTGTAGGCAGTTCTCGAGTTGGGTTTCCTCGTCTGCGTTGGATGAGCGCTGGAGATGGCCACCTTCAAGGCTGGGAGGAAAGAGAGGTTGGAGATGTGACCTATCCTGGCAGGCGGAGATCTTCTCCAAAGACGAGTTCAGCTGGTGAGTGGTGTAGACCCTCCTTCACTGTGGCACGTAAGATCAGGAGGATAAGAGGAAGGGAGTCTGACTGTCTGACCGAGCAGTCCCGAGTCTGGTTGACCGAAGTCGCGCAGATGCTCGGACCGCCAAATGGGAGTCAGGGTGATAGTGAGATCTGTTTCTTCGAAGGCAGCAGACGAGGAAACTGCTGGCTCACAGGCATGTATCCCTGGGCCAACAAGCCCACCGTCTGTAGTCTTCCTTGTTGTGCCACCCAATCTGGCGATCTCGTCGGCTACCCAGAAGGAATGAGAGATAGTAAGAGAGACAGACAGAACAGGCCAGGGTGTGGTAGAGGATGCCAGATTCCTCATTTCTGGATAGAACCAGTCCTCAACAGTGTGTTACTGGGTAGTTGAGATGTGTGCTGGGTAATTTACATTAACACATCTTCCCCCACTAGTGTGTGCTGGGTAGTTGTGTAATGTCCATTCATTTACTGACCCATAAAAGCGAAACTGCTGTGTTATAGGTGGGTCAATGAGCTCTCCAAAGCAGAGTATTTACACATAATTTTGTTCATAAACCTTCTAATTATAATGACAACATATACTTTAATAAATGACATGGTGATAAATCAATTACTTACCTCTCAAAGAGGGGAAGATAGTACAAATTAATAATGACTTGGAGGGCCGATCCCTCTCACACAACTTAGCGAGCCGGCGACATTTTCCAAGTGACGCCTCAGGCGAAAGGGAGGAAACTCCCCTCGCAAGATTACACAACTTTTACGTTACATTCCACTTAAAGAAGCTATCTAGTTGATTGATCACCACTTACAAATCTATAATATTGAACAATGTTTCAACCCAGAACACCACAACTCCAACTTGCTGTACCTAACTATACAAAGGCATCAATAATTAGAACTAGTTTTTATATCTCGCTACCAAAACATTCAAGGTTTTCCCTCGGACACAGTGGCACATTATTTGAACTCAAAGGAACCCGCTTCGTTTTCCACTGCATATCATGTATATTGTACTTAAGTATTGGTATGGGGAAAAATTCTTAGTATTAACTGAATAATAAACAATCCTACCATTACAGTTGAGAAGTGTGCTGGGTAATTTGCGTCAATACATCTTCCCTCGCCAGTGTGTGCTGGGTAGTTGAGAACTGTGCTGGGTAGTTTACATCAACACATCTTCCCCCAGCCTACAAGGTAGCATGCTATCCTTGCCCTTACAGCCAGGTACCTATTTACTGCTAGGTGAACAGGGACATAGGGGGCTGGGAAAATTGTCCAACAATTCCACTGACCCAGGAATTAAACCCAGGATCTCTCGCGTGCCAGGCGAGTGTGCTAACCGCTATACCATCAGCACCCCCAATCTGTGATAGTAGTTGACAACACCAAAAAATTCTCGAAGTTTCCTGGCCGTGGTGGGTAACAGGAATTCTCTTACTGTCTCCACTTCTGGGGTAGCGGAGTGATGCCGTTGGGGGTCACCCTGTGTCCGAGGAAGTCCAGGCTTTCTACCTCTAGAACACATTTGGAGGGGTGAATCTTAAGGCCATGCTGCTGCAGGCGGTCGCACAGTTCCCTCAGGTGTTGCCTGTGCTGGTCGTGGGTGTGTGAGGCGATGAGGATATCGTCGATGTAGACGACGACGTAATCTAGTCCACGCAGCACCTTATCCATGAAGCGCTGGAAGGTCTGGGCAGCATTGTGTAACCCGAAGTTCATAGAAGGGAACTTGAACAGGCCAAAAGGGGTAGTGATAGCAGTCTTCTTAATGTCTTTCTCTGCTACTGGAATCTGGTGGAACGCACGAACAAGGTCAATTTTAGAGAATACCGCACACCCCTGGAGCTTGGAGTGGAAGTCCAAGACGTGCGGTATTGGATATCTATCGGGAATGGAGGCAGCGTTTAAGGCTCTGTAGTCCCCGCATGCCCTCCATTCGCCTTCTTGCTGCTTCGGTACCATATGTAGGGGTGACGCCCACGTGCTGTCAGATGGCCTCGCCACGCCCTGCTGTAACATAACCTGAAACTCCCTCTTGGCTGCTTCCAATCTTTCAGGGGGCATCCTCCGGGGTTTAGCGAAAACAGGGGGGCTGGTCGTGGTAATGGTGTGTCTGATACCTGGGTCATGCACATGCTGTGTAGATGAGGTAGAACGGAGATTAGGGAATTCTTGTATTACATGTTCATAAGAGTTGGAATGTGTAATTTGTGTGATGGAAGGTGTATGGTGTTTACAGTGTTTGGCATGTATGATGGCACCTGATGGTTGATGTGTGAGGCGTTGCCTTCTGGTGTCTATTAGGAGATCATGTGCAGCTTAGAAATCTAGGCCCAGAATGGGGGCCTGCACATCCACCACGATGAAAGGCCACACTACATACTCCTGCCGAAGTAGGGTGACACCCCTGCTCCTCGTGCCGAACGTAGCAATGGGTGATTTGTTGGCAGCGAGGAGGTTGTATACCGTGGAAACTTGGCACTCTCTGTCTTTCGCCACCAGGGGCACAACACTAACCTCTGATACAGAGTCGACGAGGAAATTGTCCCCCGATTCTAGGTCCTCCACCCACAGGAGAGTGCTGGCGGTAGGTTGAGGAGTACGTGCAGGTTTGGTGGTTTGTTGTACGACAGGTGGTAGTGGAGCCGTGGAGAGAGCTGCAGGCATCTTGTGGCTGCTAGGAGGAGGTGGGTGAGCATGATGGTGCTGTAGGGTAGGTGTGTTGATGCGTGGCCCTGAGTTGGGTGTCGTTGAGTAGGCGGTAGCATGGAGGGCATCGTCTTGCCACCGCCTTACTCATTTCCCTGAGAAGGTCTGGCAGGACGGCGATTGGCGGCGAAACCCCAGTTACATAGGGAGTGGCAATTGCGTGCAGCATGTCTGAACCTCTGATGGTACATGCAGAAGTCGGGGTTCTGCCAGTGCTGTGGTGTGGTAGTGGGTGTATGACGTGGAGCTGGTGGAGGTAGGCGGGATGGTGACATCCATTGGTGTTGGTGGCGTGGGTGTAGGGGCGTTGATGATGTCTGGTATGGCGGTTGCCAGGCTGGTGTGGTCCATTGTTAGTGTTGTTGTGGGTATGGTGTGCTGAATGTGTCCATGTTGTGGTTGAAAGTTTGTACATGTTGTGCGAAAGAGGAGAGTTGTTGTGGTGTAAGGTGTGGTTGTGTTAATGGCGGGGTGATGTTAAACTGTGGTGTAGGGGAGGGGTGTTGATAGTGTGCGATAGGTATGGGGGGTTGTTTATGAGTTGGTATGTGTTGGTGGTGGTGTGTTTGTGTGGCGTATTGGTGTTGGTGTGTCTGTATTACCTGTGGTTGCTGTTGATGTGGAGGGGTAGGTTGTGGTGGTAGTGTCGGCGGTTGGAGTTGGGTATGATGCAAGAGGTGGCGGCCCGGTGGTAGGTGTGGTTGGCGTGGCGATGGTGGCGGTGGTATGTTGAGTGGGCACCCCGTGGGCACCGGCTTCGTACGTGGACATCAAGTTGTCAGCACGCTTACCGTACTCATGGAGAGTGAGGTTGGGCAGCACCTGGAGGATGATAGGCAACAGCTTGGAGTGTCTGATACGCAACACGTCGTCGTTGAACGGCGTTGAGGCTTTTTCATTCAATTGTTGCATGAGTCACAACACTTCCGAGAGACGACGCCCCTCTAGCTGCACTTCCTCCAACGCCCTGAGGTATTGTTGTGTAGTCATGCCGTGGGTTGAGATAATGGCGGCCTTAAACTCGTCGTATATTGTGAGATGGTTGAAGGTGGGGAGTGGTGACAATGGAGAGAATACCTCATTTGGAAGGGCACGAATGATGGATGGCTTGGTAGTGTTGGTCCTGCGTAAGGTTTTGGCCCCGCCATACAGCCTCCAGGTGGAGGAACCAGGCGTGTACATCGTGGTTGAAGGGAGGAAGGTAAGGTACATGGAGAGTAGTGTTTTGAGTGGTGGCATGTGGAGGAGAGGTAGAGGTGTGTGGTAGGGACATGTTTGGAGAGAAGTGTGTGTCTGTAGGGGTGGCCATGATGGAAGTGTAAACAAAGAGAGAAAAACAAAGGTACGACAGGTGTTGTGGTGTGGTTGAAGGCCGTACTCGTGGATCCAACGATAATAAGGGTAACACGGGGGATTGAAGCACTGGGGGTAAATGTGTGGGCTGTGTATGTGTGGGGAACATGGAGGGCAAGCACGGCAGGTGTGCGACAGGGATTAGTGGTGAGTAATAAGGGTGGCAATGATGAAAGTAGGTGGAGGGCAGGGTAGAGGAGCATGGAAGGGAACGAGGAAGGGGTATGTGAGACGGGAACGAGGAGGCAGGTAGGTAAGTAGGGGTTAATAGGGGGTAGGGACAAAAGGAAGAGAGGAAAAACTGGGGGCAATTACGTTATGCGAGGTGAAAAGGGAAGAACACTGGGGGCGTAGCGAACAAAAACAGCACAGGGAGGGAATAATGTACAGTGTCTGCGTAGAAATACCTTTGTTGTAGGCGTTGTGGATAGCGTAGAGTTGTGGAGTGGTGGCGTATCGCTGGCGATGTCGTGGGTGGCGTAGAGGAGTGGGGTGGAGAGTGGAGCGGTGGAGCAACACAAGGTGTGGAGAGTGGCGCGGTGGAGCACGTGATGTGGAGCTGGAGAGTGGAGTGGTGGCGTTGCATAGCTTGGAGAGTGGTCCAGGAGCAACATGTGGAGTGGAGAGTAGAGTGGTGGAGTTGCTTGGACACGTGTCGAGACTTACATGGAAGGTATACCACTGCGTTTAGTGTAATAGAACTGTACCGGGATCACCAATTGAAACGGCAAGGGATGCCTTGCGTCGCTACCCGGGGTGAACAGACTCTATGATACACAATACAGTTTATTGGTATAGTACACAAAGGTCACACAGAATATGGAAAGATGCTGGCATGCCGTGCCGTAGAGGAGCCATAGTTGCTGCAGAAGAGTTGGCTGGAGGTAGGAGGTTAACTGTGTGATCAGAGCTGGAACACAGGTAGAAGCAGGGCAGCTATACTCTTCCCAAACCTGGAAGAGCTCTACGTCGTGGCTGGTGATTAATGCTGATATGCCAAACATCAAAACCATAAACAACAAATGATTACATTTAACACTATTCAGATTTTTGTTTTGCATCAGATACACATTATATGTTAACATAATTATGTGCTGTACAGAATTCGTTCTACTAGAAAAAAATATGTGTTTATATAAATCATGTGGCGTTTATTTCCGCACCACATATGAGACGTTGCCATTGTTTTGTCATTGAGGCGGGTGCGGGGTGAAGGTCACATGTTTGGGTCAGGTCGGTCAGTGACCGTCATACCTGAAAAGCTTTGTTTTGCTATAAATGTGGCAACAGCGTGCCAATTAGCTGTCCTCGCCCGAGAGACCTTCCAGGTTTGGGAAGAGTATAGGTGGTGTGGCAGCAGGCAGGACGACGGTGGGCAGGGACACCTTCCTCCAGTGCTGGTGCTGGAGTGAGTGTCCTAGCAGGGCTGGCTGCCCCCCTTATATTTGGTCCGAGCCTGGGAGTGGAGGCGACAGCTGCTGTCCCCAGTGGGCTTATGGCGGCTTGGCTGTGGGTAGGCGTGGTCCCGGGGGCAGCTTAGGTCTGCATGGGTCGAGGATTAGCGTACCTGGCCGGCTAAGAATAGACCAGGGATCTAGGAGTGGTATACCTAGTGATACAGGAGTGGCCATATGCATGTGGTATATAGAGTGGCCGCTACAACACCTGTCAGTTTCCTACCATGTATCAAATAACTTCATGGCCTTTAGCGGCAACGTTCCCCAGAGTGTTGGGGCTTGTACTAAAGGTAAATAAAAAACTTAAAAAAAATTAATAATGTAAAATGGAAACAGAATGAAATGTTATGTTGATGAAAATAATGTGTAGCTGTGTGTGTTGTGTGAGGGGTATAGTATTGGCCGGTTGAACAAAGCCGTTCCCACGGACTCGCGCCCCGTAGCGAGGGCGGGGGAATTTTGTGATGGTTTGGCTCCCATAGCTTCCTTCCTTGGTAGCCTTGGTGGGTGGTCCCACGACGTAGTGTGTTAGTACATGTTTTATCATCAAATTTTACATATGTGTGTTAGCCTGCAATTATATTCCTAGACAATTTTCCTGTCCTCCCTTTAAGTATGGACATACTAAGTTTAATTAAGGGGTAGTGAAACTCATCGCTTCTTTAACATAGTACACATGCAGTATTACTCTTTTCTTCAGTTGTGCTTCTTGTTACTGACAAATGATAGTTTATACACATATTTGGCAAAAACTAATCTTTCCTTATGTATTAGGGTTTTAATTTAATTCTCCGACTTCAAAACCTCTTTCCTCCTGTGTTTATGAAACTTATTCATAATTTAAATCTTCCTTTTTTAGTGTGACGTTGAGGGTGAAGCCAGCGGCTGGGATTGGCTGGCAGCCGCAGTGACTGCCACTGACTCCACTTCCGTTGTTCAAGCTGCCACAGACTCCACCACCAGCCTGCAAGCTGCCACAGACTCCACCACCAGCCTGCAAGCTGCCACTGACATCACCTCTATCGTGCAATTAAGCTACCATAGGCTCCACCTCCATCCTGCAAGCTGCCACAGCCTCCACCTCCACCGTGCAAGTCTCCACTGTCCAGCAAGCCGAAACACTGTACAGTAGCGGCACATAGTCCTTGAACAGACTGTGACGGTGATGTGATAATGATAGATAATGTAATTTATAATATGGCAATTACAACTTACCTTGCCCTGTTAATTTATGATCTCGTTGGTTGGCTGCAGCGAAGAACAAAAAGTCGGGGATTAATTCCCCGTTTTAGGCCTCAAGCACCACGCACATAATAAATTTTTATGTTAAGGGGTTCTTCCCGATATATATGTATTTATATAGATAACAAATCTACTGGTGCATTTAAACAACCATTTGCAAATTTCTATATTTATTCAACTCCAGTATGCCAACATGAATAAATTAATTTCACACACACACACACACACAACTCACGCTCACGCAACGCTAACTAGCTACTCGCTCTCGTTACCTCTCGCTCTCGCTCGCGTGACGATAGTCTAGCTTACGTTAACACTGTAGTAATTCTATCAATTGTTACGCAAGTTGGAATATTTTTCTAATGTCTCACACTTTAGAGTCTCACAACACACTCGTAATTTTCTTCAAAGATCCAGCTTCCCCCTCACCTAATTCAGTTACTGAACCAGCGTCAATGCAACTAGTCAGTATACAACTGTAAAGCCTTGTGAATCGCGTAATATACAACGAATTCGGCGTTTACGTTGATCACTCCCCACTGCACACGTGGAGGATTGATCTAGGTAAGGGAAGCTGACGATACGAGTGTGTTCCTTCCTTCGAGTGTGTCCTGTTCCAACTGACCCCAATTCTTCCTCCTTAACTGGAGGCTGAAATTTCAAAATTTCTACTGACTCCTCCTCCTATCTGTGTTCGTTTTTCCTAACTGGCTACGATTTACATTGTACCCACTTATTCCTGAGTTATACATGCAATTGCAATTTACCTATGGCGTGCTAATAATTCCCGATAATTCCCCTCCACTTCACGATCATTTACAATACCATAAATTACCCTGGTAGCATAATTATTAATACAATTTGTAATTAATGTACGAACACCTATATGACTGAATGTGGCAAATTCAGTTGAACCATGACCCTTTTCTAATTTTGGCTACTAATCCGGTACCTGCGGATTAAGACTACCTGCACCCCAACTTAACCCACTCCTGTCTCCTTTGTCTCATGAATGGAATATTCCAGAACCTTCTCTAGAACATTCTATATTGACACCAGTATGGAATTTTCCAACTCTCTGTAATTCAATTTACGTCACGAGTATTATGTCTGACTCGTGACATTCGCCCACACAAAGAGACATTGCTCTATGCAATGTTTAATAGATTCGTGAAGTGGTAACGACGCCTTTGCATGTATAACTATTACAATAACAATTCATCCACACTTCACTTATTCTTGTATGAGTCAATTACTATCACCAGTTACGTGTTCATTTTTGCCAATGAGTGGAAAACTCCCAACAGTTACTTTAGCTTTTCAATCTTAGGAAGAAACTCCGAGACAAGAATGAATGTACCTGGTAATTTCTGCTCAGTACAATTTGTACACATTTAAGCAATATATAAGTGTGGTGTAAGTAATGCATTGTGTATTTGTTACATAATATGTAAGAAAAATGCAATAATATCTCTGGAAGGCAATATATATATTAGTGAATTATCCGAGCCTTGGATCAGAGTAAACCGCTAGAATCTGTGTCTTGGATAAGGTTACACAAAATACTGCAATAATAATTCTGGAAGGCAATATACTGTTAGTAAATTATCCGAGCCTTGGATCAGAGTAAACCGCTAGAATCCGTGTCTTGGATAAGTTGCACAAAATACAATACATATAACATCGGATTTTTCCCCAATTCTAGGAAACCCCTTGATCTGAGTCGCATAAGACTCGTGCTCGTTGCGCTCGGAGAGGTAACAGTTTACAAGCAATTCGACCCGGAGGATACTTCTGCCAGTCGATCTACGCATGAATATTTACTCGGTTAACACTAATTAACGAGTAATTTGACCCGGAGGATACTTCTGCCGGTCGATCTTCGCATGATACCAGCTGCTTCCATGTCATTAATTTCCTTACGTACTGTATCAATCAGCCGTACAGGAATAGGATATGGTTTCACCCTCACTGGTGTGTCGCTTGTAAGCTGTATCTCGTGACAGGCTACGTTAGCAACAGCAGGCCTGTCAGAGAACACACGTGAATATTTTGCCAGTACCGCATTGACTCTTGCAAGCTGGTCTGGTCTTAAATTCTCCGAAACGGAGACCTCAGCCACTGTCTCACCTTGACGAGCTTCAGCCGTCTGGGGAGTATATCCCTCGTCACCCTCGGGAATTACCACAGCAGCGCTAACCATGTCTACTGCTGGGGAAAAATGACCACGGACTAGACTTAACACTTCACTCTGTTCTGAGGTGATGTTACAACAGCCTGCCCCAAATGTGGTAACAATGGGAGTACACCCCTGTTGGGTGGTGTAATATTCCTTAAGCATATTAATATGAAACCGCTTGGCTTCACCTTTGATTTTAACTATGTAGTTAAGGTCATTCACCTTCTTGACTACTTCAAAGGGACCCTTCCACTGAGCCAACAACTTATTATGAGCTGTTGGTAACAGAACGAGACACTTCCCCCCTACCTGTAGCGTTCGGAGCTTAGTTTTCCTATCATAGTAGGACTTCTGAATCTCCTTTGCTTTAGATAACTCCTGCTTTGCAATCTCGCAGGTTTGCTGTAATCGTTCTGCCAAATCAATTACATAAGAATAAGTGGTTTTCACCACGGGATCCGATTCCTCATCGTCCCAAAGTTCACGTAGAACCTGAAGTGGTCCTCGAGCAGGTTTACCATACACTAACTCGAATGGACTAAATTGCAACGATGCCTGAGGTGCTTCGCGATACGCGAACAGTAGTGGCGAGATATACCTGGACCACTCCCTAGGTTGTTCTACTGCCATCCTCCTCAACATTTTCTTGAGAGTACCATTAAACCTCTCACACAACCCATTACACATTGGATGATAAGGTGTTGTCCTCAACCCTTTAACTGAGAGTAATCTCCACAATTCCTCCATCATAGCGGAGGTAAATTGACTGCCTCGGTCGGACAATACCTGCTTTGGTATGCCGACACGACAGAATATATCCAACAAGGCTTCAGCCACTGTAGTGGCTTCAATATCACGCAGAGGCACTGCTTCAGGCCATCTGGTCGCGAAATCCACACAGGTAAGAATATACTTGGCACCGTCCGTAGCCCTCGGAATAATCGGTCCAACAATATCAACCGCTACTCTCTCAAATGATTCTGAGATTAGCGGTAGAGGTTTTAGAGGTGCGGGCTTCACCCGACCCCTGTCACACGTTTTCTGACAAACGTCACATGACCTCAACAACCTCCCTATCTCTCTCCCCATACCTGGCCAATAGAAATGAGACTGAATCCTATCAATTGTTTTCCTCATCCCCATATGACCCCCTAATATAGCATGATGACCCAGGGTAAACACAGCCTGTCGGTATTTCTCTGGTACGAGAAACTGAACCCTCTCTTCCCCATCGGGGTTTACTGTACGTCGGTAAAACCTGTTTCTCCTCCTGACGTAACTGGTTACAATACCCTGTCGATCTCTACTCTCACCCTCAAGTGCCTGCTTGCGAACAAGTGCCAATGAAGGGTCACTTGCTTGCTCTGCAATTACATCCTCGCAATTTACGAGGTCGGCGGCAGTTGTCACCTGAAGTGGAACAACTGTTTTCTTCGCATGCGTCATACCCCTGGTTACAGCAGCTGCACCAGTCTGTGTGGAAACTTCCACTGAACACGCATTCTTAACCCCTGGTATATTTCCTATTACCAAATCTGACACAGGATTTTGCATGACTGCTGCAATTACCTGGCCTGTATAGAATGGACTCTCCACTGCAATTTTAGCAAGAGGATAGAGCCTCCTGGTACCATCAATCATAGTGATAGTTACCTGCTCCCCTGTAAAATCATTAGAAGCAACTAAACCATCAGCGACACAACACCCCGATGACCCATTATCTCGAAAGACTTCAACAGATATCCCGTTAACCATCCCGGGACAAATATGAAAACCAGACTTACCTTTCGAGACTCCTGTCGCGTTTAGTCACAATTGATGAGGTTCGTGAACCGACTGAGGCACTCGTGGTTCTACACTAGGTTGAACCACCACAGGTGAATACTGTGGTTCACCATGTGTTGCAGCTGCCGATCGCTGATAATAACCCTATTTTCCACTATGGTTATTACTATTTTTCCAGTTACTTTTTCCTTGGTAACGGTACTGATTGGACTGCTGCGAATAGTGATTATTACCTTGTTTCTGGGTATGATTAAAATGAGGTTTAGGTTGCAGACGAACAATTTGACTCTGCTGCTGTGACTGATTTTTACTCGACTGGTTATATGAAACAGCAGAGTTCTGAGAAGGCTTATTCGACTGATTAATTTTCTTATTATACTGAATCCGCGTATGGTAACCATACGCGGTAAAATGGGCGTCGGACATATCCACCATCGTTTCCAGAGTTTTCACCTTATTGGTTTTCAGCTGGGCCGACAATTCTGGAGGACAAGACTTCTCCAGCTGTGTACGCAGCAACAAGTCTTTTACCCCCTCCAACGTCTTAGGTGTTTCGGCCTTATCTAACCACTGATCCAGGTAACTGGTCAGACGTGCACTAAACTGTGCAACAGTCTCCTTATCCTGTAGGAGTGCACGCGAAAACTGATTCCTAGCCTCATCGACCGTCAACCCGTACGCCTGTAACAAAGCCTTTTTCATGTTCTCGTAATCTCTGGCGGTACTGTCGAGTCGGTGGAGAATGCTGAGGGCTTTTCCATCGAATAAATTAATGAACTCGAGCTTCTTTATATCATCATCTAATCTATACGTGTCTGCAACCATTTCGAATCGCTCAATAAACGGCTCGATATCGTCTCCCTCTACGTATTTTGACAGTTGTAACCTTGGGGTCACGGTGGTTGAGCTTGCGACATTACTTCCACTCGCACTTTGACTTTCACTCGCATGTACTTGCAGTTCCAATACTTCCTTTTCATGTTCCCATCTCAATTTTTCTTGCTCTCTCTGTTCTCTTTCATTTTCTCTTATGGCCGCCCTTTCAAGCCTTTCTTCTTCTTGGCGGGTTTTCACGTATACTTGAAGTTCGGCCTTATCTTCAATTCCCAATTGTTGAGCCTCTCCCAACAATTCTTGTACGGTAGACATTTTTAATTTATTTTCTATCGTTTCGGTTGCCTTAATTTCTGGACAGTTATGACTATCTACTCGTGAAAGTGTGCGCGTGTGTGACTGGAGTTAATACAACGAATCAGGCCCCACGTTGGGCGCCAAATATGTGACGGTGATGTGATAATGATAGATAATGTAATTTATAATATGGCAATTACAACTTACCTTGCCCTGTTAATTTATGATCTCGTTGGTTGGCTGCAGCGAAGAACAAAAAGTCGGGGATTAATTCCCCGTTTTAGGCCTCAAGCACCACGCACATAATAAATTTTTATGTTAAGGGGTTCTTCCCGATATATATGTATTTATATAGATAACAAATCTACTGGTGCATTTAAACAACCATTTGCAAATTTCTATATTTATTCAACTCCAGTATGCCAACATGAATAAATTAATTTCACACACACACACACACAACTCACGCTCACGCAACGCTAACTAGCTACTCGCTCTCGTTACCTCTCGCTCTCGCTCGCGTGACGATAGTCTAGCTTACGTTAACACTGTAGTAATTCTATCAATTGTTACGCAAGTTGGAATATTTTTCTAATGTCTCACACTTTAGAGTCTCACAACACACTCGTAATTTTCTTCAAAGATCCAGCTTCCCCCTCACCTAATTCAGTTACTGAACCAGCGTCAATGCAACTAGTCAGTATACAACTGTAAAGCCTTGTGAATCGCGTAATATACAACGAATTCGGCGTTTACGTTGATCACTCCCCACTGCACACGTGGAGGATTGATCTAGGTAAGGGAAGCTGACGATACGAGTGTGTTCCTTCCTTTGAGTGTGTCCTGTTCTAACTGACCCCAATTCTTCCTCCTTAACTGGAGGCTGAAATTTCAAAATTTCTACTGACTCCTCCTCCTATCTGTGTTCGTTTTTCCTAACTGGCTACGATTTACATTGTACCCACTTATTCCTGAGTTATATATGCAATTGCAATTTACCTATGGCGTGCTAATAATTCCCGATAATTCCCCTCCACTTCACGATCATTTACAATACCATAAATTACCCTGGTAGCATAATTATTAATACAATTTGTAATTAATGTACGAACACCTATATGACTGAATGTGGCAAATTCAGTTGAACCATGACCCTTTTCTAATTTTGGCTACTAATCCGGTACCTGCGGATTAAGACTACCTGCACCCCAACTTAACCCACTCCTGTCTCCTTTGTCTCATGAATGGAATATTCCAGAACCTTCTCTAGAACATTCTATATTGACACCAGTATGGAATTTTCCAACTCTCTGTAATTCAATTTACGTCACGAGTATTATGTCTGACTCGTGACACAGACTTCCCCTTAGACCCTGGTCAAGGACTATGTGCCGCGACTGTACAGTTGCCAAAGAAAAGACTACAACCAAATTTGCTGGTGTGGGGCAATATCTGGCAGCTGCTCCAAAGTAAACACCCGTATTTTATCAATGAATTACTCAGAACCTACAACCTTTGTATGGATGGATGTTATTGGCTTCAGCTAAGTACATTCATCCTTACAACAGTTATAGGTTCTTAGTAATCCATTGATAAAATACGAGTGTTTACTTTGGAGCAGCTGCCACATATTGCCACACACCAGCAAATTTGGTTGTAGTCTTTTCTTTGGCAACTGTACCTGCTAGACAAAGAAAAATTGGGACATCACCAGAAATCGAGAAAACTTGAGCTACAATTATTTGAAGAACAAATTGAAACTAAAAAACTATTCAAAGAGCAATGGAAAAGATTGCATAAATGTAACAAATAAAAAGAATTAGCTCTCTAATTTATGCTTCATTATGTCTTTAATATTACTCTGTATACTTACATACTTCATTGTGGCTTAAGTGTGATGTTACAGGTCCTTATAATTACTGCAACAAAAATGTATGCAACTTAAATACTCTTGTGTAGGTAAGTGACTGCTTATTGATAAAAGAATTATTTCTTTACACTGTACATTACTGATCTTGTTCAACCGTAAAATATATTTGGTAACAACATTAGTGCAAGCTTTTAGGGAGGTTAGAGAAAAGTTCCTGTAGCTGACTTACTTGAAATGGAGTCTGGTAAATTCGTCCCTATAGACTCGTAGAGCAGTCCATTACGGGCCTCCTGATAGCCTGCAGGAGATGGCTGGGTGGATCACCATCCTCTATCTAAGCCATTTGTATGTTGTCATCTGCAGGTGGTTAGTACTCTCCCAAAAATATCTGAATATTTCTTTCCTTACATATGAAGCGTCTATTTCGATAACGGTATAAGCGCCATCTCGGTCGGAATCGAGTTAACACTGTCACTTCCCCTTACATGCCTCCAGAATATACGTGGTGAAGTTTATTTCCCCTTCCAGACCTTGTAAAATGGTTCAAAATGTATTTGAATGAGAGAGACTCTCGCCTTTAGTGGCTCGAAGTTGGCCCCCACAAATTCCTTAGTAACCGAATGGGATAAAAGTGATTCTCCCTGAGCAGTCTTCCCATTTGGTAAAACTAGAATATGTATCCCAAAATTTTCAAAAACGTATCATTTCGGACAAAAAAGTATCTACTCCAGATTTTAATAAAAACACATTTAATATAGTACTAAAATCCATTATGAAGTGTACAAATATCTTATTTACCGTCTACTAGTGTGACTGTGGTGTGGTAAGTGGACACTAGCGAGCACTAGCGACCCTTCAGGCAAGGACTGCGAGGTTCAAAATGAAAAGTGCATGGTTTTTGAGTGACTGTGTGACAGTCATCCTATTCCTACCACCTTCTTGTTGGTGTACGAGTATAAAGTATTGGGCTCATACTAATCAGGATAATTTAGTAGCAACTGAATAACTGTTGTAGAGAGAACATAAAATTAATAAAATAATGACTTCAGGATTTAAAAAAAAAAAAAAAAACTACCATAAAGAAAACCATGTTATTTACCTAGTGTTGTTACTTGTTAATGCAATCTAAATCCTACGATCTCAGACAAAACCAAATTAGTAAGTGGAGTTGTAAATAGTAAATTAGAGTCTGATGAGCATGAAGGTATAATATTATACCTCCATGCTGATGAGTCTCTCAGAGCGGCCAGCCGCAGTGGTACCAAGTCAGGAGTACAAATATATCAAAATGATACTTTCATATCCCAACTGGGAACACTGGACTCACTCACTCTTGAGCCAATCAGAACGCAGAAACTCCAGGGAGCTGGTTAAAGCCAATGAGAGAACTCCTACTATGCGTTATATACTTCTCCAGCCAATCACTGGCTGCCTGCAGTGCCTGGTGAGTTTAAGCCAATGACAGTTTGCGTCCCTAAGTGTGTTGGAAGATTTGCTGATGTAAACAAACAATGTACACACGTATTTGAAATGTAGAAGTGTGTTGTTGTTGTTTTTGGTCGTAATAATAACATTTTATCAAGTAATTACATCACCATGGCATCTCTGGACATAGGGGTCGATTCCACAGTGGTTGGTATTGGTTTGTAAGCACGCAAACGAAAGATTGTTTGCCGTGTAAATGACTTATGACTAAATTATTTAATGAATTTGGTGAGTAAACTATACAGTGATCATCATTATCTAACTGTTGGGTAGATTTTGCGAATGTGGATACTCACCTTTTGGAAAATAATGAAGTCTTACAAGTGTGGTTGGTTGGGAAGCTAAAACAAATACCACTGGAATCGGCCCTAAAATAATGGAGCCTTAGAATTGTGGTTGGTTGGGAAGCTAACAAACGAAAACGACTGGAATCGACCCTAAAATAATGAAGCCTTACAAGTGTGGTTGGTTAGGAAGCTAACAAACAAATACCACTGTGGAATCAACCCAAAAAATAATGAAGTCTTACAAGTGTGGTTGGTTGGGAAGCTAACAAACGAAAACAACTGGAAACGGCACTAATTCAACACCTGGCTGTACTGTAGGTGCCACACATCACCTGTCCATATCAATTCAGGGATTATTTTTACAAGTTGCCACAACTCGATTTTAAAAAATTTACTATTACCAGTGTTTATATTTCACTATTACAAACAACTTTTCTATATACCATTTGCCTCGCAGATGCGTTATAACACTAATTACCTCTTATAAGTGTAGTGGGTGTCGAATTTTTTAAGAGTCCAAAAATTTCATAAAATTGGCTTTTTCACACTTTTCTTATTACAATATGCTCTATTTCAACTTGCACTACAATATTTCTTAGTAACATTTCCGTTATAAATGCGTTATAAGGCAACTCTCACGATTTCTAACCTTCAATGTCTTTGCAAGTCAAACCAATATGGCTGCCATCTGCATTGAATTCAAAACATAGGTCAGCTGATCATCTGTGGTTGTCATGGTAACCAAGAGCCCCACAGTGCGACCTGGTGGCACATTTTTTAACTTCAACCCAAATCTAACAAATCAGTTTTTCACACAATTCTATCATCTCGTTACTGACCAATCATAGACCTACAACACGTGACTACGTCACTGAAACTTCAGTCTCTATCCATTTATCTTCCCAGTACAACATTACTGTCTGTCTGTGGAGGAGGTATATCCTTGGGTCACCTGGTTAACTCACCTGGCTGCTTGGTTTTACGAATTTTTACTGGAGAAACACAGAAATTATACAAAAAAACACTTGTGCCTCTTATTGAAAAATAAATTAGTCCATGATCAGTTATTATAACTGATTGTTGGAAGGTTTGAAGTGCTTTGAATATAAGGTCATCCAGTCCACCTACCACCCATAAGACTTGCCAGAATATAACACTACCACCTACTCTTCAACTCCACAAGAACCAGTACCTTCCACATAATTTGCTTCCAATTAAGGTAAATTGGTGTATGAAACAAGGGGTCTGATTTGGTCTTCCTAATTCTATAACAAATTGATGTTCTGGTTAAGACTGAAGGATGCCAAGGTTAGGTCCCGAAGGATGCCATGATTAGGTCCCGAAGAATGCCAAGGTTAGGTCCCGAAGGATACCATGGTTAGGTGCCGAAGTATGGCAAGGTTAGGTCCCGAAGGATGACAAGGTTAGGTCCCGAAGTATGCCATGGTTAGGTCCCGAAGGATGACAGGGTTAGGTCCCGAAGGATGACAAAGTTAGGTCCCGAAGGATGCCCCCTTCTAGGTTAGGTTAGGCCAGGTCAGGTAAGGTCTTTTTAATTCTGTAATATCTCAATGCTATGGTTAAGACCGAAGGATGCCCGATCCAGGTTGGGTCAGAAAAAAGTTGGCTCGGGTTTTTAATTTTTCAATATTTATGCTCGTTGAAAACTGAAAAACCCGAGACAAGTTTGGCAAAACTTGACTCGGGTTTTCCAGATTTATGCTTGTTGAAAATTGGAAAACCCGAGCCAACTTTTGCCAAAACTTGGCTCGGGTTTTCCACTTTTTGACATTTATGGCATGTCATGAGTGCAATCTAGAAAGGCAAATATACTATATTATGAGTTTTCCCCCCACCCAAAACCCCCGATTTCCCAGGCTCTCCCCCAAGATTGTTGGATGGGGGGGGAGGGGGGGCTATCTCCAAAACGAAGCATTTCCTAAAGAAACGAAGGTCAACATCACTCAAATCACACTAAAACCTTCTAGGAATTATTTATTTTTCCTATGAAATCCTGTTGTGGCAACTTGTAAAAATTTACCCAATTCAGAGTGTGTAAAATGTCAGTAAAGTAGGATGAATGGAAATAATATTACCAAATATATTGCCAAGAAACGACTCGATTTAAGTAAGAGACCATGTACAGCCACAATCAAATATCCACCAATACTATCCTTCCATCGTAGTAAATATCTTGGTAATAAAGAACAACACGTGTATAATTTTGCAACACCTCATAATAATAATAATAATAATATTCACCAACACTTTCCTTCCATCATAGTAAATATCTTGGTAATAAAGAACATGTGTAAAATTTTGCAGCACCTCATAATAATAATTGAGGGGGTTGAGTTGACATAAGGTGTTGTTGTATGATTATATTTTGATATGATACTGATTTATTTGTACGATGGAAGGAAAGTGTTGGTGGTTATTTGACTGTGGTTGTACAATATATTATTTATGATTATAACTATTGAGTATTATATTAACTCATTATACAATATATTACATCTTACTATAGTTAAATAGGCTTAATCTTATTATAATTATGCATGTATCTCCATGAAAATAACCATTGTATTCAATACAATACAATATTATACCCATATTAACCTCATTGTGCACCAAAGCTTTGTACAATACCTACAATATTATTTATATATATCTCTTAAACATATCATTACTATGCGTTATAGACTTATAGTGCAGGAGCTTAAATGACTTTCATTCAACATGAAAGTGCAGAAAGTTTGGAGTACCAGAAATGTTTGTCAGGGTCAGGAGAGCCTAGAAACCTAATTCTTAAGTTACACAAGTGGTGGGTGTGGCTCCCCAGGGCCACACCCAAAATGCCCCCCATAAATGACATTACATAACATGTAAGGTGCAGACTTCATATCAGTAACATTTGATAAAACCCAACTTATAAATGTTTTTTTCGGTGGAACAGGTATTTAAGAGCAATATTAATTAGGGTAAAAGTAGATAAGTTCTCTGTTCACTATATTGTATATTTTAGTATCATTACCCACTATTTTGGACTATTCTAAGACACTTTTCATCTATGATGTTTCTCTCGGGAAATTAGTATGATGTGTCGTAACTTAGGGCAGCCACGCCGCCCTATTTGACTTAGGGAGTCCGAAGATAGAAACAGGTTAGGATATCCTATTTCATGCCCTGAGTTGATATACTCAAAAAAATTTTAGGGCATCCTATCCTGTTCCTAAGTTGTTAGGGAGTCCTAAATCTTCCCGGGTGCCCAATATCGTTCAGCCAATCAGGGTGGCGCTTTCAAGTGACTCTGACTTACTCCAGCCAATCAAAACAAGCTCGATCAGCTGACAAAAGTAAACACGAAACAAAACACAACATTATGCATATAAGTGGTAGAAATGCATGTCGAAACTGTGCCACCGCCATCATTATTCATGACAGACAACAGTATGACATTATTGAAAGTCATTAGCAATGTTAGAAATGACTATATTATCATGTCTATTTGTGTCACATCACATGATTCACTGCTAAATGTAATAATTATTGAGGATTATGTAATGTAAGATAGGAGATTACCAATAGCAGGTAGATAGTGTATGGTAGGTTAGGTCTGTTTAAATATGCATATTTTCAGTCTCATTCGTATTTTTAGTAACATTTACCTTTTTAAGTAATAGTATCCCTAATGAAAATCTGGCAAAACGAAACTAAAATGTAAAAAATATAACTTACAACACAGCAACAACATTACTGTAAAAATATTAGTTGGTATCAGTAAATGAACAATTTCCTACAAGTTATCATTAACCTTATTCCTCAATGTTGACTACAACACAAATAACCAAATAACACAAAATCTTACCAATAAACTAGTGTTAAAATGAATCACCTAAATCAAACCAAACAGAAGTTGAGCAAAATGACAGATAATGTAAAAAATTATGGGTGTTTCAGAAGAAAAGTTCAACCTACTACCAGATGTTGCATCAGTTCTAAGTAGGTTTGTTAAGTGGAGTTAGGTTAGGTTAGGTCAGGGTTCTTTCCTCATGATAATTAGGTAAGAAATTAATAAAACAACCAAAAATATGATGTAAAATTAATAAGGAGACTGAGAGGAAGCAAGAAGGAGAGGAGGGACAGTTAAAGGATTAATAGGGAGTGGGTTAGATTTGAAGGGGTGCCAGACCCCTTAAATAGCCGTTGGTTAGGTCTGAAGGGGTGCCAGAACCCCTTAAGTACTGTCCATATCACCGCAGACAATACTTCTCCTTCAGGGTCCATATTGAAGAGCATTTGCTTAAACTAATGACTGGGAAAATCATTTATTATGCTGTGAATCCTTGAACTGTTTAGTATTTCTCATGCAACACATAAGTCTCCTAATTAACTGTGCTTACACTACATACTCAATATTACTCGAGTATGTGTGAGAATGGCACTAAATTTTATTGTGCAACGAGCAATATATTATGTCATGGTCTTATTTCTCGGATAAGTTTATTATTTCAATCTGAGGAAATCTAAACTATCTTCGTTGGTGATCATCACTGACATTGGAGTGGTTCCCTATACTATAAACTCTTTCTCAGTAGTCTCTCCAACAACAACAAAGTGGTGCTCTTTGGTAATACAGCCAAAAAGTATATAGTCCTTTTTCTTTTTGGTATAGCCGAGTTGATTTATCATGTTTTGTACGGTGTTCGGTGTCATAACTCCACTTAGGGCTGCCTGCTGGTTGTCGTAAATCCAAGCGCTCTAACTTACGAAAGATGGCTGCCAAATGTTTTGAGTATACCGTCATAAGCGCACTGGGGAAGTTAGGACTCCCTAGCCGAGATAGGATGTCCTAAGTTGTTTTGAGTATCCGGCCCCTGACCTATCCTAACCTAGACCACAACAGACTACCGGGACCTAACCTAGGCAAACTACTGAGAACTAACCTGGGCAAACTACCAGGATATAACCGGCGTAAACTATCATAAAGTGACCAGGGCAAATTCCCAGGACCTAGCCGGATGTCGTAACACTGCGCGGCCCTAGCCAAGAACGGAGTATTTCCCTACTAATATCTTAATTAGTGCTAATTAAACTTCTATCTATCTATCTATAGCTCCGACGCCTCGTTCCCTCCGGGAACTCCCCCCAAGGGGGTGGCCACGGCAGAAGTGTCTCCAGTTCTCCCTGTTCCAACACTCCCTCCTTACTTGTTCAAGCCCTACTCTGCCCCTCACGATTCTCTCCTTTACGTACTCTTCCACTCTGTTCTGCCATCTAATCGGAGGTCTGCCTCTCACACCAGGTCCTACAACTTCACTTCCATACACCTTCTTTACAAATTCCTCGCCTTGCATTCTCTCCACATGTCCAAACCATCTCAATGTATTACGTTTCACTCTCTCAACCACTCCACACTCAATACCAATTGCCTTCTCACTCATACCACATCTCTCATATACACTCTCATTACTTTCTCCATCCCATCTAGTAAGTCCACATGCTCCTCTCAAGTAACTCATTTCCACAGCACCTATTCTAGACTGATGAGCCCTACTCCATGTCCATGTCTCCGACGCATATGTCAGTGTTGGCAGGATTATACTATTTCGTAGTCCCCTTTTCACTTCCATACTCACACTTCTACCCTTCATAATCCTCCCCAGTGATCCTATGACCTGTCTACCCTTCACTGCTCTCTCCCTAATTTCTCCTTCCATACTTCCATGTTTACACATAACTGTACCCAGGTACTTAAACTCCTTCACTTCCTCCATCCTCTCGCCCCTCAGAGTTATCTCACACTTCGTCCCAGTTGGTACAGCCACTCTGTAAGGTGTAGAAAAGTCAATCACTTCAGTTTCTGCTCTTTCAAATACCATCACTTTACTTTTACCCACATTCACCTTCAGTTTCCTTCGTTTACACACAGACTGAAATTCGTCCACCACTCTCTGTAAATTCCTTTCATTCTCAGCCATCAGCACAGTGTCATCCGCAAACAAACTTGCCACCAGGGACCAGTTTGCTTCATTCAGCCTCAACTTCACTCCCAGACCATTCACTTTGGCTTTCACCTCTCATACAACCATCCATATATATATTGAACAACCATGGTGACATAACACACCCCTGTCTCAGCCCTACACTAATATTAAAACTCACTTAGATCACCCTCTACCAGTACACATGCTTTTGCATCTGCATAAAAAGCCTCAATGCCTTTCAGCAAAGGCGCCCCAACACCATAAATTCTTAACACCTCTGTCATAGCTTTCGTATCAACTCTATCGTATGCCTTCTCCAAGTCCATGAAGGCAGCATACAACTTCTTACCCTTCCCAATATATTTCTCCACTATTGATTTTAATGCAAATATTTGGTCCACACATCCTCTACCCTTTCTGAATCCTCCCTGCTCCTCACTAACTTTATTCCCTGTTACTTCAATCAGTCTTTCAGTCAGAACCTTCCCGTAAACCTTCCCCGGTACACTAAGAAGGCTTATTCCCCTATAGCTACCACACTCATCCTTACTCCCCTTCTCCTTATACAAAGGTACAATTATGGCTCTCCTCCAATCCTCTGACACCTCTCCCTGCCTCCAGGCCAATGTACAGTCGCCAGCACTGCCGCGTGGTACAGGGGCTAACATGTTTAAGAGATTAAAGTGATGTAGTTCCTTAAGAAACAAAGTTCACTTCATTAGCTAGTGTATCGAGGATACTCCATCTTACACATGTGGATTGTTTCGAGCTAAATAATCACAGTGGTGCTATATCTCTGAATATGTGTGAGCCCCTGTCCACGCGCAGTGCTGGCGAGTGTACATATAAGCAACATCCACTCCACCACTACCTCCCCCCCACACTTTAACATTTCAGCAGTTATCCCATCCACCCCCGGTGCCTTTCCCATCTTCAACTTTCCTATTGCTTTCCTAACCTCTTCCCTTCCTAATTCTCCCTGTACATCCTGTCGTCTACCACCTGCCTCCATCCCCATGCATGTCACCACCGCCTCCCCTCCCGTCCCCTCATTCATCAACCGATCAAAATGCCTCTTCCACACTTCTTTCACTTCCTCACTTCTACTCACAGTAACTCCATCCTCTCTCTTCATTCTCACACTACCAGACTTTCCTTCTCCTCTTTCACTTTTCACCTCCTTCCAGAATAATTTCTTGTTCTCTTTAAACTTTTCACTCAGCTTCATACCAAACTCCTCATCCACTCTCCTTTTACTCTCACTCACCATCATTTTCACTTGTCTCTTACACACATTATATTATCTTTTCCATCTCTCTCTCACTTCTTCCGGCACATTCCTCTGTAGTGTTCTCCTATATGCCTTCCTTTTATCCTCTACAGCATCTTTCACTTCTTCTGTCCACCAAGCACTCCCTTTCTTGCCCCTCTTCTGTGTCTTATATCCTACTACCTCTGCTGCTGTCCTCAATACTATCATCTTAAACATTTCATACACCACATTCACTCCCACTCCCTCCCCTATCCCCATCCTTACATCCCCCAGCACCTCACCCACCCTACTCTTATATTCCTCCCTATACTCTTCTACATCTAATTTCCCACTAGCCACCTCCCTCTTATTCCTCACCCCTTCATCCCTCCTACAGTACTCCCACTTAACCCTAACCTTCATCCTCACCAACACCGCAAAATGGTCGGAGCAATGGACCATTCCTCTCACCACTTTTGCGTCATACACATCCTTCCTCAACCTTTCATCCACTGCCACATAATCAATCAAACTCTTTTGCTCTCCTCTCTCATCCCTTCTCTTCCATGTATACCTGTGGATCATCTTGTGCTGAAAGAAGGTGTTCGCCAAGAACAACCCCCCTCTCAGCACAGACATCCACTAGATACTCCCCATTCTCATTTGTTCCTTCTACACCCCATTTACCCACAATATTCCCCACTTCCTCACCTCCCACCTTTCCATTCATGTCTCCCATCATCACTACTCTCCTTCCATTATCAATTCCTCTCAGACATGTATTCAACTCTTCCCAAAACACTCTCATCTTCTCTCTCCCCGTCTTACTCTTTTCATTCACTGGTGCATAAGCACACACCCAAGCATACTTTACCATCCCAATCTTTCCCGTCATCCATACTATTCTTGATCCATTCCACCCATGTCCATCCACTCCCTTCCACACCCACGGAGACACCAACAGCGCACACCCTTCCTTCCCTCTTCCTTTACTCTTTTCATTCATGCCCGTCCATACTACTCCTCCCTCCATTCCCTCCCACATTCCACTCTCCCTTCCTTCCTGACACTCAACCACTCCACTTCCTTTCACGTGTGTCTCCGTCACTCGCATCACATCCACTCTTCCTTTCTTAAAACATTCTACAATCTCTCGCCTCTTGGTCCCATCCGTCATTCCATTCACATTCACAATTACCACTCTCATACAATCCCTCTTCCCTACTCCCTCTACAGGGCAACCCGGAGACCCTCCCCCGCCAGTAGCCATATTTGTCCACTCCCCCATTGGGGGGCCACTGATGGCTGGCAAGGCCAATGCAGTGCTCATTCCCGGAGGGACATGGGCCGTCGGCATTGTCAAAAGCTAAAACCAAGGTCATAAATTTAAAAGAAATTATCACAAAATATAAAAACATGCAGTCATAGAAATTAAAATCTTAAAACACTAAAATACAATAAAAAGCTTAAAACCTATATGTGGGGGAAGCTAGGTCTCACCCCCATACCGCCTTCCCCTTTGGCTCCACCTCCTGAATGGATAAAAACTAGATAAAAAAAGGATGTGTACCCCCGAGGTCACCGCTTGGAGGCGGGGTAAGGCTTACCTACCCTTCCTGGGGAGGGGTAGGTCACCGAGGTTTTTGCTTTTCCCAATAGTGACAGCAGTTCCGCACAGTAGCAATCCTCGACCTCATTGGTTACGATATTGCCACTGCGCAAAGCAATCTTTGGAATAATGCCTCCATCTATTTGTGTGTTTATTTGGTAGAGAATCATCTTCAAAAGATTGGATTTGATGTTTTTTATTAATTGATTGTCGGAAATGATGTATTTTGTTATTATTGCCTTCCCATTCCTACCCATACAATCTTGGGGGAGAGCCTGGGAATCTGGGGTTTTGGGTGGGGGAAAATAAGTAAATTAGCATGTTTGGCTTCTATAGTGAATTCATGATCAGCCATAAATGTAGAAATTTGAAAATCCAAGCCAAGTTTTCGTACGATTTTGATTAAATGTAGAGGGGAAATCCCAAGATCTCAGGAAGTATCCAAGATCATGGGATTTGTGCACATCTCGGGATGATTAACACGAAATTTGGGTAAATTCAATTGATCGTATAAAACCAATAAGTTAATGAATTTTAGCAGCTCGAACGGCAAATTTCCGTTCGAGCTCTTCTTTATGGTTTTAACCGATAAATAGAATATTTGACATTTTAACGTAATTTTTACGTCGAGTTACGTCATGTTACATCATACCAAAACCTTCGCCTGGTGATGGTGATTCAGAATATATATGTTTTTGTTTATATAAGTGTAACCATTTTGGGGTTATAAGTGGACGAACAGAGACGGTTTGCCATTTATTGGTATAGATGGTGACTATCATGGGTTCCGCTATGCTGTTTATTGACATTTTGGACTTAGAAATAATCAGAGGGTGAATACATCAAGTTGCATATTGTAACGAAATCAGATGCGACCGACAACTGAAACCTTCTTAATGGTATTGTACAGTCTGCAAAAAAAGTTTTGGAACCACCCTTATTGCTAGTGCTAGGTAAGGTTGGTAAGCCTATTTCCACTGGCTAGCAGAGCAGAGTTGCCATGTACTGCCATATTTGATATTTCTCGCCAGGAAGTATTCAACAATTTGTGCAATTTGCCTTTGCGTTGGCAACGTCTGTGTTCTCACAGAGTTCCTCATACCACCTATCGGTCTACTATCAGTCAGGGTTGCCAGGTCCGCGATTTTCCCGCCAAATTGGGCGGTTTTTCTTGGAGGTTGGCGGGCAAAATTGGGTGGTCGCGGGTTGGCGATTTTTTTTTCTGTTTTCTCTCTAGTCAACCACTATGAAACTGGTGGGTGTAGGTGGGGCAGCCGCCACAAGCAGCGCTGCCACAACTGGTCTGTCAGAATAGGATTACCCAGGGCCCACAGGGCAGTAGATTAGCAGTCCTTCACTTGAATCTCCTCCCTCCCCACCTTAGCCTACTCTTTCTTCATCTGTATTTTATGTGTCTGTTTGTCCCTCTACATAGTGATGTGCTTCTGAATTATTATCCATTTTTTTATTATTATTTTTACGTGTGTTTACTATTTGTACATTTATTCATAATTTGTACATACCCCTTCCTTTTGCCTCCCTTGTGTGTGTGTGTTGGGGGGAGGGGAGGGAGGGCGCCGGGTAGGGTGAGGTTTGGACTCCGTTGAGGTAAGGATTAATGGCAGGTGTAAATAGGGAAGGGCTATGACTTATGTGTGTGTGTGTGTGTGTGTAGAAGAAAGACGTGATAGGATTTTGTACGTGGTGAACATTTTCTTCTGCAAAGTACGAATTTACGTAGAAAATTATTTCCTTCTCACGACTATGGAGCCAGTGTGGGTAGTGAGCAGGGGGTGTTCTTCCTTCCTTTCCTAACCCCGCTCTCGCCATTTAAAGACTATATTTATAGAATCAGTGCACCATTGTACGAAAACGTTGCCATTTTGGTGTGGTTTTTGATAGGTGATGTGGGTTGGAAAGCCAAATGTGGCAGCACTGCTTGGGGAAAATCCCCGATCCTGCCTCACCTAAACCGCCAGTTTCCTAGTGGTTGAGTATCGTGGCCGCGGGTTTTAGGGCTTCTTTATGAAAAAAAAAAAGTGAAAATTTCGCCTTACCGCCAAAGTATCGCTAGGCTGGTGTGCAAACAAGGCGTGACCTCACCCCTTGTTCTAAGAAGATTATCATATGTGGGCTGCCGCTCCCATCTATTAGACCCATACCGCCAATTTTTTTTTTTTCGGATTTCCTGTATTCACCCAACTAGACAGAGACTATTTATAGATGTCTGGTCACCAGTGACCAGGCTCACCTTGACCCAATGTGTGACTAGTCTTGGGTGTGAGCAAACGTTCTAGTGAATATGGGCAAGTGGGCATAGTATGGAAGAAAATATAAGAAAGACTGGGAAAAAGAAGATGGCCTCAAAGAGTGGATTGCAGGTGTGCCCGGAGATGACACTGTTGCAGTGTGCAAATTCTGCAACACGACTGTTAGAGCCCATCTCTCTGATCTTCTTAATCACGAGTCCACGGAGAAACATAAGAAAAATGCACTTCCTTTCTCAAATATGAGAACACTGTTTCAGTCTGGTGTAACAAGGAGCGGTGGTATCAGTAATAGTGCAAAAATTAATTAACTAAAATTAGCTGCCCACATTGCTTGCCATTCAAGCATTAAGACAGTTGATCATCTGGGTGAGCTGGTAAAAGAGATTTCTGGCAAAAAAACAGCCCTATCACTACACAGAACGAAATGTACAGCATTAATAAACCAAGTACTGGGACCCTGCATAATGAAAGAACTGTGCAGTGATATCAGTGACAATGAATACTCGTTGATAATCAACGAAAGTACTGATATCACAACAGAGAAGAATTTGGCAGTTGTTGTCCGATATCCCAGCTTTTCATAGAAGAAAATAATCGCATAATTCTTAGGCCTGGTCGAGCTGGAGAGAGGCACTGCTGAAGCTGTTACGATATCTTTACTAAACTTCATACAGGCAACTGCCAAACTGGACGCCAAGAAGTGTACTGGTTTGGCAACTGATGGGTGCAACACAATGTGCGGGGCACATAATTCTGTGCTGTCAAGATTTCGAGAAGTAAATCCTCAAATAACGCACCTTAAGTGTATATGTCATTCGTTACAGCTATGTACGTCATATGCAATGCGGAAGTTGCCCTCTCATCTGGAGTTCATGGTGTCAGAGACGTACAGATACTTCTAACACAGCACTCTTCGTCAGCAAAAGTATGCCCAGCTGTATTCTACTATCAACGTAGAACAACCGCTCAAGTTGCAGCAGCTTTCAGAGACACGATGGCTCGCTATTGCACCGTGTCTGACGAAGGTCTTACAACAGTACAATGAGCTGAAACTCCATTTTGAGGTAAGTAATATAATTTACGTTATTCATGTTCCTTTCTTTATTCCCCTGTTGCACCTGCTCCTTCTCTTCCTTAACCTTCTGTATTGAATTATCATAAGAGTTCAGGCAGAGCTGTGTGTGTGTGTGTGTGTCAGGCTTGGGACCAATAAAGTACATAAGCCTACATGTGATCGATTGCACTCATACAGTCGTACTTAAATACTCAATATCATGTATTCCCACTCTGGTACAAAATTTCTTAATACTTTTTTATGTACAGTACTCAGACTCGAAACAATTAACAATTTTGCATACTTTTGAGTCCAACCAAACAACAAACAAGAGTAGCGTGTAGTCGGCGTGTTTGAGAACCATTTTGAGTGGAGGTAAGACCACAGGGTAATTTTAAGGAATTAAGAAGGTGTGCCCTTGGGGAGGCCAAGTGGCCAAGGTTGGTGAGAAATGCTGACTTCACACCCTCGGAGAGAGAGAGAGGTTACACGTACTACAGTTTTTATTATTAGTATATTGTGCATGTAATGCAACTGTTTAAGCAATACGTATAACTGTTTTCAGATATCCAAACATGAGGAGAACTACACTGCCAATTTGTTGAACCAGATGTACTCGGATCCATCCAACAAGTTGTACCTGGGTTTTCTGCAGCCTGTAGTGTCCCAGGTCAACCGAGTAAACAAGATGTTTAAATTGGGTCACTGCAATGTCAGCAAACTTCTGGCTGAACTGATGTCCCTGTACAAGTCCATTCTCGAGCGACTCATGATACCGTAGACTTTCTCCACCTGGAAAGCTGTGACGGACTTTGATGTAAGCAAGTTTGTATAAAAAATATGTTTGTATGGCGTGACTGAGTTTACTACTACTACTACTATAGGCCTAATCCTTTCCCTATAAACTGCCGGAGAGAAACATGCATTTCCTTCCCTAATCTGACCTGTCTGCATCTCAGTCAAAGGACAAACAAACGTAGAAATTAACACATATATGTGAGCTGAGATGCATCATCCTCTCTCTCTCTCAGAGAGAGAGAGAGAGTATATAGTTTTTGCCACTCTTTATACTAATTAAGAATAAACCTATCGTTACAGATGAAGAACGATTGCAATCATCTGCCATTACAAGCAGTGGACTTTGGTGTGCAGTTCAACATCGAATTGGCACGTATGAGGTTGGACTCCGGAATTGTTGACACCGTTAAGAAATACGGTTGTGACTTCCTGATGCAGCTACTGAGTGAGTTACAACAAAGGCTGCCCTCAAATATACACCATCTCCAGACCTTGGATGCACTGTCGCCTGAAACTGTGCTGGGACTCCGGAAACCAAAGCTGCAGGACCTGTCATTCCTAATGAAATATTCGGGCGATATTGGCAAACTCGACGAGCAGTGGCAATGTCTTGGAACTGTCAGCTGGCCCATGGACGTCCTTGATAATGAAGAAAATTTTTGGATGACAGTTCATGACCACCACGATTCGGCCTCAGGGAAACAAGATTTCAAGGAGGTGGGGCAGTTTGCCCTGTCAATGCTTGCGCTGCCCTTCAGCAATGCGTCTGTTGAAAGAGTATTTTCACAAATGAACCTTGTGAAAAATAAGCTCAGAAACAGGATGCAGAACAAGAGCTTGGAAAATACACTGCATGTCCGAGCATTCATGCAATAAAATGATGTGTGTTGCAACAAGTTTTCCCCAACCAGGGAAATGTTGTCACGTTTCAATAATGACATTTATTCAAGTGGTGGTGATGTTCATGAACATATAGACACACCGTGTGATACATAAATGCTGCTATCAAAAGTAACTGCATAGATGATGATTGTGTGTGTGTGAGGTGAGGTAGGGGAGGGATAGTGAGGAGGGGTCAGTAAAGGGATTAACAGCTGATAGGTACGGTACGTATGTACTGTGTGTGTGTATAAAAATTAAATTGGTTGAAAATAAATGTAGTGTAATATATTATATTGGTCGTATTATTAATTGAATGCATGCTTAAGTTATATACAATACTCCTTTATATTATTCTGCTTTTTTTTTTTTTTTTTTTTTTCCACGTATCCTATGATTTATGTACACTATACTGATGATTCTAGGCTTGGGCTGTTTTTGGCTGCTTTTGGAGACAAGGGTGGCGGTTTTTGGGATGGGTTTGGGCTGGCTCGCGATCCACCACCTGGCAACCCTGCTATCAGCAGTGATGCCAACTTGGCGGATTTTCGGCTAGATCTAGCGGATTTAGAAATTATCTAGCGGAAATAAAATTGAACTTTACAAGAGTAACTAGCGGATTTTAAAAGCCAATCTAGCGGAAAATTGTAAGAGCTTTACCTATGATTTAGCGGATTTTCTTGACTAGTCTAGCGGATTCCAAAAATTTGAGTTGGCATCACTGGCTATCAGTCGCACTCAGAGTGGCTCCAGCAGTGGGTAGGGAAGGATGTATGCCAAAAAAATAAAGCCACACCAGCAGACTAACATTTAGTCTGCTAGTGTGGCTTTAATTCTCGCCATATAAAATCACGCCAGTGTGTTTCTTCCACTCCATCAAGGATATATGAACTAGGAGTAATTGAACTAGTAGTAATTATATGATAGATCTTCAAGAGAGCTCTGTGTGGATGTTTTGCCCATTATTATTATTATAGATTTTCATGCATATTTGTTGTTGGTCTTCCTTGGGTGAGGTGCAGTGTGGCTGGCCGCTGTGTAGTCTATCTTCAAAATCTGAAGGCTGAAGCTGCTGAGCTATCTGTCCATTAGTGTAGCCCACTCGGTCCAGAGAAATTACAGAACCACGAGTCCCTTGAGATACTATCATCTCTTCAGGGAAATGACAAAGTGGTAATAACGAGCCTAATTGTTAAATAGCACTACATTTATTACAATTTTGTTGTTGATGTACTTTAGATACACTTACAATGTATTTACTGATTACAGTGTAGTGTTTATATGTGAGTAATGTGTAGCAACACTTTTAATCCTAGTACAGCCACCAACGACATGTGGGCAATTATTTATCACATTACATTTTTTTTTTTTTTAATGCTCTAAACATTGTAACACTGCATTCAGTGTTTGCATGGTGAACATTTTGTCTGGCATAGAGTGGGAAGAGTCAGATTCAGTCAGCAAAGAGAGCAGTACCAACATCCTCACACCATGACAGCCAGACTGCTACTATCACAGTACTGTACTGTCAGTGCTTGTGTCAGTGTCTCGTGTGGCAGCAGCGGCCACAGCCCAGGGTTGCCATTTGGTGTTTTTCATTACCAAATCAGGCCCACTTTTGGTAATCAGAAATCTGTTTTATAATGAATAATTATGATTTGGTATTGAACCTGACTGGTAGATTGTCTGCTGTCTTTTAGATTAACTTACAGTTCTACAAAACCTTCATCTACACAACATAGGCTACTACTATTTAATAGGGGAGATATTACTCATAAATATAATTTGTCTTGGTATATACATACATACATACATACACCCGCCGCTAAAAAAATTGTCGGGTAGTAAACATTTCTTGCAAAAACACACGCAGATTGATGTAAAGGATTCTGTTCGATTTGGTAGCACTGGAGATTATTAATGTGATTTTTTGTAATACATGACAACTCACTTAGGCTCTAGCCGAGCCAGTCTTCAGTTTTTCAAATCCGTAATATCAGTCACTGCCAAGTAGGCTTGGGGGTAAGGTGTGGGGTTGTCCCACACGCCACTCCCCCTGCCTATTGGTCTCACGACCAGTGTTGCAAGTGGGGAAAATATAAATGTATCCAAAAACGTATCCAAAATATACAAAACGTATCCAAATAATGTAAAATAGTATCCAAAAGGTATATATCCAATATTTTTTCTTAAAATGCATTATAGTTAATGAGGAATGTGCTTTAAAATAAGCGAAACTTAAACTACTGTTTGGGTCTTCCAAGAACATTATTTATTTAAGTATTTAAACCTTTGAGCGCGCGAATCTATACTCCTAAAAATAACACGTCCCAAAAGGGCAAAAGAGCGTCATTGTACAGAATGTATTAATTTAAGTTCAGTACAAACTATTAATAAAAAAAACTTTAAACTAAAGAACCACAATTTTTTTAAATTATGATAGTACAATATTGCACACTTATTTCTCCATATCCTCAATGGCAGCCTGTATTTGACTAGCGCTATACAAAACTAGTTTTATATAATATAATACTGTTCACTTACACTACAAAATATGAATAAATGACAACGAGCCCAGGGCATGTTTACTCCCCAGAGTCCCCGCTCGGCGCTCACGAAACAGTTACCCTATAGTATATAGTAATTAGAGTTCTGATTTGTGTTTACTTTTTCGTAAAAAATAATGACTGTAAGCAAATTAATATTAAAAAGTATCCAATTCTTTAATAAAAATAGCAAAACGTATCCATTTTTGTCCTCCTCATTCAATTTCGTATCCTTTTGTCCAGTGTCGTAAAAACGTATCAGTAACATCAAAAAGTATCCAAAGGATACTTTCGTATCCATACTTGCAACCCTGCTCACGACCCCCACTATTATCAAGTTGTCACTGTTCACCGCACTACACAATGGGGCCTAACATGTGTGGAATCAGATGAAAAGGAAACTTGGAAAGCTCCCTATCTCAAGTGTAGATGCTTTGATAAAGAAAATTTGGGAGCTCTGGAATGCAATGGACTCATCATATTTGAAAACACTTTCAGACTGTATGCCAGACCGGATAAATTCTGTGACAAAAATGAAGGGTGAAATGACTAAGTACTAAAAATACATGTAGAAAAGCAAATTTTAACTTTATTGTCCTATAAAATATAGGGTGAGTTCGCCAATTGGACGTGGGTCTCTCAACGGGATGCAGGACACGCCCTTTTGTGAAAAAAAAATTCCCCCACAACAATGGGCAAAGCCAGAACAATGATTTTGGTGCCAAAATGAAGCTTAATTATCCAGCTACATGATCACAAATGGAAAACAGTTTTATCCTTGTCATTATATCACCAGGGCAATTCAAAGAAAAACTGTTAAAACAGTAAGGAAGCCCTTACGTTTCTACCCGGGTGAACAAACTCCAGAATACACGGTACAGTTTATTGGTAATACCAGGGAATGCAGTACATGTAAGTATATGGGAGGCCAGCCTGTCGTGTAGCGTCGTAGAGAGTCCGTAGTTGCAGTGGAGCGTCTGTAGTTGTGTAGAGCAGGGCACCACGTGTGATTGAAGAGGGAACACGTGTGTAGGCAGGTGTGCGGCGGCAACGAAGGCAGGGCTGGTCCTTCCTGTACTGGAGCTAGCAGGGTAGTCTCTCGTGTAGCCGCAGCACGGCCCTTTTATTCAGATGACTATGGCCCTGAATGTAGCGTCATCACGTGACCGAGCTCGTCAGCAGGTGTGCTATACCCGGATGATTCATACCTGGGACAAGGAGTGGAGTCTGGCGGCTGGAGTCCCCAGAGAGACAGACAGTCAGACCAAGGAGGTTGTATACAACCTCCTTGAGTCAGACGGCCGGTATTCCGAGGGGAGATTAAGCCGCGACAGGGAAAGGGATTAGTTTACCCACCAGACCGTGGGATGACTCAGGAATGATAGAGGTGCAGGCGTACCGAGGAGTGAACAAAGGACTAAGGAGTGGTGCACAAGCACAAGGCGCCACTACACTGTGATGAAATATTGCATCATCCTTACGAAAAGGTAAGGATGCCAACTTTTTTCCGACCTAAATTGAATAGTCCCGGTTAGTTTCTCGACGTTTTCTTTGTTTCAGGATGTTGGTAGGAGGCCTGCTCAGTATCGGAAACTGCAGAAAAGTGAATGAAAACGGGATTTGTTACCGGGAGTAGGGTGCGTCTCTTTAAGCCTGAAAAAGGGGGGCAAGTTTAATTGGACGCAGAAGATGGAGTATGGCCAAAAGAGGCATAACCTACAAGTAAAGAAAATCTGGACCTTGCTCTATGTGGTGGGGGTTTACAGGCGTTTTTCCCATGAACAGTTGTGGAGCTATGCACTTTTGAAAATAGGCCTTCACTTCACCAATTAAGACGCACCCTTTTCCTACGCACGTAGGAATATGGGGGACGCGCGTAGGAAAAGGATGTTTTCAGTGCTTCTTAACTGGATTGCTCATAAACTTTACTGAAATAGGCTTAATTAAGTAGGCCTATATAAGCTAGTTAGACTGCAAGAATGTTTTAATGTTTCATTTCTTACAGGTTGCATATAATAACAGTTAAACACAGGATTAAATTATGAGTGCTAAGCCCCCAAAAAAGAAGGCCAAGGGCCCACAACAGAGGGGAAAGACGAGGCCTTCACCACCTGCCTATACTCAAGAGGACATACTGAAAGCCATTGAAGACTTGGAAAAGTATGTAAATTTTGTTAAATGCTTGTAGTGAAGAGCTTTGAACTGTATATGTCATCATAAATTTAGGCCTACATGTAATTCTCCTGTTTATTGTCTGTAGGCTACATTATTGCACATTTCTTTTCAGTTATGGGATGAGCATAAGAGTAGTAGGAAGGAAGTACAACATCCCTGAAGCCACACTGAGACACAAGTTGAGCGGCTACCATTCAATGGACAGAAGAGGAAATACTCATAAATTACATCAAGGGCGCCTGCAGACGTGCACACCCAGTCACAAAGAAAAATGTGCTCTCGGCAGTGGAGCATATATTACAAGAAGAAGCAGAGCATGGCTATGAATGCAAAAGGCCACCATCATTCACAGGCAATGCACCCAAACAGAAATGGTGGACTCTTTTTCTCAAGAGGCACCCAACACTATCTTTTAGAACCCCTGAGGCCTTAACATCCGTTAGAAAGAATGTCAGCATGCGCAAAATTAAAGAATGGTTTACGATTATTTTAGTGAGATAAATGCTTTGGATGCCTTACAAGACCCAGCTTGGAACTTCAACATTGATGAGAGTGGGTTCTGCCTCTCACCAACTCATGGAAAAGTAGTTGTACCCAAAGGTGAAAAACACGTGTTTGAGGAAACTTCAATTTATCATATGCAGAATCTCACTGTGCTTGGATGCATGTGCTCTGATGGGTCACTACCTTCACCTATAATAATTTACCCTCGAAAAAGGATGAGTGCTAACATAGTTGAAAAATTTCCTGTGGGGTATGAGTTCACAGTTGGGAAGAGTGAGAAAGGATACATAACCTATGAGACATTGTTTGAGTACCTCTGCAATAGTTTCCATGACTGGTTAAATGCCCACAATGTTAAACGTCCTGTGATCGTTTGGACTGACTGGCATGAGACCAGAAATAATTACTTTCTAGCCAAGACACTCAATGAATTAAATATTATTCTATATGGACTGCCACCAAACACAACACATTTTCTGCAACCATTGGATGTATCCGTATTTGGTTCACTCAAGAAAGAGTGGACCAAAGCTGTAAAGTTATGGGAGCAACATCATCACGATGAAGTGCTAACCCAAATCAACTTCGCTGAAGTCCTTCTACCAGTTTATTACAGCCATGTAACACCAGACAAGATAAAAGCTGGTTTTGACAAATGTGTGCTACTGCCATTTAACCCTGAGAGACCTGACTATTCTAAACTGCAAGCAGCAGCAGCACAAAAAGAGCATTATTCAACCATTTTTGAAGGGGTGGATCAGAGTGGATTCAAAGAGATTGGCACTCAGATATGCATGGCACTTATCTCAAGAGGAACTCAAACCAACGTAGCTTCACTAGTGACAACTACAACAGAAAGGAAGGAACACTACAATTTCACAAGATCAATGTGTGACTTGGTGATCGAGTATAAGGCTTATGCTCCCCTCAAGGAGACTTACAAAGGGGCACCCTTCATTTATCCCACAATGCCTGAGTTTGTTAACAGTCTTCCTCCAATGAGAATACTTACAGTGATGTCAGCCCCCATATGGGAAACAGTTTGAACCACAGATTCTACCCAGAACGAAGACTAGGGCATGGTCCAAAAGTGATACGAAATAAGTTAGACCGAGTTTTCTCAATATCATTCAACAATATGATATTTCATTTACCAAGACAAAGAGAAAATAAAGAAAATGCATGAGACAAGAAGGGTAAGAAAGCCACAGCCAAGAAAGGGACAGCTAAGAAGGGGGTAGCCAAGAAAAAGAAGCACGGAGCACACTCCACTCTATAGTCGAAGTAACAGTCCTGACCTCCCTCGTCTAGACTACAGCCCAGAACTTGGTGTCGCTCCACTCCTTCGTCCAGAGTACAGCCCAGAACTAGGTGTCCCTCCACGCCCTCATCCGGAACTTGGTGACCCTGGTCCAAGTTGCAACTGCCCTGAACCCTCTGATATGGATGATGATGATACATCAAGTAAGTATTTGCCTACTGTAGTTCCCTTGTTCTTAATGAAAGCCAATAACTTCTGCATCCAGGTGGTAGGTTTCACAGGCTTTAATTTCTCACGTCTTCTTTCCAACTCTCTGTCTCTTTCATACAGTTAGTCTGCATGATTCATCAGATGACTCCATCATCCTTAGAAAAGATGAGCCTGAGGTTATCAAAATCCCAATAGAGGAGCCATCAGTTAACTCTTGGATTGGTGTAAAAATAGAAAAGATGTGTAAGTCGCACAAGGGGCGGCCACTGACACCATATGAAATAATAATTATGTATAGCATGGGTAAGTGTAATAACTTTTAAGAATATTTTTCTTATTTTTGCAAACATCTGTAGCCATCTTACTTGTAACCATCTTACTTTCTTCACTTGCAGGTGAAACAAGTGGATGAGGAAGGACTAACAGTGTCCTTTCTAAAGGAAAAGCACAAAGACTTTTTTGTGACACCTGACAAAGAGGAGCTGTCCTATCCAGTCAAGAGGGAGGAGGTGGTTGTGCTGGAACCACCGGTTTCTGTTTGTGAAAACAGGACCTATGGGTTCAAGTATCATAAGAACATGAAATTAGCTGTACAAGCATACTTTGCCAATTAGAATAAGATCCGAGTGAACATAATTTGGGGAGTAATTTTTATTTGCTCAAATGATCAGTATTCTCCTATAGCTCAGTCCAAGGCCCTGCAACAATGAGTATTAGGCTACATAGGTTTTATGTTTAGGCTACTTAGGGATACAATGCATTGTTCAAGTAAACTATCCTATTTTTGTGGAAAATTAAATATTTTGTTACAGAAAATGATACGTGTCTTCTTCCAGCAATACCCCGACATACTAGAACTAAGTTCACTTAACAAGAAATACTCTAGATACTCTTCTCTTTAACATCTTCTAAGGTAAGTTGGAGGTGTTTCTGTAAATTTTGTATATAGAAGGTACTGCGTCTCAATGGAATCACCCCACGTAACATTAGGGTTTTGGGAAATAATTGGATGCACTGACTTTGAACTCCTATATCTATAATACCATTCAAGATAGAGCATTGTGCTTTTAATATGATAATAAGCAATGTTTCTGAAGTACAAATATCATTGAAAGAATTCTGTGGGTCCACTCATGTCCTTATGGTGGTGCGCCAAAAAAAGATAAACAATTTTTGCGTCCACATTGGCGAACTCGCCTTATCATAAATCAATTAATGCCTCGCAGCATGAGCGAGTATGCGGTAATGTTTACAACTCGACGATTTTTTTTGCGGCGACTGTATATATATATATATACAGGGTGTCCCTCGACTTTCCTTTCCTGCTTTGTCAAATGAAAGTAGATGTATTTCTAAGATAAAAATACTCTATAAACATACGTCTTCTGAGATGTTTGGCGTTATGTTGAAAATAAAAATGCGTGGACAAGAGGGAGGTGGTAGGCAATGGTGGCTGTTATTTTTGGGTATTTCACGTTTTTTTTCTTATTACTTCCTCCACATCTCTGCCACGTTACAGCATCATAGTTTTTATAACAATAACTTGATGAACTACAACAAATACATAATAACCATTTAAATAAGAAAAAAAATGTGAAATACCCAAAAATAACAGCCTTGTGTATGGCAACACCAAGTACAACAGCCACCATTGCCTACCACCTACCACCTCCCCTTGTCCACGCATTTTTAATTTCAACGTAACTGCCAAACAACATCTTAGAAGACGTATGTTTATAGACTGTGTTACGGACGGAGGGTAGAGATACAGTACAGTACTAGTCACTAGACTAGTCTTACTCCAAAGTTAGCTATCAACAGAACAAAGTAGCACTGGGTGGCAGGTATCTGACTATAAGTTATGAAGAATAAGTAAAAGTACCAACCCAGCCTGTATGAAAGATTGCTAACTCAACCCTAAAGAGACCGTCCATACATATACCCAGATTCGGTTATAAAGAATAAAAGATGATAAGAGAAACTACTCTGATTTTCTATAATATATAATAACAATATGAACTAACACAAAGACATACAAGTAATACAGAAAGAATTATAAATGAAATCAGGATTCCCAACTATGACAGAACGTGAGACAGAGCACCCAAAATATATATAATACACTCGCAATAATCACACAACAACTTACTACCACTGTGCCATCACTTTAATACAAGGCTCTAGGCACACACGTAAGCATAGAATTAGTCTATCAATAATATCAGCACTTCACTGGCATATATAGTAAATAATCATCAATGCATCACACACATGTAATAATATAATAATAAAAGAATCAATATCCAAATATATAATAATAATATGAGAGTGACCACTAAGTTACTTGTGAGAAGAAAGTAGAAATAGAACAATTATACTTAACAAATATACGTCGGCGTGTCTCCTCCCGAATCTTACCACACTCAATCACTTACAAAACACAACCATGCTGTCCCAGTCTCCAAGAATATCTAAATTGACAAGGCCTAAGCCCCGCCCTTATATACTCTCGGCTAGTGTGCAGGTTACAACAGAGTTAGAGGAGCGTCTCCGAACTCTTCGTCAACACAGACTTAAACACACTATACTCATACGTTCCCTCCCAAAAAACTATGGGAAGTCTTAAGTAATGAAAACGGACGCTCATCACGCCACTTGCGAGAGAAGGAGAGAGAAAGCGTACGAATCTAGAGAACATAGCTGGTTATGACATACTCAACCTTACGACACCCACACTTAAAGAAAATGGAATAATAAGTTAATTAAATTCGCACACAATACATCCGGGTGTGGGGCCTCTGCTACCACACTCACTACCACATCCACAGTCACTGTCAAAAGTAGATAGCTACACGTATAAATCAATGATAATAATTCACACACACGTAACAACTGTAGTGATGGGCGATACCAGTATTTTCGGAACGATACGATACCGAGTATGTTTTTACCTAGTATCGATGGTTTCGATACGATACCGATACCTTGAACTTCTGCTTAATATTTCATTGAGTTGCTTTTACATAATGTTATTCGAACCCTCTATAAGAATGTTTTAAAGGATGATTAAGTTACAGAATTGCATGTATGACCAAAAACATACAAATTAGTTGCAGGACGCAAAATATAATACAAATAAACTGTTGTTGCTATCGGTACATATAATTACATTGTTTTATTACAAGATTCCTTTTATTTCACAGTAACCCTCCTTGTAAAATAAAGGTATACATAAGCAAAAATAATAATGATAGTAACTCATACGTTTCCTTCACAACTTTAAATTAAATGCCATATTTTCAAACCAATATAAACGTACCAGTACTACTAGGCTATTGATTACTGACACGAGCGTGACTTACTTAATTGAGTAACTGTTCAGACACAAATTCTATATTTCCAACCCAGTGTAGCCTACTCGTAGACATACCAGTACTACTAGGCCATTGATTAACTGAGTGGCTGAAATATCCATATGTATGCAAAAATAAAATGCCCTATTTCTATATCTATATACACTAACTTGGCTATTAATTAATTCACTGAAATTTATCTGACTGGCTGAAGTACCCATTCAAAAATAGAATCATGACAACATTTGACGGCTTCTCCTGTGGCTGATAACCTCTCCTGCCTTGGAGAAGAGGCGCTCTGATGGAACGGAAGTTGCAACCGTGCTGAGATATTTTCGCGTGATTCTACTCATGTTTTGAAGGGTTTCTTCTTTTCCATGCTACCATTTCAGAGGATCTTCGTTCAGTGTTGTTATTATTTCTTCCATATATCTTCGCATTTCCACATGTGCATCAGTAGAGGAAGCCCTGTGCATTTGTGATTTATCTCTTTCCCCGTCAAACAGGACCCACAAGCTGCACCCGCTGACACTTGGAGTAGGCATGTCATTGTCTTCTGGTGTTGAAGCTGTAGCAGAGACTGAGGGGTCTGATTTTTCTTCGCCTTGTTTCAGCATCTGTACTTCATGGATAACCTTTCATTTTACAGATTCACCAGTTTCGCTGTTCTTAAATGCCAAACATTTGAATCTAGGATCTAGGAAGGTGCTGGCTGCTAGAGGATGATTTTGTGCATCGTTCTTAAACCTTCTTAAACACTGTTGTAGCAAGTGGTCTGAAAGTTCATTCCCTTTTCGTGAAAGTTCAGACGATAGTTTGATGAGTCTTATTCTCAGGTTATCTTGGAGCTATGGACCCCAAACCAGGGGTCTATAGTTGCATCCTAACCGTTGATAGCAGAGTATCCAAGGGCTCTCTAATTAAGACAAAGGGTGTGGTGTGTAGCGTATATATTGTGTAAATAGAGAGAAAGTGATGTCTTTGGGAGTATGTTGGACTACTCTCAGTGTATGTGAGACACGAAAAAGAAATCACCAAAGGTGGACAGACAGGTGAAACGGGAGTTCCAACCCTCCCTATCACCAGTCCAGCGTCTACCCTAGGAGTACTGCCCTGTTTGGCTGGTGTATTCAGCCTCCTCCTCCTTTTTTTTTTATTATTATAGTGACCAGTGTGGAGAGGGGGATGACCCTGGAGACGGACACATATTTCTTAGCAGATATTTCACCAGTTACTTCTTCAAATGGTTTGAGAGATAGGAGACAATTTTTTATAATTTGCAGCTCAGTTTCATTTAAGCACAAAGAGTTTTTTCCAAGTAAGCAGAGGACAGTGGTAATAGCAGTTTGCTGTTCAACTAATCTTTCTAACATGTAAAATGTGGAGTTCCACCGAGTATCAACTGACTGGATTAATTTGTGCTCAGGTAGACCAAGCTGACACTGAATTTCCTTGAGTTTGTCAGAGGATTTTGAGCTGTGGTGGAAAAATGAACAAATACTGCTACATTTTTTCACAATTTCATTAAGTCCTGAGGTTCCATTTAAAGCATCCTTTACAACAAGGTTAAGTGTGTGCGCTAAACACGGGATCTGTTTAAACCCAGCATGACGAATCCCTGCCAGCATGTTGGCACCGCTGTCTGACACCACTGCTTGGATCTTCCCTTCAAGACCCCATTCTGTCACAATATCCTTTAGTTGCTCACCGATTTTTTCTCCAGTGTGACTGCCTAACATAATTGTAGTTGCCAAAACAAACGACTTCATATCCCATTGTGTGTCTATGAAGTGGCAAGTGACACACATGTAACTTTCCGTCACTCTTGATGTCCATAAATCTGTTGTTAAAGTCATTGCACTAACATCCTTGAGAGCCGATTTTACTAGTTCCTTTGTGTGTTGATAAAGTGTAGGAAGTTTGCTTCGCATCAACGATCGCCTGCTTGGGATTTCATATTTATGATCTAACTCTCTTACGAGTTCCTTGAAGCCTGGATCCTCTACGATTGACACTGGCTGAAGATCCAATGTAATAATTTTCAGTAGCTTACTTGTGATAGCCTTGGCTTTTGGAGATTCTTCTGGAAAAATGAAGGCGGGGAAGAATGTAAGGAAATTATAGAGACTAGAGCTGTGTACTGAATGTGCAGAGAGAGAGAGAGAGAGAGAGAGACTTATTAGTCTTTGGGAGACCGCAACATTAAGGTTGTTTCATATATATATATATTATATATTCGTACACTAAGTAAGCATCTATTCATCAAATAATTTTCATCGACTCCGTTTCCTCGGTAAACGAAAAACTGGACAGACAAAGCCACTTGCTGAATCATATGGGTGATTTTTTTGTTCATCTTATAAACACAATACCACCACTGCAACTGTACTATTCTGAAGCAACTGCATGCAGTTATTCTCCACTGGGTATTCCTGACTACTGGACACTGGCAAGGTATTTGACCCAACAGGCTACTGTAGGTACAGTAGAGGTAACGAAAAATCATCCATATAGGGGTAACTCACGTAAGAGTTTGACAGCTTCCCTCTGTTCCTTTGCTGATGAACTTTCCAATAAATAGGTTAAGTACCAACTTTTCGCAGGTACACACTACTTAGAACAATAACATCATACGTAAACGTGAAAACATTAGACAGAAAATTGTTTGGGATACCCATATGAGGATGATTATTATTGACCATGACTGTACACAAACACACACGAGAATTTGCTCAGTCGTAGTGATGTTCAATCAATAAGCACATATAGGCCAACACATGTATAAAAGTAATTTAAAAATTAAAGATTCAAACTTCATATAGCCTACTGTAAGTACTCTTAATTACCAACCTGGGTATTTCCCTCTGCCTTTGTTGATGAATGACTCGCGTATTGTGGCCTGTCTAGATCGGCTGGCAGTGGAAGATGCCATTGTAGCTTGCCTTCTTTTCTCTTCAACCTCAGAGAATGCCTCATGATGTTTCAATTTTAAATGTTTGAACATGTTTTTCAGGCGTCAATGTGCCTATAGAGTTATTATGGGACGACAGGCAACAATATCGGGCTGCCAAACGCAAAAATATACCCTGCATTATTTTACGATAAATATCCATACTTTGGTATCGATACGCCCACCCCTATTATAGAGTATTTTTATCTTAGAAATACATCTACAGTACTTTCATTTGACAAAGCGGGAAAGGAAAGTCGAGGGACACCATATATATATATATATATATATATATATATATATATATATATATATTACTCTTGCTTTTAATAATTTGGAAATTAAAAGTGCAGTTTGGTAATAAAATTTGGAGTTTGGTAATGAGGCCGATTTCAAATCTGGCAACCCTAAAAGCCACACTCCCAGTCCGGGATGCACACATCAAGAGTACCAACCTTACCGCGCAAAATTTTTAAATTTCAGTGTAAGGGTGGTGTTGATACTTTTTTTGCCGATTGTACATCCTTTCTTCTATAAAATAAACCAAAGTTGAATGAAATTAAGTAAAAAACTGACAGAAAAATTATTAAAATAAGAACATAAACATAAACTTTCCAGGAGAGAGGCTTAAAACTATACGGGCGTATAGTCGCCATTTTTAAAAGGCCCCAGGGTCGTAGTACCGTTGGTATTCTTAAAAAAATATTTCCCTTCAAAAGCATGGGAAAGAAATATATCACTAATTTTCTATTCTTAAAGATTTCCTTCCTCTCCTGGCCTTAAATTCCTTCCCTTGAATCGAGTATATTATTGGAACATGAAGGAAACATTTACCCCATTCCTTCAATAATTTTGTTGTATTTTATCATGTACTGTTGATGTTTTCTTTATAACATCATAATATATTGGAATGACGTGGAACAGTATTGTCTCACCGAAGGAAAAAGAGTTTAGTAAATAAATGAGGCATTTCTTCAAAATTTCTAAAGACCTACCATACTCGGTTCAAAATTTGTGTTGGACTGGGTTGTATACGTCATTGGTAAGGTGTCTCCTGATTGGTCCACATACTCACCTGACTCCTCCTTCACCTCTACACCACTAATATGATGAGAATCCTCTCTTGACACCATGCTGCTCGTGGTGGTATATGTTTGTATATTATTTATCATTCTTTTATTCAAGATATACAATTTATTTTTATACCATTAGTCTCAGCAATGACTGTAGTGTCCAGATATATTTGTCACAACTCGATATAACATTAAACAAAGAAATTATGACGAGTAGAAGTGAACAAAGTTCCCCACTATATTTATACCACTATTATTATCATCGTTTTTCTACAGGAAATATTAAATCAATGATGCTATAAAACATTTCATCGCATAAAACAAAACCTCATGAGCACAGCGTGGATGTGTTTATTGTTTATATTTTGCGCCCGGAGGGCTCATAGACGTACGTACAAACGCACACACATTTATCATTTCTATGGCACAGGGCTACCAACATGTAAACTTTTCCTTCCCTACCAAGGAATTCTTTAAGCATAATGAATGGAGAGAAAAATCCTTAGAAGGGAAAAATATATGTAAGGAAAGATTTTTTTTTAAGAATACCACCGGTAGTCAGCCTTTGCGTCCTTCACTGGCGTATGTTTTCTCTGAAGCTGTCATATACACTCACATTTACCGTCCCTTAGGTCTAGGGCTGCTTGCTGTATGTGTGTATATGGTACTCCAAGATGAGGAAGATCCTTCCTGGTAGTGAACATTGTAGTCCAGGACAGCTTGTGTAACACTGAAGTCCAATATGTTCTTGTTTGCATTCTTATATTTTGAGCAATAACGCCAGATTTTCGAGTGCAGGGTTTCATTAGTATTTTGCGTTTTTCCTAATAGGCATGCAGATAATATCTTGTCTGAGGTTAGCCGCTTGTATTCTGCCCACACTTTCTGATGAAGTTCACTTGGCAGCTGGAAACTGACTTTCATTTTCTTGTGGAAGGTTACCGGCTTATTATTTGCTAGTGCTCTTTGGTAAAAACACCAGCTGTCAGTTGTCTTGGGACCAAGGGTGGCAGTACGGTACGGTACGGAAAAAATATCGTAATTCCGCACGCTTAAAAATATCGTACCATAATTTCGTACCTTACGCAAAGAACCGTACCGTACTAGTATGAAAAAGAAAGATTTCGTACCCAATATCGTACCAATGCCATAAATTACATCTCTAAAATTAATCAATTGCATGAACTACCTCTGCAAACAGTTCCTTGTCGAAACTCAAGATTAAGTTCCTATAATTGTGTTTTTAGTTTTGTTATAAGTTAATATCTCTGTAAATATAGTAATATCACTGTAAAGAGAGTAAGTGTGTGTGTGACTGTGGAAGAGAGAGAGAGAGAGTCTATATAATAGGATTATAGGAGTCAATAATTTTTTCTTTTTCATTATGGACTTGCCAATGTATTCCTTTCTGGAACTTGCAATAGGTTACCAGGGGTGAAGGCTGCAGTATATTATTACAAGGCAATGAGGCATACAGCATGATAATTAAAGGGTAAATTAGAACTGCAACTATTTTGTTTCTGTTAGCAGGTGCAGTAGTATGAGCTTACATAATAGACTATACTGTACACATTTTCCATATTTGTCTTGGAATCAACTAAAGAAATCAACCAATAAAACATTAAGAGGAAATACTAAACAGACGTCAACTTAAGCTTTGCATTTTATTAGAGGACTCCCGACTCAGGAATGTTAGTTATCTTTTAAGGGCCTAGTGTGTAATTTTATATGCAAGAGGAATATATATCACATAAAAGAAAAGGTTAAATTCCACATGATGTAGATGAACATAATTTTTTTTTTTTTTTTTTTTTTTTTTGTGGTTTTGAATAAAAAATGAATTTGACATGCATAAAACTGGTCCTATGATTATTTATTAAGGCCCTACTGTACCATTTTATATAGGATACAAAAGAAGTAGTACGGGTTTGGCACATTAGAGACTACTGGTGTGTCCTCCAAACTGATGCTAAGAAAGAAGCAAAATAGGGGAAATAAAAATAGCTTGTTGGCTGCTGCCTAGCGTTGTATGGATAAATCATGGTCACCAAATAAGCCATCAGTGTAGTAACCCCTTATGTGTTGCACTGTAAAAACATAATAGACTCAACTATATCCTCTTTCAGCCCTAGCCTCAGTTCATCCAGGATATACCTTATTAACCTTAAACCTGAAAAAGTACGCTCTACACTGACTTGGGAGACAGGAAGAGCCAATGCCACTTCGGCAAGTCTCTTTAAGTCTTGATGTGGATGGTATTGCCACCATGTGAAAATGTCTTCATTTCTGTCTGCCCGCTTACAGTTGTCGAAGTTCTTTACTGCTTGCCAAATGTCATCCCTAACAGTCCTAACTCGCTCACCACACTCTTCATTGTTCTTGTCACTTGCAATCAGAAGAAGGTTAAACCTTAAAGTAGAACGTTCGTCAAGAAAATTATTTTGTTGCCTTTTCATCCGGATATTAGGTTATTCTGGACAGAGGACAGTGGAATGTATATTCAAATTTTAATAAAGTACGGAAAAGGCACGAAAAAATAACGTATTTTCGTACCGTACCGTACTTAACAAGAATTATCGTACCGTAATTTCATACCGTACATTTAGATTAAAAAATACCATACCGTACCGTAATTCCGTACCGTACCATACCGTACTGCCACCCTTGCTTGGGACACATGTAGTGCTGTGGGTTCGTATCTGAGGAAGAGCAGTGCAGATGTGATGAATAAATATGTCTTTCCTCAGCTCCTCCACCGTCCCTCCAACATTCCGTCGAATCCCGGCAGCATAATACTTCTGCAACTTTCCTATCACAAAATCAGTTAGCTTTCCTTTACCTCCCATGTCTTTTACTCTTCGTACTTTTCCTGTTTTTGTCTTCTTTTCTGTTACCACTTGTTCTCTTACTTTTCTCAATGCTGTGCCCAATCTCTTCTTTGTGTGATTTATACACTCCCCTTTCTCAACTTTCACACCATCATATGGTCCTTTGCCATCATTCATGTTGCATACAGAAGTGTATGCAGAACTGTCACCATCAGAAATAAACATTGTGTATCTCGTATTCTTATCTAAACTTCTACTAAATAGTTTCATAGCTGCTGCAGCTTCCATACCACTAAAAGAGCCATCATAATTTTTCAAGTACTTCTCTTTGTGTTCTGTCAACCATTTATCAAACTCCTCTTTATTCCCTTTTTCATGTTACAAGGCATTTTCTTTCTTTGTACATACTTCACAAAATTTACTAACTGTTTCGTAATCCAGGACACACCCTGTTTCAGCGTCTATGACAGCACCTACAGCAAAAGTCGGGACGAACTCAGAAGCTCAATAGGCCACGCCCCCTTTCCCGTCAGCGCCGTGGATAACGGAATATGTTCTCGTATTCGCAATCTCGATTCTGCCACTTGACATCTGACCACGGCACTGATAATATCTTTCTATTTAAACCATTGAACAATAAAAGAATGTTTTAATACCTGTAGTTTTGCATTTATTTGTGTACAGTTTCTCCCAATATACTTGTTAAAACTTTTTCTAGGTGTCCGTTGTAGAAATACGAGTGTGTAAGCTTGACGCCCATGCTCTATCCCTCTCATCGCCATCGCCACCACCACCACCATTTCCTCCTCTCTCAGACACACACACACACACTCTCTCTCTCTTTCTCTCTCCAGACCACCACCACCGCTGTAGCAAAATCTATGGGTAGAATAACTTAAAATTACTGATCTAGGATAACAACTGCAAAAGAGACGAAGGAAATCCTAGCTGAAAGACAGGCACTAAACTCTTGTGATTGTGTGTGTGTGTGAAAGCAGGAAGTCGGAGCGAGCATAGAGCAGCGGAGGGCAACCTCCCCGTACGAACGTCTGCATATTTATGAGTTTTTTCCATACTAGGGGCATCATATGTACTGTTTTTTGCTGCCAATCGCTTGCAAATCTTATAGTTGTTCCCATTTAAAACACAAACTTTTAAAAAATGAACTGTATACGATTTTAAAAATTGGCATATAAAATACATGTATATATAGTAGGGTAGGATATGGCAGCATCTGGCAACTCAATCACCCACGCTAGCAACACCTGGCAGCCCCACCACCCACGCATGCGCAGTATGGACGCACGGGACGCTTCACTTCATTCTGCTACACCGCCACTGTAGCAGTAGGAAGTGGAATGCCACTGGAACGTGTCAACTGCGCATGCGTGTGGGCCCAACATGTCATACCGCGCCACAGTACACAAAACACACGACCTTTGTTATGATAAGACGTCTCTCCCTATGTATTTTATTACGGGAAAATGCTCCGACAGTAAATTTTTTTCCAATTTCGTATTTCGTTTACTATGTCAATATTTATGTATGAAATAGCAAACTCGATATGATTTGCAAGCGATTGCCACAAAAAATTAGCGCATGGAATATCCCGAGTAAGGAATAAATGTCATAAATAAGTAGTCGCTGTACGAGGAGGGCATGATGAGCGCTGCTCCGTACCACCACACCCTATACCGCTCTGCGAACCAAATACCTTGATCGCGAGAATGTGCAGTGACAAGCTAAATCATTATTTTCCCTCGCATAATTCACGTTTCACTACAATAAGCATTCAATTATCATTCGTACTTGTAACATACCAAGCTCAATAAATATATATGTCTCCCTCCATCACATCATCGCTGTATATGACTTAATATATGTTACCGATATTCTAGACAAGCTTACATATGCTAAGAAAAACCCACTTTTTATAGAATGAAGCATTCAACTCTGTACTGCTGAAGAGGGAGGTAGTTGCCTCCGAAACGTCCATATTAAATACTTTTTGTCTATAAAAAGTGGGTTTTTCTTAGCATGCTGCTCTTCACGTCATTGTGAATTACCACTCCAAGCTTACATATCTTAACCCTCTCATATTCTAATAGAAATATCAATACAAACTTTGTTGTATATACAGAGCATACAGTATATTAAATTACGGTATAATTTACAAAATTACGTGACTATTTTTCTTCCTTCTTCTCTTTGTCAATGATTTTGTTTAGATGTTTAATTTCATTCTCAAGTACACAGATATTATACATCAGAACACTACATCTTTGGGTAAATCAATTCCCACACGTTCTATTAGAGAAGCAATTAAGTGAGCCTTCAAGGCTTTCACCATGAACTGCTTTAAACATTTATCTCATTTTAACCGAGAACAAATTTATCTGAAGGGAGATAGTGCATAGCTTACCTCTATTAATCCTTTCAGTCCATGATTTACTTAATTAATTAAGCAAACAGTGGCACAATTGATGGCCTTATTTCCTAAATATGGATATGTTCCTCCAATTTTTTTTTAGTATATAGCCACTTGTGAAGCGAAGAGCTTTCTCTTCTATCACTGTCTTTACCTTCCAAATCGAAATCTAAGTCCTTAAATAAGATACTATTATAGTTAAGCACATCTCCACAGCTAGAACACTTTCATCATAGTGTGTATGCTGTTTGTGCAGAAATATAGCCTCAGTATGACTGATTATGCAATCATAATATTCTTCCCTGCTTCATAATTTTCTTCCCTCCAGTGAAAAATGCAAGTGTGAAGTGGGGTCACCTCACCCTTACACCAACTGTATAGGGAATCTCATTTCACCTCTGTTGAAGAAGCATGACTCATTGAAGAAGTGAAGAAACAAGAGGTTCTCTCCAGTATCACCCTATAATGAGGCATATTTTAATTTTCCCTAAACTTTGACTAGAAGTAGAGATTGACAATATTTCAATTCTTAAGGATGAGATGATTGTGCCTGTACTATAATTATGTACAAATAACCAGTACTGTAATATTTTTAAATTGATCAACCTTGACTATTTAGGCCAATGTTCTTTTGCCACAAGTAAATGAATACACTAAGTAGCTAGCTGAATTATTGGGCAAACTTGGCTCATGATGACATTACATAATACTATACTCTTTCTTGTATACAGTATCAAGATTAGCATCAGCAGGCCCTAATGGGTCTTATGTCACTCTAGTAATGTATGAAATCTATGGGTGATAGGGGATATATCTGAGCTGTATGAAGTTAAATGCTGGGCAATAAATTAGTTTCAAACAGAAAACTCTTAAGTAGTGTGACAGAGAATGTAGGGAATTTGTAGAGTTCAGACAGATAGCATTATTATAAAACTATATTAGTGACAAAATATCACCTACAGTATAAATACAATAAGGTAGGGTCTTTCAAAACATCAAGTACAGTATAAAGAACTTTATTTCCTATAATAAACTGTTAATATTGTACATAACTCAAAAGACATATTTTTATAACAGCTGGTACAGTATATAATTGTGGGTGAAATAAATAAAATTATTTTAGAAAATATGGACAAAATAAATCAACATTATAATTACTAGTATTACTGTAAACATTTTTATCAAATATTAAATATAGCATTCCATCTCGATGGTTGATATATTTGTTAGATTAACAACAAATATCCGTCAAAGTCAAGTGTGACAATGCAGAAGCAAGGCAAATTTATCTAAGTTTAAGATTATTAAAAATCAATTATATGGCCAAACTGAAGCACAATGTTGTCAATGCGCTAGATGGTAAGCTAAATTCTTAATTATGTTTCAAACAAATTAATTATGTATTTTGTATTAAGTACAGTAATAGGCCTATACATATATAACAAATCCTACACACCACAGAATCTGGATATAACCACACCAGTATGCGTCTCCAGACGGATTTGAACCGCTGTGCTAAGACAGTAAGCACACACAGCTTTATGAGCTCTGCCACCACTGGGGGGACTATAAGAGGTAATTGGAGACTCTTCTAAAGGAGGTGTGCAGCTAGGAGTAGGACCAATGTCCTAGTTTGGCCATCTGTTTTGGACCACGCTTTGTTTTCCCCCTACCATTTTGTGTGGTGGTGTAAGGTGGTGGTACAGATGATGTGTATAAATCCTAACTATCCACTGCCTTCCACCACCACCACAACTCACTCTGTCAGGGTACTTTGGCCACTGCACGACGGCGACATGGTGGTCCACAGCAGTGGATCTGTAACAAACAAAATTAATTGGTCTTAAAATTCATCATCGAGGTACTTCAACATTTATAGCACTGGTTCTTAAACGTTTTAGAGTCACTGAGGTCTTCATCACTTATACAGCCTATTGGTTGTATAGTGGATACATATGTTAACTAATTAATATCTAATCCTCATGAACTTCAGGTTAACAACCCCTAATTTATAATTTTTGCCCTAAAACTATTAATTGTTTAGAAATTAAATGCATTTTTTTTTTACAATACTTAGTGATATAAGATTTTACCAAAACAAGGCAACCTACGAGAGTTTATCACTCTTCCATCTTTCACTTGGTGTCTTGTCTCATCATATGAGAACACAGATGAGAAGATTCCCAGCTCTCGTCTCTCTCAGCTGCCCTTAAAGATGTAAATATAATGTTAGCAGTATTCTTCCAAACTGGCCTCAGATGAAAGGGCTGATAGAAAACTATACTCCATTTATTTTTACTTGTCCAGCCGCTCGACCGGGTCCATGGTGAGCCTAGCCCGAGATATGAATGGAGCTCTGTGATTGACTGCCGTCACACTGGCCTTCCTTGCCACCTCTCCAAACATCCAGGCACTAACTTGCATTTGCAAGACGACATACCTCTAATAATTTATGTGTAGCTCGGCTATTATTTAGGTTATAAATATTTGTCTTACACCATTAAACTCAGCATTAAATTTGGAACTTAAACACGTTTTCCAAAACATAATACAGTCCAAATAAAAAATATTATCGCGAGTTTAAGTCATAACACTACTTGCAAATGTTTATAGAACTTTTTACATTTTTTTTTTTGCATCCATAAGATTTATGTATAAACATAACATTCATTCTCATACAAATTTTTTTGGTGAACATGACAATGACATCAGGTTTTAGATAAATATAGATATAAGAGAGATACGATACATTTAATGGGAAGATGTTATTCCCGATCTCAAACAAGATTTATATATAAAAAAAAATTATTTCTTTTATTTGCCACTATAGGATTCCTACAAACATATTATGTTACATGTTATTAGATAAAGTGAGGCTTACCATGCATGACATACGAAGGAAAGTATTATCTATATGTAATTAGAGAATAAAGAGAGAGACTGCAAACGGAGCAATAAGCCTACTCCACGCCACAGCCAGCTTGTCACTGAGTGAAGTACGAACTACGAAGGTTCGTACAATATGTACTGTCCTTCGCTCCCACAGGCAGTTACAAGTGCACAAGTTGCCACTTGTCCAATTTTTTCTTTTTCTCTAATTACATATATACAATATTTTCCTTCCATATGACATGCATGACAAACCAAACTGTCTGTATCTAATAATGTATAACATATTCTGTTAGTAGGAAACTTATAGTCACAAATAAAAGAAATAAAATAATTTTATATAAACCTTGTTGAAATCGGGAATGACACCTTCGCATTAAACGTCTTGTATTTCTCTTATATTTATATTTATCTAAAATCTGACGCCATTGTCATTTTTACGAGAAAATTGTGGATAAGAATGAATGTTATATGTTCATATGAATCTTATTGATGCAGCAAAAAACATTTCAATGCAATAAGTGGTATAAATATTTTCAAGCCGCATTTTGGGTTAAACTCGCAATAAGAATTTTTCTTTGGGCTGTATTATATTCTGGAAAACATGTTTAAGTTCAAAATTTAAAGCAGAGGGTAATTCTATAAAAAAAATATACATAAACAATATAATAGTCAAGTTATACGGAAATTAATAGAGATGTGTGGTGTTGTGTTGCAAGTGTAGAGTCAATGCTTACAGAGAAGGACAGGTAAAGCGAGAGTCACGGCAGCCAATCCCAGAACTCCATTCATATCTCGGGCTAGGCTCACCATGGACTCGGTCGAGCGGCTGGACAAGTAAAAATAAACGGAGTATATAATGCACAGTACTGTGCATTTAAAGGAACTCTACTTCTTGTGTACAGTCACTACAAATAACGAGGTCACAGGGAGTCTTATCACAGTTTAAATGAAACAGCCGGTTACAGAACAAACATTGAATTAAACTATTTTCTGAAAACTTTGGCATTCTACATTTACAACATAAAAGAATATCATAAAAGTTGTTATTTGCAGGGGTTAAGTTGGATTGACTAACAGGAAATGGGCTCATTATTCCTTCCAAAAAACATTTTCCAAGGTGGCTCCTCATCTCATCTTGAATAAAATTTTGTGTCTCAGGTGACAGGCCAAAACAAAGACTTGTAGCACAGGCAATAGCAAACAAACCACAATCTGAAGATCCTCTTTGCTGTTTAATACTTGCTAACTCTACTCTAATTGATGTGCTTTGACAGTCCATCAAGGCAGCCACCTGGCAATTGAACTTATCAGAGGTTTCCAGCCGACTGCTTTTCAAGCTGTCATAAATTTTAATCGTGTTACTATTACACTGAACGCTACTCACTGTAAGCCAGTGGTTACCGTGTACATTCAAAATCTGAACAAATTTAGCTTTAGGAGTTTTAACATGTACACAGTCTTTACTTTCAAATACAACAGTCGACTGGAAACCAGAGATGATAGGAAAACTGTTCCCAAGCAAACACTGTGCATGATCTATATGTGTATCATTCAACCACTTTCCTTCAATGGAGATTTCCCTCGCTGCTACACATGGATCTCCATGGCCAGGGGCTAAGTGGACGTCACGCTGCTGAACTGTCACCAGATTTTCTGTATCAGTTGATACAACCCCATGTTCCAATCCAGCAGCCGACCTGAAGACAAAATTTTGTTATCTGAGAGGTCCATGTGGTGACAAGGTGTGATGGTGAGCAATCAGTGTGTATAGGAGACAAGTAACATGATAGAACCCGATGGAATGAAGTGTATAATGAGTGAAAAGGAGCACACTGAAATAGTTTGTGGAGAGGATGAATGGAGGAGAGTTTAAGGAATTATCAAAAGTGAGGTTTTCAGGTGTAGTATTATACAGAACCTGACTTTAACTACTAAACCACTACTTTATGCCAAGGCATACAAACCTTGCATCATGCAGCTGACTGTGGAGATAAGGACGTAGCTGGTTGTAGGAAACACGTTTGTTGAGTTTTTTGCCATTCTTCACAGTCTCTAAGGCCACTCGCTGATTACAGTCTATGTCCAGGATTCTGAGAATGAAAATGAGACAACATGAATGTGGTAAAAAAATTAAACGTTTTTCAAATATGTTCCGACGAGGGCTCAAACCCACGTCAATAGGTACAACGTACAGCCAATCAAACCATTACACCAAACTGATAAAATCTTATGAATCACCTAAAATTAGAAGTCATTTCCTGGATGAACACTTACTTGTATGGACCAGTCCACTTCGGTTCCATCTTCCCACCCTTCCGTGACTCGTTCCGAAGATTACTTTGGAGAACATGCATCCCAACACTAAGGTCATATATCTTGCTTCCCTTCTTCTTTCTTCGGTTATAATCAGCCGTCTGTTTTTCTTGTGCAGCATTAACTTTCTCTTCACGCTACAAAGAGAAAATATAAAACGAGGAAAATATAACATTTTGATTAAAAATGTTACAGACAATATGTTTCATGGGAAAACAGGTAATGATTTAATACCTTGATGTGTACTTCTTGACGCTTCTAGTCTTGATGCTGCACAAACAATGAAACCTCTTTAGCAGTGGGCAGACTAACCAAACCTTCAAGAGACTGAAATATAAAAATGAAATAGAAATATCCATATGCTCATTAAATAGCAAAAGGATAATTTGTTCTTTTAAGGCTTGAAGGACTCTCAAAATGAATGTAGCAGTACTCTACTTACACAGCTGGTGTCAGTGCTTTCATCTGCAGGGCTTAGGCCTTCTTCCTCCACCTCAAGCTCCATATCATCCTGAAAATCAAGCACTGATTACAAGGCGATTAACACAAAGCCTACATATAAAGCACTAAGTCTATTTCATTGGCTTTGAGCAGTGGGATTTTGGGATTTTATTTGGAAATATGGCAATATTTTGTTGGTATGTATGTTCTTTCTTGTATATCATCAATGTATATTGGCATGATTTGGACTTATAACATATTATAAGAGTGTTGTTCGCATCCCAAAACTCTGAAAGTTTGTTAATGAAGGCATAAGTTAAATGTTTATCTCAACATTTAACAATACAAGACACATCCTGTTAGTCTTTGCTTAGACGATATGAAATAGACTATTACATTACTGGCTTATGCCTCATATTAAATACCGCTACTTGCAGAAACACAAAGCCAAGATTGTTAAGCCTTATTTATCAGAATCTATAACTGATACAAATGAGAAAGCAGGTTACCTGATCGATTGGTCTATGCTGACAACCAAACATCAAATGGTATGGTGTGAAGCCTGTGCTCTTCTGTTTTTGAGTGCGCATGCTGTAGGCAACTTCCTCGAGGTAGTCTGGCCAGTCACTCATCTTGGTGTTGCACAGTGTAGCAAGCCTGGTCTTCAGTGTCCTGTTGGTCCTTTCCGCCAATCCGTTCGTCTGCGGATGATACGCTGATGTGACACTCTTGATGCCATAGGCCTTGCAAAGTTCATCATTAACCTGAAATATTAAACAAAAAGTTAGTTCATCAATCAAAGAAGTAGACACAGTGATAATATAATTCTCCACCATGACACGTGTCTTATTTTAGTTACCTCCCATTTGAGGGGGATATAACAAAGATGGCTTGCTGCATCTCAATTTTTTAGCATCATATTGGCTCTTCTAGTAATTGAGCTTGCAAAATTATAAACCTACCCAAATACATAGAAACAAAACTCCTTCAGTAATGTTATGATACACATTTCCTTTTTCTAAATGTCACTACTAAACAAGTGAAAGATACAACAGCAGCACAGCTTACCGATGCACAAAACTCACGTCCCTGGTCTGACAGTATCCTCCCAGGTTTGCCCCACCTAAAGAAAAATACAAATGGTTAAACACATACTGTAGATATATAGACACACCTCTAACTCTCATACTGCAATATATACAGATTACGAGTACCCAAGTCTCTATAATTTCATACCAATTATCTACAACAGGAAATAATAAAATTTAATTTTCAAAAATTTACCTGTGAATAAAGGACCGTATGCACTTTGACACCCCAAAAGCACTCTTATCTCTTAGAGGGAAGAAATCCACAAACTTGGTGTAGAAGTCCACAAACGTGCATGCATACCTGAACCCTTCATCACTAACAGGCAGTGGACCTAGATCATATTAAATGATCAAAAGCAAGTACAATACACATCAAAACAAAGCATCAAGAACCAGCAAAGCATCAAGAACTAGCAAAGCATAAAGCATAGATTTTGCAGGCACATTCTGGAGAAAGTTTTTTTTTAATTAACATGCACAGAAGTTTGGATTTTTTCATGCATATCTATCTCAAACCCTTTGCAAGAAAGAGCACAATACGAGCAAAATAATATACAGTACATACAAGCACACAAAATCACCCTATTCTAGTATTTTTGTCTCATTCACAAATGCATATATGCAAGACAGAGCATGCACCCAAGCACCACAGAACCAAGCCATGGGAAGTAAAGCTGAACTACAAGTCAACATAGGCAGTTGCAAGTTGCATGAAAACTCAGTAATTGTTTGATTAAGAATACATAACAGGGTAATTATGACCTACAGCAAAGAAGCTCCTCAACCAACAAAGATGAAACAATGTTAATATATTACTCACCAATCAGGTCTACACCAAGTAACTCTAAGGGTTCCTTGTATACTTCTGGCACTGACTGCAAGTAGAAATCTGGAAAAAATGTTAAAATTACTGGAGAGCAATACAGCATTGGAATTAGAGAGTAATGCATTCAATATTGAATGAACACTTTACTAGAATCCCACTCAATACATATACACTTATCAATGTATTTGTGTCATGTTATGGTCTACACAAGAAATAACACACACGTACATGTGTATAACCATATACATAATGCTGGATGTCCTGTGTCATGTTCCTCCAATAGTACACCTTGGAGATCTTCTCATATGTAGCATTCCAGCCACTGTGCCCTCCAACAGGACTGCTATGGTACAAATTGAAGATTATGGGCAGGTCGTTAAAATTCCTCAGTACCTTCCTTCTACTTGCTGCAGCTTGTATGAAATAAAGCGTCTTGTCTGAAAGTATAATAATGAAAGTAAAACATATGTAAGTTAAGAAATTCCACGTAAAATACATATCACACTAAGTACACATACAAGATTCTCATAATGTTCTTTGGTATTATTATAGAAGGACTGTGTTCTTGGCTAGGGCCGCGCAGTGTTACCACATTCGACTAGGTCTCGGGAATTTGCCCCGGTCACTTTATGATAGTTTACACAGGTTATATCCCGGTAGTTTGCCCAGGTTAGGTCCCGGTAGTCTACTGTGGTCTAGGTTAAGTTAGTTTAGGTCAGATTAATTTCTAAATTATGTTTGTAAAACGGGGCATCTCCGAGAGAAACCCCATAGATGAAAAATGTCTTAGAATGGTCCAAAATAGTGGGTAATGATATTAAAATATACAATATAGTGGACCCAGTACTTTTACTTTTTATAAACATACGGTACCAATTTAATAAATGCAGTTCCCTACCACTAAGAAACAGGATTTAATACATTACAGAATTAAAGAAGCTTCTATCATTTAATTTTCTCATAAACATTAAGTTATGTTTCCGTAGGTATAAACTTATTTCAATTTATCTCAATTATCCATCTGGGTGAAAAAGTCCATTATCTGTGTACCATTCATACCTACTGTATATACCACCCACGAGGGTGAGACAAAAAAACGAGGAGATGGGAGAGTAATTTCTCTATACGGTACATCACTTGACTGTCTAGTTTCAACACCACAATCTAGAGATGTCAGAGAGGGCAGCTCCTACAAAATAATATAAAATTTGGCTGTCCATGTGATAAGTAGATATTTAATTACCATACCTAAAGTAAATAAATAAAAAATAAGAGAATAAAACAACAGTACAAACACTGATTGGGTTTAACCCTAGAGGTTTGTCAATTTCATAAAAAAAACTGCTGATAGGTTGCTCCCTAAACAGGTACCGGTAAATCTTGCGATTATCTGCGTCCTCGATTTTCACACTTTCTGGGAACCAAAATTGCCAGTTTCTTTTCCTTTTTTATTTTGTAGACTGTTTTCTTTTGTGGAAATATGTAAAACGAATGATTATTATTTGTATGTATTTACTTTTATATTTTTTACATTGAAACAGGAGTGCAGCTTTCCTAGCGGCTTCCCGACTCTGCATGCATTGTTGCCAGATACAGGGATACTTCCAAGTTTTAGGCTAATTTTGTCCACACTTGGGAAATCGTAGGAAAAATGTACAATAAGTAGTCCAATTGGGCGGGAAACTCAATACAGTAATATTAAAATAATTCCACTGAGTATTGATAAGGGAAACCGAATCCTACCTAACCTAACCAGTAGTTCGCCGGTGCAGATAATCGCAATATTAGCTCAGGTACCTAATGTATAATAGATTATAAAATAACTTGCCTGCTTCATTCCATTCAAATGATGATGAACGCCTCCAAATACGCTTCCTCTCGGCATTCGTGATTCCATCAACATGTTGTTTTGTCTGCTGGTAAAATATCACCCTCTCATGTAACACATCATCTTCAGCAAACCTCTTCCTGCAGGCCAGGATATATTCTTCCACAGAGTTGTTTGATCTGTTAAATAAATAGTTCATAACATTCAGACATATACAGTATTTATCAGCTGCCATAGGTACATCATAAATATCCCAGGTAGAAATTAAGGATTTAGGTTAGAGGCTATGTACTGTATATGTAACTTTCTAAAGAACTAGTTGCTGAAAAAATGAGAGAGAATAGTCAGGAGTAATGTTGCAAAAAAAGAATCTCAAACCTGCCACATATATATATATATATATATATATATATATATATATATATATATATATATATATATATAACTTCTTTGTCTAATAATACAGTACAATATCTTAAACAGTATATAACAGATAAATGATTTCCAAATCTGCTTAGTGTGATCACCTATTCACATTTTACAGCTTTCCATGTTTATGCAATACATAGTAGAAGCTTCCCAGTTTAAGTTTATAATTATAATGGTATCACTATAGGCAAGCAGATTCATATGAGGTTCTATAAGCTTCCTACTGCCTAACCGCTCGTAGCTAAATTTATCATTAAGACACTTATTACACTAAAGCAATATTTGCTGCTTAACATGACTTTTAACTTACAGGTATAAAGTAACAAGCCACCACACCGGATTATTATAGAATCTTATATTATTAAAACTTTCCCAACTTGGAAACTTTCAATGTATCTGCCTACCATGCGGTGCTCAAGTTAGTTATCTCATAAAACACATAACGGATTACTCATACCATAGACTTAATATATGAAAATAAATAGCTTACTTACGTCAAAGCCATGATGTTCAAGTAGTAGTAGTTACTTCACTCACTGTTAGAGAACGAGCAACAAAAGTGCAAAAGATCGGAGCAACAGGGACTCGAGTGTAAAACTGTACGCGAGTGTATCCGTGTAACAAATTAACAATCACTGTAATGCTTTTGGTTTTGGGAGATAATCTTTTCAACGGCCCACCTGTCGTCCTCTTTCTTCTCTGTGTTGGTTAGAAATTTCTCCTGATTCTAATTTTCTTCTTTGTTTTCTCTCATTATCCACATATCATACAATATTTCTTTATATTTTCTGTCTCTTCTTGGCTGTCTAGCTCAAACAAAGCTTTTCCAATTATTCTGTCGTTATCTTCTTCAAAGAAGTGTAAATGTTTGCTAAATTGGCAACGCTGCTCTCTTGCCATCGTGACTCGTGCGCCTGGCACCTTCAACCCCCACGCATGCGCAGTTGATACGTTCCAGTGGCATTCCACTTCCTACTGCTACACCACCATCTCCACTCTCAGACACTCTCTGTCTCTCTCTCGTGCGCGCGCCAGACCACCACCACTGCCGCCATCTTCCCCTCCCCTCCTCTCTCATAAATTTTACAGCTTGGCTTGGTGTTTGAGAAGTCACTGCAATTAATGATTGTATGATCCATTTAGCCGTCTACAATGATGTTTCCAGAGTGCTCCACGTGGAGGCGGATCATTTTACACTTTTTTTTAATCATTATTGCAGGACTTTCATTTCTTCAAACTCAGTTTCATCACTTTCATCACTGCTATTGTCTGAGGGGCTCAATTCAGTTGAAATGACTCAAACATATGTTCAAAAGTAATGTCTTTCTTACTATAGTCTTCTTGAATCTTTCTTGCATGTTCTACGCATTTTTTCCATTCATTTTTAGTCACATTATTGATAGCTCTTAGAGTCAGGTCCTTAACATTCTTCATAAACTGCTTTTTATTTGAGTTTTTCTTCTTTATTTCTTGTTTGATTTGAGCCCATATAAGTTCTATTGGATTAAACTGGCAATAATACGGTGGAAGTTGGAGTACTGTATGTCCTGCAGCAGCAGCAAGTTCGTCTATTTCATACCACACCTTGTCTTTCTTGTGAAGTTTAACAAGTTGATAAAGTTCAGCTCTTTTGTGAGAAAAGTCATGGGGAATTTTGTTGTCACATAGCCACTTGATGTTATCCACTTTTCTTGAAAATCCTGAAGGTGCTTTGTTCAGCTGCATGTTGTGGTAGGGAGCGTTGTCCATGATAATTAATGATCTTGGAGTGATATTAGGCATAAATTGCTCCAAAAACCATTTTCCAAATGTATAGCTGTTCATTGAGCCATGGTAATCTCCTTTATTAACAGCCTTGGACTTGAACATTAAGAGTCCTCCAGGAACAAAGCCTTCATTACTTCCTGCATGGAGAATAATGAATCTGCCACCTCTGTCGGTTTTAGTGTGAGGTCCAATTGTACCCTCCTTGTTGGTCCAACACTGTTCAACGCTGGTTTTTTGGATTTACCCAGGTTTCATCCAGGTAAATCTCTGGCCTTGGATTTTCACTACACCTGTGGATCTTTAGTTCCCTCAGAAATTTGTTTCTGGCAGCTACAATGTCTGATCACTCCATCAATATAGCTCTGCTGCTACTGTGTTTCTTGTATTGGAGTCCCATACTCTTCAGCAATGCCGGTGTGTTCAGCGTATGGGTGTACCCAGAGATATAGGAGTGGTTCTACTACTTTACACAAGTATTTTGAGAAAGTTATGAAGAAATATATACGACAGAAATGGACAAATCAATGAGGTGAAATTCAGCATCTGCCGCACTCACCATTACTCACGCGTGACCTATTGTAGCATATATTTCACAATATTTTGATGATATTTAATTTGTAATTGTGTTTACTATGTACACTGCCATTTTACCATTTTATGCTGGTTGGTTATATGGTCTTTGCTACCCAACTCGCTGTAAAATAAATAATTACACGCCCCACAATTTAACGGACATAAAGGGGGTTAACCTTGTCCGTTGCTGGAAAATGACCATTACTGGAAAATTGAGGTGATCTAGGGGATAAATTGGAATTAATACTGCACTGTACATACAAAATACAGTACAGTAAAGTCTCACATCTCACCACTAATAGGGACCAAAATATCATGGCAAGATTTGAATACAACTTCTTATGGGAAAAAATACAATCAAAACCTTGACTCGCCAATTAAGCACTATCAAACATTTCACGCACAAATTTACTTATTATATTTAACCTAAACATTAAAGAGAATGGTAGAAACAATACAAATATTATGATTTACACATCATTTATTAGTTGTTGCAATTTTGGGGTTGCAAGAAGGCAAAGGAGTGGGTTAGTGAGTTACTGAGGTCCGCCGGTCGTTTCCACACCACTACCACCAGCCGCCTCTGCACCACTGGCTCTTGTCGCTCCTAGCATCACATCGTCTGCTTCAAATCCTTCAAATTCGTTTTCAATGTCCACAGTGTCCACAAATAACTGTTGTCTTCCACTGAAATGTTTTCAATTGCATTGGCCACAAGTTGTTTTTGTTTGAAATATTTTGTGATGGAAGACTGCCTCTGTTCATTGGCTTTCTTGTTGTACATATCCATCATCAATGAATGGAGGTTTTCTAGTGGCTGTTGTGCTAACTCTGATTCTGCCTCTCTTTCAAAAATCTCTAGAATCTGTGTGAAGCACCCAAGAGCTTTCGATAATTGCTGGACAGTAAGTGATGCTGCAGGTGATGGTGATGCTTCCTCTCGATCATTCATGTCTTTGTCCTCTTCCTCCAATTCTTTGCTAATTATTTGCTCCACAGATATCTCACTAGTTTGGATAAGTTCATTCAAAACTGCACTTTCTCTCACTTCATCAAAACCTAGCACTGGAACGGTCCTGATAGATTGCAAAGCATTGGCGAGAAGGGCATTTTGGCGTTAAATTGTTGATTCACAATCTTGCTGCTTGGCAACAGGTAGTAGATTTTCCCAAGCATGTTTTATGGTTGGAAGAGTCAAGTTAGTTCACACTTGCACCATAAAGCCCAGAGCCTGCTTTATGTTGATTTTTTTCCAGAAAAGTTTCACGGATTTCACATTGCGGGTTGGAGCGGTGGCGGTCTGGGCGGGTTCTTGGAGTTCATCACTTGTGTCGGTCTCCACCCTCATCTTGTCATGGACATATTTATAGTAGAGAATTTTCACTTTGGCACTCGACTCTTGGTCCAAAGGCTGCAATATTGATGTTGTGTTTGGCAGTAAAAAAAACAACCAACACATTTGGATGGAGTCCCTCAAGAAATTTTGCATGGCCAGGAGCATTATCCATAAATCAGGTTAAGCTCCAGGTGAAGCTCTTTGCATTTGCGGCAGGCATCTGGGACAAAATAATTGTCAACCCATTCCACTGACAGACTGGTCTATATGTACTATTGTGGCCATATATTCTGATCCACTTGTTGGAAGCAAACATTGGATTTCATCTGGTAACACTGTATTACCCTCCCTTTCTCCCTCCCACTCCTGTTGATATCTAGGGACAGGAAGCTCCACCCCCTGTTTATCTTTATATGTAGCTTGAACTTCGGTTCGTTCTCTCTCTCTTGAAAACAAGATTATTCTGTCGGGGAAAGGGATTGTCACTGCTTAGCGGGTGAATATCTGTATAATAATGCAGGAAAATTAGGATATGAATAGATACCTTTTAACCCCTTCAATACTGAGGAATTCTTTTGTATTTCCTTATGAATATCTCCTGACTACTTTCTATTGAATAGGAATGGTCACGGGTATTTTAGGTGCAATATGTGATAATCGGTAGCAACATAATAGTATACAGAAGGCACCCTTCCATTGCTTTATAATTATTTAGAAAGTTTTAACCATCAAGCATTTTTCCTTTATAAAATAATTTAATATTTCCCAGACCATGATGAAAAAGGCTATCAGTGTTACTGAACGATCCATTTCAGATCCTATGACATTATCTTGTAAACAAACATTTGGATCAGTATGACAACTAGGCCTGATCTTGGTAGATCTCTTAAACTGCCGGTTGTCACCCAACGGTCACGCCAGCATCTGACAGTGCTCCTGCTGACTCCCATCATCCTGGCAGCACCACTGACATTTAAGCCAGCTTTACACATACCAACCATCCTAGCGCGGCGGGCAGTGCTGTCGTGATGGTGTCTATTCATCTTGCTGGTAGACTTGGTAGTGAAGAAGGAATGGTATTGGTGGAGCACTTATCACCTCGGTTAAATACACTTTTACTGTTCATACCGCTGCCTCCCATTACACCTCCCAAACGGTGTTTCGCACAGCATAACTTTCATCTTCGTCTTATTCATGGTCACCAACTATTCAGCAAAAGAAACACAATCTTACATCAATAACCACCTAAAATGGAGGTGCATATGGCATAAAATGTTAAAAAGATAACCGTAGATGCCATGTGTAGCGTTCATAATTTGATCTGAATATTGACCATTGAGAATCTAGGGGAGTACGGTGCACTTTGACGGTATATTCTGGGTAGCAGTGGCAACGCTATATAGACCGTGTAGACAACATATCATTTTACTCACTACGCAGCGACAATCCCTTTCATAACAGAATACTCTTACTTTAAAGAGACTCAAAGAGAGAGAGAGAGAGAGAACAAACCGAAGTTCGAGCGACATATAAAGATAAACAGGAGGTGGAGCTTCCTGTCCCTAGAGATCAGCAGGAGTGGGGAAGTAGGAGGGAGAAAGGGAGGATAATACAGTATTACCAGATGAAATCCAATGTTTACTTCCAACAAGTCGATCAGAATATACGGCCACAATATTACCCTGACTTGTTGGACTCCCAGTAGACATTTAACTTTTTCATATCACAGTTCTTGTATGCATGTGGCTTTTTGAACTTGTAGATGACTAAAGGCTTCATACAATGGTTTCCAGAGGCATTACATGTCAATAACACACTAAACCGGTCCTTTACCATTTTCACTCCTGGGTCTTGTTTCTCTGACTTGGCAATGAAGGTACCCTTTGGCGACCACTTCCAATACAGACCAGTCTCATCACAATTATATATCTGGTCTGGACAGTACCCACCAGCTGCAATGATTTGTTTAGCAATTGAAAGGAACTCTGCAGAAGCTTCAGAGTCGGCAGAGGCAAGCACTCCTTGATATTTGGCATACTTTATTCCACACCTTTTCTTAAATCTAGCCAGCCACCCAACAGAAGCATTAAATTTATGAGGATTTTTATCTTTTTCTTCGCAACAATTGTGGAATAAAACATACGTGCCTGTTCTCTTACCTGTGGCCCATTAACACTTGCACCTTCCTTGGCCTGCCTGGATAACTATTTCTCCACATAATATTCAGTCATTGCAATAAGCCTGTTACTTTCTGAATATGTACAAGTAAGACGTCTCTGACTACTGGGATTAGCGGCAAAATATTTCTTCGCAAGAGACAGTGATTTCTTGATATCTTCCTTTTTGCCTTTCATTGTCCATATGGTGCTTTGTGGGAATCCAGTGAGGCGGTGAATCTCACAAATCTTCAATCCGTCATCCAACAACTTCATTATCTTTGTTTTATCCTCTGTGTTGTACTTTTTCAAAGTTTGGCCTTTGCGATATTCTCGTTTCTTCATTACCACATCCTCTTTCTTCTTCATTGACGGTCCAGCCTGCAGTCCTGGTATTCCCCGGCTCCCACCACTCCCCCCAGAACCAGTATTGTTCTCGGGCAGCATAACAATAGCGAGATAATGGCTGTATACGAAACTGACCTACAAAAACACGTTGGTCGACACAACCGACAAACACACGCACAGGCGGCTGGTGAACTATTTACTTCACTACTAAGGCCATGTAGGTATATAAAAGATCATTCACTTCTCATATTAACAATGATAATATATATATGTATCACAACACTGGGCAGAATATTCTTCCGACGTTGCCAGTAGACCAAGGGTGAGTGTACTCAGGTATAAGTGTGTAAGCTCGATTGATTGATTTATTGATGCCATTAGGCATCTGGCGGCGCAACAACAATGGTCATATACCGCCCAACATAAAAAGGTCATCTACATCATTAATAAAATATGTACAAAGATTAAATAATTTTCACTACCTCGAAAGGGAGAAGCAGCATGAATAAAACCCACGTCTTCCAAAAAATCATATATTAATGAAATAACCTACTTAAGTTAGATATATAAAAGAATTGAAATATTAACGAAAGAAACATTAAACTTTAACTACCTAAAAATGAATAGCCATAAATACAATAAAATTCACAATTTGTGGAGAAGGCCAGCCTCCTCCACATAGGAGAGGGTGTTCCCTCCCACACTACAAGCCTCCTCCCCGAGCACCTGGGAGAGACTGTAAGAACTGTCACCCTTCCGGTACTCGGAGAGGTGCCTACGACGAAGGTCCCCAAGGCTGGGACACTCGACAATAAGATGCCGTACTGTCAAAGGGACCAGACAATCATCACAGTAGGGAGGGTGGGCCCTCTCCATTAAAAAACCATGAGTCAATAATGTGTGGCCAATGCGGAGACGGACAAGAGCCGTCTCCCACCGGCGGGACAGGCCACTGTAGCTCCACAAACCAAGGTGCTGGCAGATGTCGCCGAGCTTGTTAGCCCCGATGGCGTCCCATCTGTCCTGCCAGCAGGAACGAACGGTAGCATCTATGTAGGGTCGAAGGTCCACTGCAGGAACAGGATGATGCCTGGCAGGAGGCCGGGAATTGGAGACCACAGCCTTAGCCAGGGCGTCAGCCCGCTCATTCCTATTAACACCCACATGGGCCGGGACCCAACAAAAAGTGACTTTGCGGCCACGACGACCCAGGAGGACAAGCCACTCAAGAATGGCCAACACCAGGGGATGGGAAAAGTTAAAATTGCACAAGGCCTGCAAGGCACTACAGGAATAGCTAAAAATAGTAAACGAAGGCTAAGGGAGAGTAAAAATCACTTGGAGGGCATATGAAATGGCCGAGAGCTCAGCAGTAAAAATGGACATGACAGAAGGGAGCCTGCCTCCACGGCAAAAGTCAGGAAAGACAACTCCAAAGCCAACTCCAGCATCAGACTTTGACCCATCAGTGTACACATGGAGGGACTCACTGTGAGTGAAGGCATGTTCTAAAAAGAGGGAACGAGCCACTGGAGGAGGAAGAGATTCCTTCTTGTCTGTAAAGCAGGTGCAGGGGAAAACTTCTGGAAGAAGCCATGGAGCCACCCTGGGGACCCTCACAGGACAAATCTGGAAGTCATCTATGCCCATCTCCATAGCCTTCCTGACCCGGAAGCCAAAGGGCCATGGTGCATGAGAATGTCAAAGGTAGTACTGAGACATGATATCAGATGACACCGCCAAGCAAGGTAGGGAGTCAGGAAGTCGATGTAATCGATGCCAACAACGAACCATCAAGGACTGACGACGGAGATCAAGAGGTGGCTCATTAGCGTTCACCAGAAGACTGGGGATTGGGGACGACCTGAAGGCTCCGGTCGCCAGACGTACTCCAGCATGATGAACAGGGTCTAAAACTCTGAGATAGGCATCGGTGGCAGAAAAGTACACCTCACACCCATAGTCGAGTTTTGACCTTATAAGAACATGGTATAGGCGGAGGAGGGTGGCCCGATCAGCCCCCCAGGATGTATGGCTCAGGACCCTCAACACGTTAAGTGCCTTGAGGCAAGAGACCTTAAGTGTACGTAAGTGGGGAACCCAAGTCAAACGTTTGTCAAAAAGGAGATCCAAAAAGCGAGTCTCCTCGACACATCGTATTCGATGACCATACATGAATAAGTCCGGATCCTTAAGAAAGCGTGGAAGGCGACCCCGCAGGCCATATAAATGGAGTTGCTGCAGGATGCCATATTGCCATGTAGTGTCATAGGCTTTCTCTAAATCAAAGAATACACAGACAAGGTGTTGATGTCGTGCAAAGGCCTCACATGCAGCAGCTTCCAACCTGACCAGAGCATCTGTAGTGGAACGGTGTTTACGAAAGCCAGACTGGGATGGAGACTGAAAATCACCCCGTTCCAAGAAGTATACCAGTCTGACATTCACCATCTTTTCAAATAGTTTACAGAGACAGGAGGTCAAGGCAATTGGTCGATAATTGAAGGCAACACCAGAGTCCTTGTCCGGCTTGAGAAAAGGAAGGATGGTAGCAACCCTCCACCCAGAAGGGAAGACACCATCCAGCCAGATTCTGTTATATAAAGCTAAAAGAAATGAGATTGCCTCCTCACCCAAGTGTCGTAACATTGCATATGGGATGTTGTCTGGCCCAGGAGAAGTGTCGCCGCAGAGAGAGAGAGGAGAATGCAGGTCTCTCGTGGTGATTATATGGTTATAACTTTCATTCTCGTTCCCTGAGAAATCCAGGACAGTACGCTCCTTGGCTCGTAACTCATGCCTGACAGCCAGAGGTCGAGAGTCACGGCTGGAGACCTTTGCAAAAGCCTCCGCCATGGTATTGGCCACTGTCAAACCATCCATGATATTAATTCCATTGACCTTAAGTACAGGTGGAGAACTAGGAGAAAACTTCCCCGCCATCTTACGGACTCTCCTGAACACTTGGGTGAGTGGAGTTTTAGTATTAATTGAAGACACATAGGCCTTCCAAGATGCACGTCGGGCCTCTTTTAAAACTCGTCTAGCCCATAGCCCTTGCCCGTCGGAAGTCCTCTAAAAGAGTTGGGTCCCCACGATTGCGACGAAGGCGAGAGAAAGCAGCGCGCTTCTCTGCACAGCAGTAGTGCAGACTGGTGACCACCAAGGGACAGGGCGTTTGGGAAAGTAGCCAGAAGTTCTAGGGATAGAGTTGAGAGCAGCAGAGTGGAGCATATCAGTGAAATATGTTACAGCCTCGTCAGAGCTACCGAAATCGGCTACAGAAGAGACCGAAGAAGTTAGCTCTCTAAAAAACTGCCAGTCAGCCTTCTCTAATTTCCACCTAGGAAGACGAGACTTTGGTTCGTACCTGTTACCATCTAAAAGTATAGGGAAATGGTCACTGCCATATAAGTCAGGCAACACTCTCCAAGTAAAATCCAACAGAGCACTGGGTGAGCAAAGGGAAATGTCAATGGCGGTAAAAGTCCCAGTAGGGCTATTAAAATGTGTCACATCTCCCGTATTTAAAACCCCTAATCCCTCATCCTCAATAAAAGAAGCCAATAAAACACCCCTGGGGTTGACCGAACTGTCACCCCACAGAGGATGACGACCATTAAAATCACCCAATAAAATAAAGGGAGATGGAAGGTCCCGTACAAGATGGTTGAGATCACCCCTCTCAACTGTAACACTGGGAGGAAGGTATAGACTGCACACAGTGTACGGGCGGTCCATAAAAACCTTAACTGCAACAGCCTGGAGCGGAGTGTCAAGCTCCAGGCTCGTGCATGGAATATCTCGGCGAACTAGGATGGCAGAGCCACCATGATGACCCTGCCCTTCAAATGAATTGGAATAAAATGCTGAGTATGCTGGAGGACTGGCAGGAATGTAGTCCCCAAGCATTGTCTCTTGGAGAGAAACACATGCAGGAGAGAAGCTAGAGAGAAGAACGCGCAGTTCCTCCCAAGAAGCACGCAAGCCACGGCAATTCCACTGAAGGACCTTGAACGGTGTTACTTTAGTACTGATTTTTGGGAAGCCTCACGGAGGTACTTCCCACTACCACCTCGACCTGAGGGTTTACTCAAACAATAAGATTTGTCTAATCCTGGGCCACTAGAAGAAGAGCGAACCCGAGGAGTAGTACTTGGGGCAGTAATTGGGACTCGTAGACGAGTCCCTGAAGCATCTGATATGTTAGAAGAAGATTAAGGTATATGAGATGGGATATTCTTTGAAACAATTACATTGGTTCTGTCCTGTACAGCAGTGGTATCACTGACACAGGCAGATACATCAACATCCATAATACAGGTGGTAGAATCACTCCGCTGCTCAAGCGGAAGAGAAAGTGAATCTTTTGAAGTCACAACATCCGTGGCATCCACATTAACTTCACGCCCCTCTGATGATCCCGAAGGAAGCTTGCGAGGAGGAACTTCTGTTGAATCAAGAGATTCATCAGAGCCACGAGAACGCTTCTGGTGAAATTGAGAGGAAACTATGGATGAGTCCACAGAGATGGTTGCCTCATAAGGTGGAACATCTATAGAGTCAAGTGCCTCAGAGGAACCACGAAGGCGTCTCTGTGGCAGTTTAGGTGACTTAAGTTTCCTTTTGGGAGAGCGTGTGGCAGCGTGAACCTCTACCACATGGACACCTTTAGCTAAAGTCTGAGAATTGTCATCAGTTGAAGGGTCACCAGAATGAGTGTCTGATAAAGTTTCCAAGACAGAGAAACTATTATGTAGAGTAACTTTAGAAACGTTCTCACTAGAGCAAAAAGCAGCTGCCTCTTGAGAGGATTGAGAGGGTGCTGCAACCAATTTAGGGCGAAGGGAGGAGGCGTATGTCTTCACACCACCATCCTTCTGTCGCCTGAAATTGAGTTGCCGTCTGGCACTACCTATGCTAATGAATTGAATATTAGCCAAGTGGAGAATATCCTGCTCAAGGAGGTACATCTTACATTGGCGAGAACGCAAGGAGTGAGCATCTCTGCAGTAAAAGCAGTAACTCTCTGACTGACACTCAGAAGTAAGATGTGAGTCAAAAGTAGAACAATTACCACACCGGGAACGGTTGTTGCAGTTCCTCTTCCCATGACCAAACTCATAACAACAGAAACACTGTAGGGGACGCTCAACAAAAGGCTTCACCTCAAATGAGGTGGGGTTAATGTTAATGCGATCTGGGATATGCGAGCCATAGAAAGTGAGGATGATCATATTTTTACTGCCTTTCATTTTCGTTACTCGTTGGACACTGTCTGGGCACATAGCGAGAATGTCCTCTTCAGAGAATTCATACAGGTCCTCATTATATATACGCCCCTTGCTATAATTAAATGTTCGATGTGGTTTAATAGATTCAAACATGCTATCAAAACGACAGGGGAGATTGAGGAGCATCATGGCTCTGATTAAAACGCCCTTACCATATTTCTTTATGTGGCCCATTGGTAATAATCCAACTTCTTTCTCCAGATACCGGGAAGCATGGATAAGGTTACCACGTGCCTCCCTGTAGTATGCCACAAACCAAAAGGGTGTAGGAACCCGACGTTCCTTTGGGACATGCTCCACAGTGTCATCAAATATATTAGGGCAGTAGTCATTGTCACTGTCAACTACATTGATGGAGCATCATCTGAGCTTTACAATGAGTATCCCCCCCCCGCTAGAGAATCTTTTGCCTTTAATGCTGCTTTGGCAGCAGCATTTGTATTGAAAGTAATATAGCACCGATTAGACCTACAATCACTGTCATATGTGATTCGGATTCGAAGGACTACTCCAAAGCACTTAAAAATGGAGTGGATAGCGCCATAGGAAAAGGATGCAAGTACATTCGTTAACATTAACGTGTCCAGATCGCTAACAGGGTTCTTCGACACAACACCCGACCTGCTAGGTGTACTCTTATTTGCAGCTTTCTGCATATTACCACTACCAGAGAGTGACGTCTCGAGGGCCTGGTCGACCACCGCTCGAGGAAGAGATTGGGGCTTTTCTGTATCCATATATCATTGATTTGTTGTTTTTGGCCCCAGGAGCCAAGAGCTACTACCTACCGGGCAGATGAGGGGACCGAGCGCTGGTCGCCGCAGGCCGGGTACCTCTTCCCCCACAGGGCCACTCGTTTTAAAAAGCAGCCCCAATGGCTCGAAAATTTGCCCACGACGGTGCTGAGACCCCCTTCCCCAACTTCTCCTGGCCCAGACACCCAACCATCCAACATAGGACGGCCCTTAGAGGGCAGTCCCTCCGGAGGGCAGCGCTGTTGGCCCGTACTGGCAGCCTAATGCATGGGAACCATTTAGTCTGGTCTCTCACTGGCGACCTTACTAGCATGGGAAGCCCTCTCTCCCCGAAATTGGGGCAGAGCAGGGGCCGGAGCCCCCTCTAGTCTAGCTCGCCAGGTCTCAGAGACACACAAGCCCCCCCACCACGTCAAGGCGGTTCCCGTTGGGGCGGGGGGGTGTAAGCTCGACCTGTCAACTCGGTTCACTACTGTCACTTTTCCTCTGGCTGCCACTCAAGATGGAGCGGCACCTCTGCTATTCGCTATCATGTTTTACATAGTCGAGAAAGAGAGAACTTATTTATAATGTAAATAAGTACTTTTTAGAAGTGAAAGCAAATAGAGGACCTATCACTGCACCATCACGAGCAGTGGTGGTGAGGAATAAAAGTAGAAACAAACGAAAAATTATGTTATATCCTCAGAAAAGTGTCGCATTTATAATACAACATAATGTGTCAACAGAAAAGGAAAGATTTACTATTATGTTTTGTTGTTAATGGCGAGCGATATATAGGCAACAGATGAGAGAGAGAGAGAGAGAGAGAGAGAGAACAGGCGGTGGGTTAGTGAGAGCTAGCTGTCATTTTTAATGAGGATCTAATCCCATAATTGTCCAGAAGAGATCTGGCAACGTAGCAATCAGGTAAATCTCGGAAGTGGCCAACGCCTCAGCGCTCAGTATATTTCAAAAAGACTATAGCAGTATTCTTCCAAACTGGCCTCAGATGAAAGGGCTGATAGGAAACTACTGTACTGTGCATTTAATGGAACTCTACTTGTTGTGTACAGTTACTACAAATGAAAAGGTCACAAGGCAAGGAGTCTTATCACAGTTTAAATGAAACAGCCGGTTACAGAACAAACATTGAATTAAACTGTTTCCTGAAAACTTTGGCATGCTATATTTACAGCATAAAAGAATATCATAAAAGTTGTTATTTGCAGGGGTTAGGTTGGATGGACTAACAGGAATTGTTTGCTTAAGAATGCATAAGTGGGTAATTATGACCAACAGCAAAGAAGCTCCTGAACCAACAAAGATGAAACAATGTTAATATATTACTCAACAATCAGGTCTACTCCAAGTAATTCTAAGGGTTCCTTGACATTAATGGGACACATTTCTGGGGCCTGAATCTTCAGTAGTGTAAGTAGCAAGATGATGTGAGTGACGGTGTAGCTATCCTCTCCTGATAGTTACGTGTATAAATAAGGTGTCGTTATCTAGTGGGGCAAAAGAGAAGCTGCGGTACCAACATCACCACGAAGCTCACTGTCTCGTCTGATGTGACAACCAACAATCTCCGGGACTCGCATGAGTCATAGTATTACACTCCTCTGACTACTTCCACACTCATATAACGTCATATAACATTTCTGAACAATATTTGTCAACACTAGAATGATAAATATAATGTCCCTTGCGATATTACGTACGTAATTCAAAATTAGTACTAAGTGTTAAAATAGCGCTCAACTAACGGGCATCATGTATGCACTGTCGTATCACACATCACTAGGGCAGTTCAAAACAAAGTAAACAAAACAAACATGACTTGCACTTCCCTGCTCACATACAGCATCACTAACACAGAATTTAAGAGGTAGCACTATAGGGGTTTCTCACTCAGCTGATCGGCGTGACGTCACGATGTAAACATCCACCATGTTGGTAGACTGGCAGGGTTGCCATTTGGTAGTTTTCATTACCAAATCAGGCCCAATTTAGTAATGAAAAATCTGTTTGGTATTTGATTTGGTATTGAATCTGAAAGGTGAATTGTCTGCTGTCTTGTAAATTAACTTACAGTACTACAAAACCTTCATCTACACAACATAGGCTACTGCTATTTTTAAGTGGAGATATATTACTCCTATACCGGTATCTCAAATGTCTTGGTATATATTGTGACGGTGATGTGAGAATGATCGATAATTTAATTTATAATATGATAGTTATAAATTTACCTTGCCCGGTTCAATTTATGATCTCGTTGGTTGGCTGTAGCGAAGAACAAAAAGTCGGGGATTATTTCCCCGTTGGTCTCAATCACCCCCGCACATAGAATTTTAATGTTCTGGGGTTCTTCCCGATATATATGTATTTATATAGATAAACAATCTACTGGTGCATTCAAACAACCAATTGCAATTTTCTATATTTATTTAATTCCAGTAGCGTTAGCCAACATGAATAATTAAATTTTCACACACACGCACATACACTCGCACAACGCTAGCTAGCTAACTCGCTCAACCGCGCGTCGCTTCGTCTCGCTCGTATACGTGACGATAGTCTAGCTTACGTTACACTGTAGTGATTCTATCAATGCTAACACGAGTTTGGAATATTTTCTAATGTCTCACACTTGGGAATTTATTTCAGAGTCTCGCAACACACACTAGTAATTTTCAAGACCAGCTCCCTCTCACCTTATATATATTTACTTACTGATCCACCGTCGATGCGACTGGCCAGTTATACAACTATAAAGACTTGTGAATCGTGGTAATATCCAACAATTCGGCGTCTACGTTGTTCACTTCCCCACTCAACACGTGGAGGATTAATTAAGGCAAGCGGAAGCTAGTTTATACGAGTGTTGTCTCTCCAAGTGTCCTGTCCAAACTGACCTATGTTTTCCATCATCAACTGGAGGCTGGAAATTCAAACCCCTTCCTGACTCCTCCTCCCTATCTGTGTTCGGTTCTCCTAACTGGCTACGATTTACATTTTATTCACTCATTCCTTAGTTATACATGCAATTTCAATTTACCTATGGCGTACTATTTATTCCCGATAATTTCCCTCCACTTCACGATCATTTGCAATACCATAAGTTACCCTGGCAGCAGAATTGATTAATACAAGCTGTAATTAACTTACGAACACCTTAGTACTGACGTAGCAAATTTCAGTTGAAACCTTGACCTGACGCTTTACCTTTTTCTTCTACCTGGTCTATTTTTGGCTGCGGATCAACTACCTGCGGATTAAGACTACCTGCGGATTAATAGGCTGCACCTACATCAACCCACTCCTACCTCCTTCATGGAAATCTTCCAGAACATTCTATATTGACCCAGGTATGGAATTTTTCCCTTCTCTGTCAACCTATTAATTATGCTTACATACACGTAATTCAAATTACGTCACGAGTCCATGGTTGACTCGTGACATTCGCACACACAAAAAGACATTGCTCTATGCGATGTTTAATAGATTCGTGAAGTGGTAACGACGCCTTTGCATGTATAACTTTACAATAACAATTCATCCACACTTCACTTATTCTTGTATGTGTCAATTACTATCACCAGTTACGTGTTCATTTTTGCCAATGAGTGGAAAACTCCCAACAGTTACTTTAGCTTTTCAACCTTAGGAAGAAACTCCGAGACAAGAATAAATATACCTGGTAATTTCTGCTCAGTACAATTTGTACACATTTAAACAATATATAAGTGTGGTGTATGTAATGCATTGTGTATTTGTTACATAATATGTAGGAAATGCAACAATATCCTGGAAAGCAATTTCTTCTATCATTAATTCCTGGAATGCAATTTATTGTTAGTAAATTATCCAAGCCTTGAAAAAAAAAAAAGCCTCTCTGAATCCAAGTCTTGGATAAGTTTGCACAAAATGCGATACATATAACCTCGGATTTTCCCAACAACACTAGGAACACCCTTGAATCTGAGTCGTATAAGGTTCGTGCTCGTTGCGCTCGGAGAGGTAACAATTAACGAGCAATTTGACCCGAAGAACACTTTCTTCCGGTCGATCTACAATTAACGAGCAATTTGACCCGGAGAATACTTCTACTGGCCGATCTACGCATGAATATTAACGAGCGATTTGACCCGGAGAATACTTCTTCCGGCCGATCTACGCATGAATATTTACTCGGTTAACTCTCCTTCAAGCAATCGTGACATAAGGTCTGCCCCGACATTAGCACTTCCCTTTATGTATCGCACTGTGAAGTTAAACTGTTGCAGATAGAGGGCTCCAACGCATAAGTCGTGCGTTGGCATTCTTTGATGTACGCAAACTCTCCAGAGGCATATGATCGGTTTCTAACACAAAATTATCACCATACAGATAGTAGTAGTATTTCTTAATACTTTCTACTACTGCCAGAAGTTCCTTTTCCACTGTACTGTAATTTTCTTCAGCAGACTTCAGTTTGCGACTGTGATATGCAACAGGGAATATTTCCCCATCCTTCTCCTGGAATAGAACTGCACCAAGACCATACTGAGAAGCATCAGTCCTAAGTATAAATGGCCGTTGGTTGTCAGGCAACTGCAAGATTGGTTCCTTGCAAAGAAGATTCTTAAGTGAAACGAATGCTTCTTCTTGCTCCCCCCCCAACGGGAACCGCCTTGACGAGGTGGGGGGGCTTGTGTGTCTCTGAGACCTGGCGAGCTAGACTAGAGGGGGCTCCGGCCCCTGCTCTGCCCCGATTTCGGGGAGAGAGGGCTTCCCATGCTAGTAAGGTCGCCAGTGAGAGACCAGACTAAATGGTTCCCATGCATTAGGCTGCCAGTACGGGCCAACAGCGCTGCCCTCCGGAGGGACTGCCCTCTAGGGGCCGTCCTATGTTGGATGGTTGGGTGTCTGGGCCGGGAGATGTTGGGGAAGGGGGTCTCAGCACCGTCGTGGGCAAACTTTCGAGCCATTGGGGCTGCTTTTTTAAACGAGTGGCCCCGTGGGGGAAGAGGTACCCCGCCCGCGGCGACCAGCGCTCGGTCCCCTCATCTGCCCGGTAGGTAGTAGCTCTTGGCTCCTGGGGCCAAAAACACTAAACCAATGATATATGGATACAGAAAAGCCCCAATCTCTTCCTCGAGCGGTGGTCGACCAGGCCCTCGAGATGTCACTCTCTGGTCGTGGTAAGATGCAGAAAGCTGCAAATAAGCGTAGACCTAGCAGGTCGGGTCTTGTGTCGAAGAACCCTGTTAACGATTTGGACACGTTAATGTTAACGAATGTACTCGCATCCTTTACCTATGGCGCTATCCACTCCATTTTTAAGTGCTTTGGAGTAGTCCTCCGAATCCGAATCACATATGACAGTGATTGTTGGTCTAATCGGTGCTATATTACTTTCAATACAAATGCTGCTGCCAAAGCAGCATTTGAGGCAAAAGATTCTCTGACGGTGGGGGATACTCATTGTAAAGTTCAGATGATACGGTCCATCAATGTAGTTGACAGTGACAATGATTACTGCCCTAATATATTTGATGATTCTGCAGAGCATGTCCCAAAGGAACGTCGGGTTCCTACACCCTTTTGGTTTGTGGCTTACTACAGGGAGGGACGTGGTAACATTATCCATGCTTCCCGGTATCTTGAGAAAGAAATTGGATTATTACCAATGGGCCACATAAAGAAATATGGTAAGGGAGTTTTAATCAGAGCCAAAGATCTTACACAGGCCATGATGCTCCTCAATCTCCCCTGTCCTTCTGATAGCATGTTTGAATCTATTAAACCACATCGAACATTTAATTATAGCAAGGGGCGTATATATAATGAGGACCTGTATGAATTCTCTGAAGAGGACATTCTCGCTATGTGCCCAGACAGTGTCCAACGAGTAACGAAGATGAAAGGCAGTAAAAATATGATCATCCTCACTTTCTATGGCTCGCATATCCCAGATCGCATTAACATTAACCCCACCTCATTTGAGGTGAAGCCTTTTGTTGAGCGTCCCCTACAGTGTTTCTGTTGTTATGAGTTTGGTTATGGGAAAAGGAACTGCAACAACCGTTCCCGGTGTGGTAATTGTTCTGCTCTTGAGTCACATCTTACTTCTGAGTGTCAGTCAGAGAGTTACTGCTTTTACTGCAGAGATTCTCACCCCTTGCGTTCTCGCCAATGTAAGATGTACCTACTTGAGCAGGATATCCTCCACTTGGCTAATACTCAATTCATTAGCATAGGTAGTGCCAGACGGCAACTCAACTTCAGGCGACAGAAGGATGGTGGTGTGAAGACATACGCCTCCTCCCTTCGCCCTAAATTGGCTGCAGCACCCTCTCAACCCTCTCAAGAGGCAGCTAGCTACTTTTTGCTCTAGTGAGAACGTTTCTAAGGTTACTCTACATAATAGTTTCTCTGTCTTGGAAACTTTATCAGACACTCATTCTGGTGACCCTTCAACTGATGACAATTCTCAGACTTTAGCTAAAGGTGTCCATGTGGTAGAGGTTCACGCTGCCACACGCTCTCCCAAAAGGAAACTTAAGTCACCTAAACTGCCACAGAGACGCCTTCGTGGTTCCTCTGAGGCACTTAACTCTATAGATGTTCCACCTTGTGAGGCAACCATCTCTGTGGACTCATCCATAGTTTCCTCTCAATTTCACCAGAAGAGTTCTCGTGGCTCTGATGAATCTCTTGATTCAACAGAAGTTCCTCCTCGCAAGCTTCCTTCGGGATCATCAGAGGGGCGTGAAGTTAATGTGGATGCCACGGATGTTGTGACTTCAAAAGATTCACTTTCTCTTCCGCTTGAGCAGCGGAGTGATTCTACCACCTGTATTATGGATGTTGATGTATCTGCCTGTGTCAGTGATACCACTGCTGTACAGGACAGAACCAATGTAATTGTTTCAAAGAATATCCCATCTCATATACCTTCATCTTCTAACATATCAGATGCTTTAGGGACTCGTCTACGGGTCCCAATTACTGCCCCAAGTACTACTCCTCGGGTTCGCTCTTCTTCTAGTGGCCCAGGATTAGACAAATCTTATTGTTTGAATAAACCCTCAGGTCGAGGTGGTAGTGGGAAGTACCTCCGTGAGGCTTCCCAAAAATCAGTACTAAAGTAACACCGTTCAAGGTCCTTCAGTGGAATTGCCGTGGCTTGCGTGCTTCTTGGGAGGAACTGCGCGTTCTTCTCTCTAGCTTCTCTCCTGCATGTGTTTCTCTCCAAGAGACAATGCTTGGGGACTACATTCCTGCCAGTCCTCCAGCATACTCAGCATTTTATTCCAATTCATTTGAAGGGCAGGGTCATCATGGTGGCTCTGCCATCCTAGTTCGCCGAGATATTCCATGCACGAGCCTGGAGCTTGACACTCCGCTCCAGGCTGTTGCAGTTAAGGTTTTTATGGACCGCCCGTACACTGTGTGCAGTCTATACCTTCCTCCCAGTGTTACAGTTGAGAGGGGTGATCTCAACCATCTTGTACGGGACCTTCCTTCTCCCTTTATTTTATTGGGTGATTTTAATGGTCGTCATCCTCTGTGGGGTGACAGTTCGGTCAACCCCAGGGGTGTTTTATTGGCTTCTTTTATTGAGGATGAGGGATTAGGGGTTTTAAATACGGGAGATGTGACACATTTTAATAGCCCTACTGGGACTTTTACCGCCATTGACATTTCTCTTTGCTCACCCAGTGCTCTGTTGGATTTTACTTGGAGAGTGTTGCCTGACTTATATGGCAGTGACCATTTCCCTATACTTTTAGAAGGTAACAGGTACGAACCACAGTCTCGTCTTCCTAGGTGGAAATTAGAGAAGGCTGACTGGCAGTTTTTTAGAGAGCTAACTTCTTCGGTCTCTTCTGTAGCCGATTTCGGTAGCTCTGACGAGGCTGTAACATATTTCACTGATATGCTCCACTCTGCTGCTCTCAACTCTATCCCTAGAACTTCTGGCTACTTTCCCAAACGCCCTGTCCCTTGGTGGTCACCAGTCTGCACTACTGCTGTGCAGAGAAGCGCGCTGCTTTCTCTCGCCTTCGTCGCAATCGTGGGGACCCAACTCTTTTAGAGGACTTCCGACGGGCAAGGGCTCGGGCTAGACGAGTTTTAAAAGAGGCCCGACGTGCATCTTGGAAGGCCTATGTGTCTTCAATTAATACTAAAACTCCACTCACCCAAGTGTTCAGGAGAGTCCGTAAGATGGCGGGGAAGTTTTCTCCTAGTTCTCCACCTGTACTTAAGGTCAATGGAATTAAGATCATGGATGGTTTGACAGTGGCCAATACCATGGCGGAGGCTTTTGCAAAGGTCTCCAGCCGTGACTCTCGACCTCTGGCTGTCAGGCATGAGTTAAGAGCCAAGGAGCGTACAGTCCTGGATTTCACAGGGAACGAGAATGAAAGTTATAACCATATATTCACCCTGAGAGACCTGCATTCTCCTCTCTCTCTCTGCGGCGACACTTCTCCTGGGCCAGACAACATCCCATATGCAATGTTACGACACTTGGGTGAGGAAGCGATCTCATTTCTTTTAGCTGTATATAACAGAATCTGGCTGGATGGTGTCTTCCCTTCTGGGTGGAGGGTTGCTACCATCCTTCCTTTTCTCAAGCTGGGCAAGGACTCTGGTGTTGCCCTCAATTATCGACCAATTGCCTTGACCTCCTGTCTCTGTAAACTATTTGAAAAGATGGTGAATGTCAGACTGGTATACTTCTTGGAACAGGGTGATTTTCTGTCTCCGTCCCAGTCTGGCTTTCGTAAATACCGTTCCACTACAGATGCTCTGGTCAGGTTGGAAGCTGCTGCATGTGAGGCTTTTGCACGACATCAACACCTTGTCTGTGTATTCTTTGATTTAGAGAAAGCCTATGACACTACATGGCAATATGGCATCCTGCAGCAACTCCATTTATATGGCCTGCGGGGTCGCCTTCCACGCTTTCTTAAGGAGTTTCTCAGTGGTCGCAGTTTTTCTGTGAGGGTTGGTACAACCCACTCAGCATCTGTTGCACAGGAGGAGGGCGTCCCCCAGGGAAGCGTCCTCAGTGTCACATTGTTTGCAGTAGCAATTAATGCCATTGCCTCATCCCTTCCAGACGGTATAGCTAACTCGATGTACGTTGACGACCTAGCAGTCTGGTTTGCTGCTTCCCGTATGTCAGTGGCGAAGCGGCGCATGCAGCTTGCCCTTGACAGGGTGTCACGTTGGACTGATTCTCATGGGTTTCGATTTTCTCCTTCCAAGACAGTTGCTATGCACTTCTGCCGCATCCGAGGCATCCACCCGGATCCAGACTTATTCATGTATGGTCATCGGATACGATGTGTCGAGGAGACTCGCTTTTTGGGTCTCCTTTTTGACAAACGTTTGACTTGGGTTCCCCACTTACGTACACTTAAGGTCTCTTTCCTCAAGGCTCTTAACCTGTTGAGGGTCCTGAGCCATACATCCTGGGGGGCTGATCGGGCCACCCTCCTCCACCTATACCATGTTGTTATTAGGTCAAAACTCGACTATGGGTGTGAGGTGTACTCTTCTGCCACCGATGCCCGTCTCAGAGTTTTAGACCCTGTTCATAATGCTGGAGTACGTCTGGCGACCGGAGCCTTCAGGTCGTCCCCAATCCCCAGTCTCCTGGTGGACGCTAATGAGCCACCTCTTGATCTCCGTCGCCAGTCCTTGATGGTTCGTTGTTGGCATCGATTACATCGACTTCCTGACACCCTACCTTGCTTGGCGGTGTCATCTGATATCATGTCTCAGTACTACCTTTTACATTCTTGTGCACCATGGCCATTTGGCTTCCGGGTCAGAAAGGCTATGGAGGAGATGGGCATAGATGACTTTCAGATTTGTCCTGTGAGGGTCCCCAGGGTGGCTCCATGGCTTTTTCCAGAAGTTTTCCCCTGCACCTGCTTTACAGACAAGAAGGAATTTCTTCCTCCTCCAGTGGCTCGTTCCCTCTTTTTAGAACATGCCTTCACTCACAGGGAATCCCTCCCTGTGTACACTGATGGGTCAAAGTCTGATGCTGGAGTTGGCTTTGGAGTTGTCTTTCCTGACTTTTGCCGTGGAGGCAGGCTCCCTTCTGTCATGTCCATTTTTACTGCTGAGCTCTCGGCCATTTTATATGCCCTCCAAGTGATTTTTACTCTCCCTCAGCCTTCGTTTACTATTTTTAGCGATTCCTGTAGTGCCTTGCAGGCCTTGTGCAATTTTAACTTTTCCCATCCCCTGGTGTTGGCCATTCTTGAGTGGCTTGTCCTCCTGGGTCGTCGTGGCCGCAAAGTCACTTTTTGTTGGGTCCCGGCCCATGTGGGTGTTGATGGGAATGAGCGGGCTGACGCCCTGGCTAAGGCTGTGGTCTCCAATTCCCGGCCTCCTGCCAGGCATCATCCTGTTCCTGCAGTGGACCTTCGACCCTACATAGATGCTACCGTTCGTTCCTGCTGGCAGGACAGATGGGACGCCATCGGGGCTAACAAGCTCCGTGACATCCGCCAGCGCCTTGGATTGTGGAGCTACAGTGGCCTGTCCCGCCGGTGGGAGACGGCTCTTGTCCGTCTCCGCATTGGCCACACATTATTGACTCATGGCTTTTTAATGGAGAGGGCTCACCCTCCCTACTGTGATGATTGTCTGGTCCCTTTGACAGTACGGCATCTTATTGTCGAGTGTCCCAGCCTTGGGGACCTTCGTCGTAGGTACCTCTCCGAGTACCGGAAGGGTGACGGTTCTTACAGTCTCTTCCAGGTGCTCGGGGAGGAGGCTTGTTGTGTGGGAGGGAACACCCTCTCCTATGTGGAGGAGGCTGGCCTTCTCCACAAATTGTGAATTTTATTGTATTTATGGCTATTCATTTTTAGGTAGTTAAAGTTTAATGTTTCTTTCGTTAATATTTCAATTCTTGTATATATCTAACTTAAATAGGTTATTTCATTAATATATGATCTTTTGGAAGACGTGGGTTTTATTCATGCTGCTTCTCCCTTTTGAGGTAGTGAAAATTATTTAATTTTTGTACATATTTTATTAATGATGTAGATGACCTTTATATGTTGGGCGGTATATGACCATTGTTGTTGCGCTGCCAGATGCCTAATGGCATCAATAAATCAATCAATCAATTCTTCTTGCTCTGACCTCCATGAGATTTTATTAGGAGCGTTCTTTCTTAAAAGCTCACTAAGTGGATGTGCGATGACAGAAAAGTTTGGGATAAACTTACGGTAATAACCTGTAAGACCCAAGAATGAGCGCACCTGTTTCTTTGTAACGGGTCGGGCCGCATCCTTGATTTTCTTTATCTTGTCATTCTGGCACCCACAACGTCCCCCACCTACAGTGTGACCCAAAAATTGTACCTCCTTCTGAAACAATTCACACTTAGATGGTTTGACTGTCATGTTATATTCCTGCAGTCGTTGCAAGACAGTTTGCAATATCACAATGTGCTCCTCAAACGTGGTTGAGTGCACGAGAACATCGTCAACAAAAGCTTCAACCCCTTCAATGCCATGCAATACTTGACGCATGACACGATTAAACACGGCGGGAGAATTAGTGAGTCCAAAAGGTAGTACCTTGAAATGATACAGCCCATTTGGCGTGGATATAGCTGTGAGGAGACGACTTCGTTTCTCCAGTGGTATCTGAAAGAAACCCTTAGCCAAATCCATCTTAGAGAACACCTCAGAATTGCTAATCCTAGCAAAAATCTCTTGCTGATCACACATGGGTTCTGCATCGACCCTAGTGACAGCGTTGACACGCCGGTAATCTCCACAAATGCGCACACCACCGTCCTTCTTCCGAACCACAACAATAGGGCTAGAATAAGACGAGTCCGACCTTTCAATGATACCAGCTGCTTCCATGTCATTAATTTCCTTACGTACTGTATCAATCAGCCGTACAGGAATAGGATATGGTTTCACCCTCACTGGTGTGTCGCTTGTAAGCTGAATCTCATGACAGGCTACGTTGGCAACAGCAGGCCTGTCAGAGAACACACGTGAATATTTTGCCAGTACCGCATTGACTCTTGCAAGCTGGTCTGGTCTTAAATTCTCCGAAACGGAGACCTCAGCCACTGTCTCACCTTGACGAGCTTCAGTCGTCTGCGGAGTATATCCCTCTTCACCCTCGGGAATTACCACAGCAGCGCTAACCATGTCTACTGCTGGGGAAAAATGACCACGGACTAGACTTAACACTTCACTCTGTTCTGAGGTGATGTTACAACAGCCTGCCGCAACTGTGGTAACAATGGAAGTACACCCCTGTTGGGTGGTGTAATACTCCTTAAGCATATTAATATGGAACCGCTTGGCTTCACCTTTGATTTTAACTATGTAGTTAAGGTCATTCACCTTTTTGACTACTTCAAAGGGACCTTTCCACTGAGCCAACAACTTATTACGAGCTGTTGGTAACAGAACGAGACACTTCCCCCCTACCTGTAGCGTTCGGAGCTTAGTTTTCCTATCATAGTAGGACTTCTGAATCTCCTTTGCTTTAGCTAACTCCTGCTTTGCAATCTCGCAGGTTTGCTGTAATCGTTCTGCCAAATCAATTACATAAGAATAAGTGGTTTTCACCACGGGATCCGATTCCTCATCGTCCCAAAGTTCACGTAGAACCTGAAGTGGTCCTCGAGCAGGTTTACCATACACTAACTCGAATGGACTAAATTGCAACGATGCCTGAGGTGCTTCGCGATACGCGAACAGTAGTGGCGAGATATACCTGGGCCACTCCCTAGGTTGTTCTACTGCCATCCTCATCAACATTTTCTTGAGAGTACCATTAAACCTCTCACACAACCCATTACACATTGGATGATAAGGTGTTGTCCTCAACCCTTTAACTGAGAGTAATCTCCACAATTCCTCCATCATAGCGGAGGTAAATTGACTGCCTCGGTCGGACAATACCTGCTTTGGTATGCCGACACGACAGAATATATCCAACAAGGCTTCAGCCACTGTAGTGGCTTCTATATCACGTAGAGTCACTGCTTCAGGCCATCTGGTCGCGAAATCCACACAGGTAAGAATATACTTGGCACCATCCGTAGCCCTCGGAATAATCGGTCCAACGATATCAACCGCTACTCTCTCAGTTGATTCTAAGATAAGCGGTAGTGGTTTAAGAGAAGCGGGCTTCACCCGACCCCGGTCACACGTTTTCTGACAAACGTCACATGACCTCAACATTCTCCCTATCTCTCTCCCCATACCTGGCCAATAGAAATGAGACTGAATCCTATCAATTATTTTCCTCATCCCCATATGACCCCCTAATATAGAATGATGACCCAGGGTGAACACAGCCTGTTGGTATTTCTCTGGTACGAGAAACTGAACCCTCTCTTCCCCATCGGGGTTTACTGTACGACGGTAAAACCTGTTTCTCCTCCTGACATAACTGGTTACAATACCATGTCGATCTCTACTATCACCCTCAAGTGCCTGCTTGCGAACAAGTGCCAATGAAGGGTCACTTGCCTGCTCTGCAACTACATCCTCGCAATTGATGAGGTCGGCGGCAGTTGTCACTTGAAGTGGAACAACTGTTATCTTCGCCTGCGCCATACCCCTGGTTACAGCAGCTGCGCCAGTCTGTGGGGAAACTTTCACTGAACAAGCATTCTTAACCCCTGGTATATTTCCTATTACCAAATCTGACACAGGATTTTGCATGACTGCTGCAATTACCTGGCCTGTATAGAATGGACTCTCCACTGCAACTTTAGCAAGAGGATAGAGCCTCCTGGTACCATCAATCATAATGATAGTTACCTGCTCCCGTGTAAAATCATTAAAAGCAACTAAACCATCAGCGACACAACACCCCGATGACCCATTATCTCGAAAGACTTCAACAGATATCCCGTTAACAATTCCGGGACAAATATGGAAACCAGACTTACTTTTCGAGACTCCTGTCGCGTTTAGTCAAAATTGATGAGGTTCGTGAACCGACTGAGTTACTCGTGGTTCTACCCTAGGTTGAACCGTCACAGGTGAATACTGGGGTTCACCCTGTGTTGCAGCTGCCGACCGCTGATAATAACCCTGATTTCCACCATGATTATTACTATTTTTCCAGTTACTCTTTCCTTGGTAACGATACTGATTTGACTGCTGCGAATAATGATTATTACCTTGTTTCTGCGTATGATTAAAATGAGGGTTAGGTTGCTGACAAACAATTTGACTCTGCTGCTGTGAATGATTTTTACTCGACTGGTTATATGAAACAGAGTTCTGGGGAGGCTTATTCGATTGATTAATTTTCTTATTAGGCTGAATCCGCGTGTGATAACCATACGCGGTAAAATGTGCGTCTGACATATCCACCATCGTTTTCAACCTTTTCACCTTGTTGGTTTTCAGCTGAGCCGACAATTCTGGAGGACAAGACTTCTCCAACTGTGTGCGAAGCAACAAGTCTTTTACCCCCTCCAACGTCTTAGGTGTTTCGGCCTTCTCTAACCACTGATCCAGGTAACTGGTCAGACGTGCACTAAACTGTGCAACAGTCTCCTTATCCTGTAAGAACGCACGCCAAAACTGATTCCTAGCGTCATCGACCGTCAACCCATACGCCTGTAACAAAGCCTTTTTCATGTTCTCGTAGTTTCTGGCGGTAACGTCGAGTCGGTGGAGAATGCTGAGGGCTTTCCCATCGAATAAATTAATAAACTCGAGCTTCTTTATATCATTATCTAATCTATAAGTGTCTGCAACCATTTCGAATCGCTCAATAAACGGCTCGATATCGTCTCCCTCTACGTATTTTGCCAGTTGTAATCTTGGGGTCACGGTGGTTGCACTCGCAACATTACTTCCACTCGAGCTTTGACTTTCACTCGCACGTAATTGCAGTGTCAATACTTCCTTTTCATGTTCCCATTTCAATTTTTCTTGCTCTCTCTGTTTCCTTTCATTTTCTCTCTGTTCCCTTTCATTTTCTCTCTGTTCCCTTTCATTTTCTCTCTGTTCCCTTTCTGCCTCTCTTATACTCGCCCTTTCAAGCCTTTCTTCCTCTTGACGGGCCTTTACGTACGCTTGAAGTTCGGCCTTATCTTCAATTCCCAATTTTCCGGCCTCTTCCAATAAATCTTGTACGTTAGACATTTTTAATTTATTTTCTATCGATTCGGTTGCCTTAATTTCTGGGCAGTTATAACTATCTACTCATAAAAGTGTGCGCGTGTGTGACTGGAATTAATACAACGAATAGGGCCCCACGTTGGGCGCCAAATATGTGACGGTGATGTGAGAATGATCGATAATTTAATTTATAATATGATAGTTATAAACTTACCTTGCCCGGTTCAATTTATGATCTCATTGGTTGGCTGCAGCGAAGAACAAAAAGTCGGGGATTATTTCCCCGTTGGCCTCAATCACCCCCGCACATAGAATTTTAATGTTCTGGGGTTCTTCCCGATATATATGTATTTATATAGATAAACAATCTACTGGTGCATTCAAACAACCAATTGCAATTTTCTATATTTATTTAATTCCAGTAGCGTTAGCCAACATGAATAATTAAATTTTCACACACACGCACATACACTCACACAACGCTAGCTAGCTAACTCGCTCAACCGCGCGTCGCTTCGTCTCGCTCGTATACGTGAGAATAGTCTAGCTTACGTTACACTGTAGTGATTCTATCAATGCTAACACGAGTTTGGAATATTTTCTAATGTCTCACACTTGGGAATTTATTTCAGTCTCGCAACACACACTCGTAATTTTCAAGACCAGCTCCCTCTCACCTTATACAGGGTTATTCAAAACTACATTTACAAAATGACAGGGTAAAGTCTTGACATGATGTTAAACATATTTCCATATGTAATTTTCAAAAATTTAAAAAGTTAATTACACACATGAAAGCCAAATCCATTGCCGTGGGCGAACGATCGAACGCTTTAAAATAACACCTACCCCCACCTCATCCCCTGCTTTCTCTTAAGTGGACGAGGCAAGTTTTAAAACGTATGAAGCAATGAAACCCTTATCGATCATGGGATTCAAACAGATCCGTTGGCTTTTAATCGATCCCAAGGCTTCGTGTTTCTTGTAATGTCAGATAAGTTAGTAGTACCGCTCTGGCATCTACACGTATCACTCGGTAAGTGTAACTCGACCACAAAACAATACCCGTAATCGATAAGGGTTTATTGCTTCATACGTTGTATTAAGTACCCTCGTCAACCCGAGAGAGAACACGGGGTGCTGTGTGTGGGGGGGGGGGGGAGTTAATTTTAGAAGTGTTCGATCATTCGCCCACGGTAATGGATTTGGCTTTCATGTCTGTCATTAACTTTTTAAATTTTTGAAAATTACATATGGAAATATGTTTAACATCATGTCAGGACTTTACCCTGTCATTTTGTAAATGTAGTTTTGAATAACCCTGTATATATTTACTTACTGATCCACCGTCGATGCGACTGGCCAGTTATACAACTATAAAGTCTTGTGAATCATGGTAATATCCAACAATTCGGCGTCTACGTTGTTCACTTCCCCACTCAACACGTGGAGGATTAATTAAGGCAAGCGGAAGCTAGTTTATACGAGTGTTGTCTCTCCAAGTGTCCTGTCCAAACTGACCTATATTTTCCATCATCAACTGGAGGCTGGAAATTCAAACCCCTTCCTGACTCCTCCTCCCTATCTGTGTTCGGTTCTCCTAACTGGCTACGATTTACATTTTATTCACTCATTCCTTAGTTATACATGCAATTTCAATTTGCCTATGGCGTACTATTTATTCCCGATAATTTTCCTCCACTTCACGATCATTTGCAATACCATAAGTTACCCTGGCAGCATAATTGATTAATACAAGCTGTAATTAACTTACGAACACCTTAGTACTGACGTAGCAAATTTCAGTTGAAACCTTGACCTGACGCTTTACCTTTTTCTTCTACCTGGTCTATTTTTGGCTGCAGATCAACTACCTGCGGATTAAGACATTTAATAGGCTGCACCTACATCAACCCACTCCTACCTCCTTCATGGAAATCTTCCAGAACATTCTATATTGACCCAAGAATGGAATTTACTCCTTCTCTGTCAACCTATTAATTATGCCTACATACGCGTAATTCAAATTACGTCACGAGTCCATGGTTGACTCATGATATATATATATATATATATATATATATATATATATATATAAAACTGTGTGTAAGAAATATATACATACAGTATAATTATATATTACACTAAACGTACTATAACTCCATTTATCTATTAGAAACACAGGATGTTCTCGGTATTTGCGCTATCATAGTTCTGAAACCTACCAATCAAATCTCGTCCACGCATTCATAAATATTGATCTGGTTAATGCAAATAATAATAGCATAACAGCATAAGTTTTAAAAGATGGTAAGATGGTGCAGTTGTTGCGAGAGTAACAGCCAATGTGATTGTACAGATCATGAATATGCTACCCGGTCATAGCCTATGTGACTATTTGATATCATCACCCAACCCTGAGTACAACTTCCAGTCCATGAAATGCCACAAAAGTTTAAAGGCACACAACATTTTTACCATTGGTTGAGTTAAAGAAGTGATGGTATGACAAACATCAAGACCAGCATCAACTTCGGCACCATGTGGACCTTCATACAGTTATTGTGAGAAGCACGGTATATATTTATCCTTATTTCTCTGCATAATTTTCATATCTGCCACTGAATGAGCTAACACTTTAAATTATTATCAAATATGGTTATTATAGAGGAGAATATTAATTCCAGACTAATCATTATTTTCCTGTAAGTATTAGGGTTTTCCCCAACCAAAAACCCCCAATTTCCCCGGCTCTTCCCCAAGATCGTAGGGGCAGGAGTGGGATTTGATGTTGGCTCCCTGGATATTCGGGAGAACCATAAATTCCTTCTCTTGATTAGCAGTATCTCGAGTACTTCTCCTTGGTTTCTTATCACCTTAGGGATCCGAAAGAAGGGCATACCAGGAAGTTTGTCTGTGTTAGAACATCTCACCATGCAGCAAAACCGTGATATTCTTAAATATCCCCTTAAAGGAGATCTAACACTCGTCCAAATCAATGAAACGTGCTAGACATAACCACTACCCTCTGCTTGTATACATAGAGGTATACTACCAACATGGCCGCCAAGCACACCGTGACGTCACATGAGAACTCCCTATTGTGTCTTGCGCGATCATGATAACACTGCCGCTGGACCAAAACAAGAACATGCGCTTTGAAGCCATTTCTTTCTCATTCCATTTCATTGATTGTTGGTGTTGTTGATGTTCTCCTGGGGCAGAATGACCTCCTGCCCCACAGACCCCTGGTACGCTCTGGTCGCAGTGAAAAAAAAAAGGAGGGGCTGGCCCTATATGCCTGGGCTACCGAAGCACATCCCAGGGAAATGGGACCAGAGCTTACTGAACCAGGGAGTCTGGGGTCCTCCTACCGCCAGGGAGATTGTGGAGAAGATCTTTGATCCAACAGCCAGTGCTGTGGGCCCAAGTCTACGTTACCACAAGAGCTACAAGTGGGGCCGCACTTTCCATGAGACCAGTCCTGAAGGGACCATAAAGGGGGAGGGAGTCTAGACTGCTGTATGCAAAGGGATAATGCACCCCCTTGTGCTGGCGATCCACATAGCAGTGGAAAAAAAGAAAATAGAAAAAGAAACAAAGAAAGAGCCTCCTGTTGCAGTACACCTCACGTGGATTTTTAATCCATGTGGGGAGATCTCGTCAAATCCACTAGAAAGTGACCAGACCCGTGACTCTTGTGAGGCCCCGAGATTATTGGGTGTCGCACTAGATGTGACAGTGGAGCTTCGTGGTGATGTTGGTACCGTAGCTTCTCTTCTGTCCCACTAGATGACGACACCTTATTTATACAAGTCACTATCAGGGGAGAGCAGCTACACCGTCACTCACAGCATCTTGGAATATGGTCTGGCATCTTCTATGTTGTGAGTTGATGACGATGTAGGGGGTATTTTCTTGACGTGTCGGCGTAGCCAGGATAATTGACGAACAGCTGGACCCCGTTCACCTCAGAAAAATCCCAGACGTTTTCTCGTGGATTCGAACCCGGGTCCTTGACATTTGTAGTCCGTCTCTTTATCCACTCTGCCACCGCCTCCCCCAAAATGGACACCTCCATGTCCTGCTCCCTTAAGGGAGACCTACTATAGTCGGATTCAAATATGAAGCTAGTTTGGGCGGGGAGCATTATTACGAACTGTATATTGAGTCGGCACCATACCCCCCGCCAGCCAATCAACGGCTAGATGTATCAGCCAGCCCGAGCCAATCACGACGCAAGAAGGGCTTGACAATGACGTCATGAACAGTTTCTATGTACCAAATATATATTCTCAATATTTTGTTGCCTCATGACTATTAGTAGAATATAGAGAGCAGTTAGTGAAGAAGCATAATGGAAAATGTACTCTCCTATATAATTTCTGAAGCGTGAAACTCGACACAAACTAGGCTACTCGTACTGAACAATGTTGATGACTAAGGCAAAGTTGCCATGTATAACTTTTGCTGCGAGATAATATGCAGTGCGATACGCACTGTCTTAATCAAAGCTCTAATTTTTTAGGTAATTTCCTCAGATTATTGTAATTTGGGGAAATAAAGGTATAGTTGTTGCCATCAAAGGTAATTTCCATAAACCCTCAGTTCTTCTTTGGAAGTTGTACATGTAAAATCGTGCGTTCATACTGATCATAGCTTTCATTTGTCAATTTGTAATAATTATAACCACTAAAATTACGTATCACTAATGTACAGTATGCCATGTGCTTACTTTATCCTCATATGATCATATATTTCAGGATCTAAGGTAATATAGCCCCATCTATGGTAATTTAAGACAGTTTCAGTAATGCATACTACAAAGTAAATATTAGATTAGATTAGACTTTAATTTTATGACTGGAATGTCCCATGCAGCAAGAGGGAAGCATAAGGCTACTCATAACCTCTCCCCTTTGCTTGTCTCCTCATAAAATTATATTGTATAATTATGTATTTCAGCATTCCTCTTTTTTTTACTAACCTTTTGTTCTTAAACTAATAATGGAATAGTCATGTTGGAAAACAATGTGCCAGGCCCTACTATTATATTGTACTCTACTTGTATTTATTTCATCTATTGTATAACTTCATAATATAATACAGGTACTGTACATCTAGTAAGACAACCTAAGTGACATTCTCACATTGATAACTTTATGTTATCGTAACTAATCTGCTGTGAATAACTGATATGTGTGATTGTCAGTAATACCACAGGACATTCATTTTATACTGTATTTTACAAAGGGATCAACAACTGATAGGCAAGCTAAAGTAAAGTCTTTATTATCACTAAAGCCTATAAACTATAGCATACCGTGCTACATTTTCAAATTTTTCATTTTTCAAAATTATATTGTGAAATCCAGGTTAAACATACTGGTAGGCCTATATATAACTTTAAATCACAACACGAGTGAAAAATATATCAGACTCGGAGACACACTGATCTTGTTAGTCTGCCAGCTGGTGTCACTCTCGAGTTTTAAAGACACTCCGCTTAGAGTCTCTTGAAGCGACGCTGTACACTACGAGTACAATAATAATTTGCAATGCAGGATCAAATAATTAACAGAAGTATGTCGAGTTTCACGCTTCAGAAATGATATAGGAGAGTACATTTTCCATTATGCTTCTTCACTAACTGCTCTCTATATTCTACTATTAGTCATGTGGCAACAAAATATTGAGAATATATATTTGGTACATAGAAACTTTACATGACGTCATTGTCAAGCCCTTCTTGCGTCGTGATTGGCTCGGGCTGGCTGATACATCTAGCCGTTGATTGGCTGGCGGGGGGTATGGTGCCGACTCAATATACAGTTCGTAATAATGCGGGCGGGGAAGCTACGGGACTTCCCCACCCAACAGTGTTGTCATTTAACCCAAACAAGGCATACAATATTTCATACTTTCGTTATTTAGTATTTGAAATAGTCTTCAAATCTTTAAAAAATTATTGTATATGATAAACCTTGATTTTATGATGTAAATGTGTTGATATTTAGGATAATAACAATCCTTTATGTATGGAAGTGAATCCAGCACACATGACAACTGTGTACTACTCTGCGTTGGTTTCATATCTGTGGTGAAGGTGGTCAGGTCACCCCTCCCGGGTCTCAGGTCACTACCCCCGAGGAAGGTGACAGAAGGGGGGAGGGAGGATGTCTATAGATGAGGTCCAACACCTGAGACGTTCATTCATGAATCCATACTCCTATATTCTTTATGTATTATATACTTTATATGTCAGATATGTACTATTGAGCATTGTTTTTTAAGTATTTGTATATAATTAATTATACATTATTATGTGTGTTCCGTTTTTTTTTTTTTATTACAGTAACAAAGAAATATAAAAAATAATTTCCAACACTGACAACACTTCCAAGATGAACTGTAAATCCCAGGGGTACAGTAACTCTCACACCCTGACCCGAGCAGAGTAGAAACAAGGCAACTCTGTAGAGTAGGAAAGTTTCTGCCCAAACTAGCTTCATATTTGAATCTGACTATAGTCTCTCTCACGGAGGCAGGAGGGACCATCACGTGAGAGCTGGATAATAATTTGTAGGCATAACACTTCATTTTCTTTACAACAGTATAGCAACAGTAGCCAGCTAAATAAACAATAACTGGGATGATGTCCTTACACCCTCCTTAGAAACCTATATATTTATATAACCCATTTCTTCAAAAGTTTTGCATCTTGTGGGAACTTGAACATGTACACTTTTAGTCTTTTTCTGTCATTCCCATTGAGGTTTGGAACCGAACAAGAGTATGGCATTGTTAGTTGAAGGTCAAAGAAAGGCGCAATGTAGTAGAAGTACTGGATATAGTGTAGAAAACTAATTCTTAAACCCAGTGTGACCGAGGTCCTCCCAGCACATGACCCAGGGGAAACAGACTTCTCGCCCTACCTTGGCCCTACTCTTGATGACTTTTGACAATTTAAATGCCCCATAGAAACAGCCTGGGTATCTCGGTGGCTTCGCTCCACCTCCCACACGGGACGTACCCGAGCGGAAGAAGGATGGGTACCCTTGCAGTTCACGCACTACTCGAACCTCAGAAGTACAATCTTTATCTGAGGGATCCTGACCTAAACACCTCCCACAGACTGAGAATACAGAACGGCAAGAATAAAATTTATTCCATGGCCGAATTTCTGGCACTTGTAATATCTCAATGGATTTGGAACGTATGGTCTCTCTTTACAAATTTCATATCCAACTTTAATTGATTCAGGTAGTGAAGCCTTTCCAAAGGTCAAAATAACAGAAGCAGTCCTAACTCTTTCGCCATTGTCCAAACGTGAAATGCAACATCCTGACATCCTGATCCCTCATTTTATGGACGATGTCTGCCTCCTCCATGTACAGGAACTCCCTACAGGAATTTATGGACTCAGGAATCGAACAGACAACATCGTAACAATGAAACTTGGTCATCTTCACGAGATCATTAACCTGGCCAGCATTTATCGCTTTGACAAGGAGGGATCCATTTGACAACTTTCTGACCTGGTCCTCCTCGTCACAACAATAGTCAATCACCTTCTTGATAATAAAGGTGTTGACACTTGTTATGGGAGTTGTCGTCACAAAATTAGGGTTTTTCAGTTAAATCGAGGGTTGAGTAGGGGCGGGAAGAGGGTCCATCATGACTCACTTCCCCCTACGGGGAAAGTGAGCATTCGCCTCGCCGATAACCAAGGGAAAGAACTACTCCAGGAAGGAAATCTAATATCACAACAACCTCTCAAGACACTGTGAGGTGGCTGCGTCTCAGGTTATCCTGACCAACAGTTGGGGGATTCACCCCGTGCATACAGGCAAAGTTGTTGTGATCTAATAGGCACAGAAACCTTGACTAAGGACAGGGAGGCAAATGACTACTAACTATATTACCAGTGCTACAACTCTGCCAAACAGGTGCAAAAGTTAGTTACAGCCAGAAAACACGTCCATCTAGCACGAGTGTCATAGCAAGAGTCGTGTTGTTCACCCCAGCCGTTGACTATATAATTATATGGACAGGAGATGATCCTTTGAGCATTTATTGCGGCAATTGTATGATTACTTCAAGTGAGTACTCCCGTACGATCATTCCCCCATTTATTCTCTCTGATTCGTTGTCTTCATGCACTAAAATGAGTCTGAAATTTATTTTTATCTACATATCCTCAGAGAGAAAAAACGTAAAAAAAAGAAAAAAAAAATAATTATCGTACAGAAGTACTAACATAAAGTAAACAATTAATTTTTTGGGGTATAAGTCATGGATACCTAAAAATAAATTAGAATTAATTTTATCATAGTTTAAGTGGCTTAGTATATATAATTTTATTCTCAATTGGCACCTTGGATTAGTCTACACTGTGATTACAGTAGGTTACATGTGAATTTATGCTCATTGTGTTTGTAAAATGTGGTAAAGATCTAATTTTCAGTATTTTCTCTACAGGTATCTCCCCCAGCGGAAACCGCCTTGACGTGGTGGGGGGGCTTGCATGTCTCGGAGACATGGCAAGCTAAATTAAGGGGGCTTCGGCCCCTGCTCTGTCCCGATTGCGGGGAGAGAGGGCTTCCCATGCTAGTAAGGCCGCCAGTGAGAGACCAGACTAAATGGTTCCCATGCAGTAGGCTGCCAGTACGAGCCAACAGTGCTGCCCTCTAGGGGCCGTCCTATGTTGGATAGTTGTTGGGTGTCTGGGACGGGAGATGTTGCTGAAGGGGTCTCAGCACCGACGTGGGTAAACTTTCACGCCATTGGGGCTGCTTTTTAAAACGAGTGGCCCTGTGGGGGACAAGGTACCCCGCCCACGGCGACCAGCGCTCGGTCCCCTCATCTGCCCGGTAGGTAGTAGCTCTTGGCTCCTGGGGCCAGTACGATTAATAATAATGTTTTATGGATAACGAAAAGCCCCTTTCTCTTCCTCGAGTGGTGGTTGACCAGGCCCTCGAGACATCACTCTCTAGTCGTGGTGGTATGCAGAAGACTGCAAATAAGAGAAGACCCAGCAGGTCGGGTGTTGTGTCGACGAACCCTGTTAGCGGTTTGGACACGTTAATGTTGACTAATGTGCTTGCATCCCATTCCTTAGGTGCTATCTACTCCATTTTTAAGTGTTTTGGAGTGGTTCTTCATATCCGAATCACTTATGATAGTGACTGTAGGTCTAATCGGTGCTATATTACTTTCAATACAAATGCTGCTGCCAAAGCAGCTTTTGAGGCAAAAGATTCTCTGACTGTGGGGGATGCTCACTGTAAGGTTCAGATGATGCGGTCCACAAATGTAGTTGACAGTGACAATGACTGCTGCCCTAACATCTTCGATAGCTGTAGAGCATGTCCCTAAGGAGCGTCGCATTCCTACACCTTTTTGGTTTATGGCTTACTACTGAGAGGGGCGTGGTAACCTCATCCATGCTTATAGGTATCGGGAAAAAGAAATTGGATTACTACCAATGGGCCACATAAAAAAGTCTCTTGAAGCGACACTGTACACTACGAGTACAATAATAATTTGCAATGCAGGATCAAATAATTAACAGAAGTATGTCGAGTTTCACGCTTCAGAAATGATATAGGAGAGTACATTTTCCATTATGCTTCTTCACTAACTGCTCTCTATATTCTACTACTAGCTGCTCCGCCGCCCTTCGGGCGGCTAGGAGCCGCTAGCTCCTGCGGAGGGCTGGCGGCCTGCGGCCGCCCTTCCACCGCCCTTCGGGCGGTTTGGAGCAGATCGGGTGGTGGGTGGATAGAAGGAAGGGAAGGAGGGAAGGAAGGGGGAGAGGGAGGGATGGTTTAGTGGTTAGATAAAATAAATGGATGGATGGATGATTAGTAATAGAGGTGGGTGGGTGAATAATTGGAGGTATTAGTCGTTTTTAAATGTTTATTATATCAATCTTTCTCCCTCATTCAATAACTCCATCATTCTAATATTAGCATAATTAATAATATTTCCTTCTTTTTCTATTAATTGCGTCACTAAGCATTTTACTGAAGTGCCTCCTGGTAAACGACATTTTTCACGACTCCGGTTGACGACAATAAATATGGCAATATTGAAAATCAATTTGACAAAAGTGAAACTCTATAGGACAATAATGAGAATCAATATGACAATGGTGTTTGATACTGGAGCAGGAATCAAGAGCTCAAGAAAATATAGTACAAAATATTGGTATTTATTGAAAGAATTACCGTTTTCCCGGTAGTTTGCCCAGGTTAGGTCCCGGTAGTCTGATGCGGTTTAGGTAAGGTCAGGTAAGGTAACGTCAGGCTAATTTCAAAATGCCCCATTTGAATATGCCCTATCTTGGCAATAATGAAAATCAATTAGACAAAACTGAAACTCAATAGGACAATACTGAGATTCAATATGACAATGGTGTTTGATACCGTAGCAGGAATCAAGACGTCAAGAAAATAAGTTACAAAAATATTCTACCAATCAGAAAATAAATATGGCAATAATGAAAATCAATTTGACAAAACTGAAACTCTATAGGACAATACTGAGAATCAATATGACAATGGTGTTTGATACTGGATTACAAAAATATTCTACCAATCTGAAAATAAATATGGCAATAATGAAAATCAATTTGACAAAAGTGAAACTCTATAGGACAATAATGAGAATCAATATGACAATGGTGTTTGATACTGGAGCAGGAATCAAGAGCTCAAGAAAATAATGTACAAAAATATTGGTAATTATTGAAAGAATTACCGTTTTCCTGGTAGTTTGCCCAGGTTAGGTCCCGGTAGTTTGGCCAGGTTAGGTCCCGGTAGTCTGATGTGGTCTAGGTTAGGTTAGGTAAGGTCAGGTAAGGTCAGGCTAATTTCAAAATGCCCCATTTGAATATGCCCTATCTTGGAAATGGGGCATTTGTGGAGGAAATGCCATAGAAGAAAATAGTCTTAGAATGGTCTAAATAAGTGGGTAATGAAGGTAGAAAAACGGTATGCAATAACGGTAATTCATTAAATATTTACCAAAATATTATACCAATATGGTAGAAATCAATCATAAAAATGGATAAAATGTAATAATATAGGTAAACGACAATATACTTACTGAGATAAGGCATAAACAAATCGAATAATATCCGTGCTGTAGCCTTAAATTATGTTCATGAGCTGTTGATTTCTGGACCAGTATCCGATAATTTAATAATAGAATACGTGTTCTCATTTTTAGGGGTAACTACTTTATTACTCATGGCGCTGCTGTACGCAAACCAATGAACCTAGGAAGCTTTAGTTTACAGATTCTGGTGTGTAAAATCAAGCTCTACAAGTCTGTAAGAAAAAATTTACCTAAATGAAACTTTAAAATTGACCGTGTTTTTGCGAAAGGCTGAACTGTGGTATGGTGATTCCGTAGATTTTTCCCCTGTAATTTATTATTATTTCGCTAGCACGTTTCGTTATATGTGGTTTCGTTGTATGACCCCCCCTAAACCTGAACGGGATCAAGACTCACCTACATGCAAATTTTGAGGACACAAAGTTGGACGGTTTAGGCGTGCATCGCGGACACACACACACACACACACACACACACACACACACACACAGAAGCTTGGCTTTATGTATATAGATTAGTCATGTGGCAACAAAATATTGAGAATATATATTTGGTACATAGAAACTTTACATGACGTCATTGTCAAGCCCTTCTTTCGTCGTGATTGGCTGGCGGGGGGTATGGTGCCGACTCAATATACAGTTCGTAATAATGCGGGCGGGGAAGCTACGGGAGTTCCCCACCCAACAATGTTGTCATTTAACCCAAACAAGGCATACAATATTTCATACTTTCGTTATTTAGTATTTGAAATAGTCTTCAAATCTTTAAAAAAATATTGTATATGATAAACCTTGATTTTATGATGTTGTAAATGTGTTGATATTTAGGATAATAACAATCCTTTATGTATGGAAGTGAATCCAGTACACATGACAACCGTGTACTACTCTGCGTTGGTTTCATATCTGTGGTGAAGGTGGTCAGGTCACCCCTCCCGGGTCTCAGGTCACTACCCCCGAGGAAGGTGACAGAAGGGGGGAGGGAGGATGTCTATAGATGAGGTCCAACACCTGAGACGTTCATTCATGAATCCATACTCCTATATTCTTTATGTATTATATACTTTATATGTCAGATATGTACTATTGAGCATTGTTTTTTAAGTATTTGTATATAATTAATTATACATTATTATGTGTGTTCCGTTTTTTTTTTTTTTTATTACAGTAACAAAGAAATATAAAAAATAATTTCCAACACTGACAACACTTCCAAGATGAACTGTAAATCCCAGGGGTACAGTAACTCTCACACCCTGACCCGAGCAGAGTAGAGACAAGGCAACTCTGTAGAGTAGGAAAGTTTCTGCCCAAACTAGCTTCATATTTGAATCTGACTATAGTCTCTCTCACGGAGGCAGGAGGGACCATCACGTGAGAGCTGGATAATAATTTGTAGGCATAACACTTCATTTTCTTTACAACAGTATAGCAACAGTAGCCAGCTAAATAAACAATAACTGGGATGATGTCCTTACACCCAGCAATGTCCTCCTTAGAAACCTATATATTTATATAACCCATTTCTTCAAAAGTTTTGCATCTTGTAGGAACTTGAACGTGTACACTTTTAGTCTTTTTCTGTAATTCCCATTGAGGTTTGGAACCGAACAAGAGTATGGCATTGTTAGTTGAAGGTCAAAGAAAGGCGCAATGTAGTAGAAGTACTGGATATAGTGTAGAAAACTAATTCTTAAACCCAGTGTGACCGAGGTCCTCCCAGCACATGACCCAGGGGAAACAGACTTCTCGCCCTACCTTGGCCCTACTCTTGATGACTTTTGACAATTTAAATGCCCCATAGAAACAGCCTGGGTATCTCGGTGGCTTCGCTCCACCTCCCACACGGGACGTACCCGAGCGGAAGAAGGATGGGTACCCTTGCAGTTCACGCACTACTCGAACCTCAGAAGTACAATCTTTATCTGAGGGATCCTGACCTAAACACCTCCCACAGACTGAGAATACAGAACGGCAAGAATAAAATTTATTCCATGGCCGAATTTCTGGCACTTGTAATATCTCAATGGATTTGGAACGTATGGTCTCTCTTTACAAATTTCATATCCAACTTTAATTGATTCAGGTAGTGAAGCCTTTCCAAAGGTCAAAATAACAGAAGCAGTCCTAACTCGTTCGCCATGGTCCAAACGTGAAATGCAACATCCTGACATCCTGATCCCTCATTTTATGGACGATGTCTGCCTCCTCCATGTACAGGAACTCCCTACAGGAATTTATGGACTCAGGAATCGAACAGACAACATCGTAACAATGAAACTTGGTCATCTTCAAGAGATCATTAACCTGGCCAGCATTTATCGCTTTGACAAGGAGGGATCCATTTGACAACTTTCTGACCTGGTCCTCCTCATCACAACAATAGTCAATCACCTTCTTGATAATAAAGGTGTTGACACTTGTTATGGGAGTTGTCGTCACAAAATTAGGGTTTTTCAGTTAAATCGAGGGTTGAGTAGGGGCGGGAAGAGGGTCCATCATGACTCACTTCCCCCTACGGGGAAAGTGAGCATTCGCCTCGCCGATAACCAAGGGAAAGAACTACTCCAGGAAGGAAATCTAATATCACAACAACCTCTCAAGACACTGTGAGGTGGCTGCGTCTCAGGTTATCCTGACCAACAGTTGGGGGATTCACCCCGTGCATACAGGCAAAGTTGTTGTGATCTAATAGGCACAGAAACCTTGACTAAGGACAGGGAGGCAAATGACTACTAACTATATTACCAGTGCTACAACTCTGCCAAACAGGTGCAAAAGTTAGCTACAGCCAGAAAACACGTCCATCTAGCACGAGTGTCATAGCAAGAGTCGTGTTGTTCACCCCAGCCGTTGACTATATAATTATATGGACAGGAGATGATCCTTTGAGCACTTATTGCGGCAATTGTATGATTACTTCAAGTGAGTACTCCCGTACGATCATTCCCCCATTTATTCTCTCTGATTCGTTGTCTTCATGCACTAAAATGAGTCTGAAATTTATTTTTATCTACATATCCTCAGAGAAAAAACGTAAAAAAAAGAAAAAAAAACAAATAATTATCGTACAGAAGTACTAACATAAAGTAAATAATTAATTTTTTGGGGTATAAGTCATGGATACCTAAAAATAAATTAGAATTAATTTTATCATAGTTTAAGTGGCTTAGTATATATAATTTTATTCTCAATTGGCACCTTGGATTAGTCTACACTGTGATTACAGTAGGTTACATGTGAATTTATGCTCATTGTGTTTGTGTAATGTGGTAAAGATCTAATTTTCAGTATTTTCTCTACAGGTATCCCCCCCAGCGGAAACCGCCTTGACGTGGTGGGGGGGCTTGCATGTCTCGGAGACCTGGCAAGCTAAATCAAGGGGGCTTCGGCTCCTGCTCTGTCCCGATTGCGGGGAGAGAGGGCTTCCCATGCTAGTAAGGCCGCCAGTGAGAGACCAGACTAAATGGTTCCCATGCAGTAGGCTGCCAGTACGAGCCAACAGTGCTGCCCTCTAGGGGCCGTCCTATGTTGGATAGTTGTTGGGTGTCTGGGACGGGAGATGTTGCTGAAGGGGTCTCAGCACCGACGTGGGTAAACTTTCACGCCATTGGGGCTGCTTTTTAAAACGAGTGGCCCTGTGGGGGACAAGGTACCCCGCCCACGGCGACCAGCGCTCGGTCCCCTCATCTGCCCGGTAGGTAGTAGCTCTTGGCTCCTGGGGCCAGTACGATTAATAATAATGTTTTATGGATAACGAAAAGCCCCTTTCTCTTCCTCGAGTGGTGGTTGACCAGGCCCTCGAGACATCACTCTCTAGTCGTGGTGGTATGCAGAAGACTGCAAATAAGAGAAGACCCAGCAGGTCGGGTGTTGTGTCGACGAACCCTGTTAGCGGTTTGGACACGTTAATGTTGACTAATGTGCTTGCATCCCATTCCTTAGGTGCTATCTACTCCATTTTTAAGTGTTTTGGAGTGGTTCTTCATATCCGAATCACTTATGATAGTGACTGTAGGTCTAATCGGTGCTATATTACTTTCAATACAAATGCTGCTGCCAAAGCAGCTTTTGAGGCAAAAGATTCTCTGACTGTGGGGGATGCTCACTGTAAGGTTCAGATGATGCGGTCCACAAATGTAGTTGACAGTGACAATGACTGCTGCCCTAACATCTTCGATAGCTGTAGAGCATGTCCCTAAGGAGCGTCGCATTCCTACACCTTTTTGGTTTATGGCTTACTACTGGGAGGGGCGTGGTAACCTCATCCATGCTTATAGGTATCGGGAAAAAGAAATTGGATTACTACCAATGGGCCACATAAAAAAGTATGGTAAGGATGTTTTAATCAGAGCCAAGGATCTTACACAGGCCATGATGCTCCTCAATCTCCCCTGTCCTTCTGATTGAATTCATCAAACCACATCAAACATTTAATTATAGCAAGGGGCGTATATATACTGAGGGCCTGTATGAATTCTCAGAAGAGGACATTCTTGCTATGTGCCCAGATAGTGTTCAACGAGTAACAAAGATGAAAGGCAGTAAAAATATTATCATCCTCACTTTCTATGGCTCGCATTTGAGGTGAAGCCTTTTGTTGAGCGTCCTGTACAGTGTTTTTACTGTAATGAGTTTGGTCATGGGAGGAAGAACTGCACAAACTGTTCCTGGTGTGGTAATTGTTCTGCTCTTGACTGACATCCTACTTCTGAGTGTCGGTCAGAGAGTTACTGCTTTTACTGCAGGGATGCTCACCCCTTACATTCTCACCAATGTAAGACGTACCTCTTCGAGCAGGATATCCTCCACTTGGCTAACTCCCAATTCATCAGCATTGGTAGTGCCAGATGGCAACTCAGCTTCAGGCAACAGAAGGATGGTGGTGTTAGGACATACGACTCCTCCCTTTGCCCTCATTATTCCTAGTCAAGAACATCTAATTCAGTTGCAGCACCATCTCACCTCTCCCAAGAAACACCTACTTTTACTCAGGTGAGAAGGTTTCACTACATAATATCTTCTCTGTCTTGGAAACCATATCAGATATTCATTCTAGTGAACCTTCCCCTGATGACAATTCTCACGCTTTGACTAAAGGTGTTCATATGGTAGAGGTTCACGCTGCCACACACACTCCAAAAAGGAAACCCAAGTCAACTAAATTGCAACAGAGGCGTCTTCATGGTTCCTCTGAGACACTCGACTCCATAGACGTTCCTCCTTGCTATACAAACATCTCTCAATCCACCAGAAGCGTTCTCGTGGCTCCGATGAGTCTCTTGATTCAACAGATGTATCCCCTCACAACCTTCCTTTAGGAATATCAGAAGGGCGTGAGATGAATGTGGATACCTCGGTTGTTGTGACTTCAAAAGATACGGTTCTCTTCCTCTCGAGCAGCGGTGTGATTCTTCCACCTGCATTATGGATGTTGATGTCTCTACCAATGTGGCTGTTTCAAAGAATATCTCTGCTCATCTCCCTTCACCTTCTTCTAACATATCAGGTGCTTCAGGGACTCATGTATGGGTCACAATTACTGCCCCAAGTGCTACTCCTCAGTTTTGTTTTTCTTTTAATGGCCCAGGATAAAAGAAAATTTGTTATTATTGGTAAAGTGGAACCAGCACAGCTGTATTGCTATAGAGCACACCCTTCTCCAGCCCAGGCCCCGTATAGGCTTATTTCTGGGCTAGAAGGGTGTATTCCGTGAATATCATCAGAAGTAAATGTAAATTCAAATCTGGCGCTGTACTAATATGGGAGCCACCTGGTGGTGGCCTCTAGAGGTAGTGACCCGCTTGGGCTAGTGGGGGCGGCCGCTCGGTCACTCTTTCGCGGAACTACGGCCTGGTAACATCAACGCTCCTCTCCTCGCTATGGTAATGTGTTGCCCGTGTTCCTGCTAGTGTTTATTTTATGTGTTTGTTCTGTGTCTAGTGGCTTGCCTGCTCTGCAGATGTGTGTGTGTGTGCGTTGGTGTTTTTCTCTTTTTAGGGCTGTTTTCCCGCTTCTCCCCTTTGGGTTTTGGGGTCTGTTTTTCCCTCTTCCCTTGGGGTCTTGCTTTCCTTGGTGTCCCCTCTTGGGTTCCTTCCCCTGTCTGCCCTTTTTCTCCCTTCGCTTTGCCACTAGTCTACTTCCTTAGTGTTTACAGGGCTGTGTAGTCGTGTGCGTGTGTGTTCTTCCCCACGTGGGGCCCTTGCCTCCCCACGTGGCTTGCCTCGTGCGCCCTTTGGGGGCCCTTTGTGCTCTTTTCCTCGTGTGGTTCTAGTGTTTTTGGTGGCAAGGTTTGTGCGTTGTCCTTGTCCCCCCCTGACTGTGTCCGTTAGGGGCTGTTTTTGTTCCCCAGTGCTGTGTTTTTCCCTGGGGTGGCCCTTCAGGCTGGCTGTGTGCCTCTCTTCCTTCGGGTTTCTTGGGGCCTGTTTTTCAGCCTGCGGGGTTCGGTTTTCGGGGTTGTTATCCCTGGCTGTGTGGGAGTGTGGGGTTCTCGGGGCGGGTTGTCGGGCTCTCCCCCCGCCCGAGGTTTTATTTTATGTTTACCTGTGTCCTGTGTATACGTATTCTCGTGCTGTGTTTACTTTTGTGCTGTGTACACGTGGATTCACGTGTTAACCCCCTTTTTTCTCCCGCAGTCTACTCGTGCTTTGTGTGCCTCGACGGGGTGTACTGTGAGGGTGTCCCCCGACGGACACCTCCATTGTTCTCCCCACACACCTTGCTTCACTCCCAAGGGCTACGACCCCCTGGCATGTAGTGTGTGCCGCCCCTGGGCTGAGTTGTGTCGCAAGACTCCCGCCACTGCTCGCCCTAAGCTTCCTGCCCCTGCCTCTCTTCGCACTGCGTGAACGAGAGCGAGGAGGATGGCGCACAAGCAAGACGGGTCCTCCTTGACTTGGGCAGACCCTGTTTTCGGGGCCGAACTGGCTCTCTCCAGATCTCGGTACCCTTCCACATGCCTCTCGGAGTCACAGGGGATCGAGCCCCTAGCACCCTGAGAGGCTACGTCGCCTTCCCTAGACGGTTCTCCGACTCCCTTCCGGGGTTTCCCACTCCCGGAAGCGAGCGAGCCCGCCGTACTGGCACCCCTGACTACCTCACCGGTACAAGGGCCCAGCAGGGAACCTGCTGCTTCGTCACCCCCTAAGGCTGGGTCCTCGAGCCGCTCGGGGGGCCCAAGCGCTCTTCAAAGAGGTCCCGCCACTCCAAGAGGACCCAGACTCGCCGTCGCTCCCCGTCCTCTTCGTCTTTGTCTACCTCTTCCTCCTCCTCCTCCTCTCCCTCGTCGGAGGGCTCGCCCTCTCCCGTGCGCAGGCCCCACTAGGCTTAGCGGGCGGGTACGAGCCCGAAGATGGCGCGTGTCATACGCACCCTTCTCCCTGCTGTCCTTCCGGACTTCATTCTTCCTCCCGTGGCCTCCTCCCCGCCTACTGCGGTGGTGGCGTGGGGACCCATTCCTGTACCCGCTCTCCCTCTACCTCTCCCTGCTGCATCGCCGGCCAAGGCCCTGGGTTCACCCGGGGAGTTTGGGGGCGTTCCCATACCCCCATTCTCCCTGAGCCCCGAGTCCCCGGCTGGTGCCCTAACGGAGGATCTGGCTACCTCCTCTCCTCCTTCTCCTCCTTCTAGGGAGGACTCCTACCTCCCCTACTCTTGGGCCTTCCTTCCTCCTTCCTGGACTCACACTTCAGAGGAGGGCAGACTGGCTGTGTGGTCTCCTGACACTGCTCAACCAGACGTTTGGGTGAGGAGAGACGACATCCTGGTAAAGTGGGGAGCGGACGCGGTGGGCGATTCCATCCCTTTCTACAAGGCCCGCCCGATCTCCGCCCCTGTTCCTGCGTCGTCGAAGGTATCCACGGCAGCTACCTTGGATGCGATGGGCTTCCTGGTGGAGAATAGCAATCTTAACTTATCCCAGGCCTGGAAGATGGACCGCTCCTCGGAGAACATGGCAGTCTTCTTGTCCTCAGATGCTTATTTTCCAGGGGATAAGGGTGACGGGGACCTGGACATTCCAGCCCTTCTCCTTAAGTCCCTGGACCACCAGAGGCCCTCCACATCCAAGAAACCCCCTCCTCCATCCTTCCCAGTCATTCTCCCTCCTTCTCATGGAGATGGCGCAGCGGGGCGTAGTGCGAGCTTCCCCCCTTTCCCCTGCGCTGTTTGACCAGGCTGCGACGGACTCGGTGTTCTCGTCCCTCCCAGCAGTCATCAACCTCCCGAAGCAATCTACCTCCAAGTAAGTCCTTGTCTAGTGGTCTTTTTGGAGGAGGAGGATGTCACATATTGTTTCTGTAGTACGAGGGAAATCGAGACGGCGGGGGGTTAGTCCCAACCTCACCCCTCTCGCATGTTTTTTCCCCGGTGTTCCCCGGGATTTTTCCATCTCCTCTATAGTCTATTTGAAATATACTGAGCGCTAAGGCGTTGGCCACTTCCGAGATTTACCTGACTGCTACGTTGCCAGATCTCGTCTGGACAATTATGGGATTAGATCCTCATTAAAAATGACAGCCGCCCTCACTAACCCACCGCCTGTTCTCTCTCTCTCTATCTCATCTGTTGCCTATATATATCGCTTGCCGTTAACAACAAAATATAAAAGTAAATCTTTCCTTTTCTGTTGACACATTATGTTGTATTATAAATGCGACACTTTTCTGAGGATATAACATAATTTTTCGTTTGTTTCGACTTTTATTCCTCACCACCACTGCTCGTGATGGTGCAATGATAGGTCCTCTATTTGCTTTCTCTTCTAAATAGTACTTATTTACATTATGAATAAGTTCTCTCTTTCTCTACTATGTAAAACATGATAGTGAGTAGCAGAGGTGTGCTCCATCTTGAGTGGCAGCCAGAGTAAAAGTGACGGTAGTGACCTGAGTTGACAGGTGGAGCTTATACACTTATACCTGAATACACTTACCCTAGGTGCACTGACAACGTCGGAAAAATTTTCTGCCCAGTGTTGTGATACATATATATATTATCATTGTTAATATGAGAAGTAAATGATACTTTCATATACCTACATGGCCTTAGTAGTGAAGTAAATGTATACGTATTAATTTTGATTAAATTAGCATCAGCAAATAGCTGATATGAGAGAGTGAGTGAAGTGTATTGGTCTGATTTGGCAACATTGCGGGAGGGAAAAACCTCCCAACAGCCAACGCCTCAGCGCTCAGTATATTTTGAAAATACTATAACTACTCTGTTTGTCCGTAGGCCACGTGCCCCACAGCCAGCCAGACCATCCTTCCAGCCTCGCAGGCCCTCCCAGCCTGCGAGACAGCCCAGGACCTCCTTGCCCGCACCTCCGCAGCAGCCCCCCAGGTTCCACCAGCGGGGCCAGCAGCCCTTTCGTGGGAGGACCCAGGGCTCCAAGCACTACTCCAAGCCCAAGCCCTCCTCCTCCCACCCCTCCCAGAAGGACCGCTCCACCTGAGGGTCCTACCCGGGGGTGCCTCACGGGTTGGTCCTCCGCCTGGCCCACCCACGGTTGGGCATCGAGGGTCATGCAGCAGGGCCTCACCTGGCCATGGATTTCAGTTCCGGAGAGTAGATGTTCCTGTCATCCTCTGTTGTGAAATCTTTGACATATGACATAACCTTTCTCCACCCCGTGTGGCCCCTTTTTCACACCCCTGTTCCCTTGGGTCCCTGTTCGGGTTGTTCCTGTACCCCACTGACACATGTCACTTTCCTTGCAGCCACTACGTCTCCCTCCTGCCTCCTCCAAGGTGTCATCTTCGGTCGTCCCTTACGTAAGGGAAATGCGGGAAAAAGGGGTAGTGGAACAGGCGACGGGGAAGGTTTTCTTGTCACGCCTGTTCACGGTGCCCAAGAAAGACCTGGGAAAGACGAGACTGGTGATGGACCTGAGCAAACTAAACAAGTTCTTGAAGCCCTTGCACTTCAAGATGGTTTCGGTTGCTCAGGTCCACACAGTTCTCCAAAAGGGGCTGGTTAGCATCCCTGGACCTCCAGGACGCGTACTGGCACGTCCCTAACCACCCTCGGTTTCGCCGATTTCTGGCATTCCAGGTGGGGACCGAGACGTTTCAGTTTACCAGGCTCCCTTTCGGTCTCTCGCTTGCCCCTCGGGTTTTCACCAAGCTCGTGAGGGTGGTGGCATCCAGCCTGGCGGAGGCGGGTATCCCCACTCATGTACCTGGACGATTGGTTGTTACATGCCCCCACCAGGGAGCAGATAACAAACAACGTCAGGGTAGCAAGGGGGGTGCTAGAGGAAATGGGGTTCCTTCTCAACATCCCCAAGTCCTCTCTCACCCCTACACGCAAGCTGTCTTGCTCGGAATAGAGTGGGACTCAGTTTCGGCCACCCTCTCGCTCGCTCCGGACAACACTCGCCGGACCCTCCGTCACGTCCGCCAGGCTTACTTTTCCCGTACTTTCTCTTGCCGCCAGTGGAAATAATTGCTCGGGTCGCTGAACTTCGCGGCCACCGCAATGCCCCTGGGACGACTGAAGCACAGGAGGCTGACGCGGGAGGTAAACATGCACCTATCCCCCGCATGCAGGGACCTTCCCAGGCCAGTGTCCCCCTCTCTGCACCGTCTCCTTCGCCCCTGGTTGCGTCCCGGTGCCCTGCATCAGCGTGTTCCCTTGGTACTTCCTCCTCCGGGGATCACGGTGGCGACAGATGCATCGGATGTAGGCTGGGGGTACCAGTCAAGCCTGGGACACCAGCTATGCAGGGGATGGAAGGAAGAGGAGAGGCTACTACACATCAACGGTCGGGAGTTGATGGTAGTGAGGGAGTGGCTCAACAGACACCCCCAGCTCTTCGGGATGGGCGTCCGCTTCGACATAGCAGCCGTGCAGTGCCTACAGAGACAGGGCACTTCACGGTCGCAGGTTCTCCTGTCCCTGTCAGAACAGATCTTCTTGATAGCGGCCAAGAGGGCGATTCACCTCTCGGCCTGCTATGTGCCAGGGCGGGAGAACAACTGGGTGGACGCCCTATCCAGGTTCAGAGGGACGTCAGTCGAGTGGCAACTGTGTCCCCCTATGTTCGAGTCACTCTGCCTTCGCTATGGGACTCCGGAGGTGGACCTGTTCGCCTCCCCAACCACGGCCCAACTTCCCCTCTTCCTGTCCTTCTCCACCAGGACAGAGGTGGGGGGCCTGGACGCCTTCACAGAGGACTGGAACAGGTGGGGGTACGTGTACCTCTTTCCCCCACCAGTAACGTCAGTCCTCCTCCAGGCGATCCTCAGGCTGCATTCCTTCAGAGGGAGGGTACTCCTCATAGCCCCTCTCTTGCCAGCACAGCCGTGGTTTGGAGAGTTGTCCCAGTGGTGCCCTCATCCTCTTCAGTTGGGGTCGGCGTGCCTCTCCAGCACTCTGTCCACACCACTCCAAGCGTCACTGAAACTACACGCTTGGAGTTTCTACGGGGGGTCCTCAGCAAATGCTTCACTCAGGAGACAGTGGACAAGATGCTGAGGGCTCATCGCCAGTCCTCGGTGCGGCAGTATGAATCATGCTGGAAGAGATTCCAGGACTTCTTATGGCGATACCCCTCCATGATTATCTCGGAGGACACAGTCTTGGAATTCCTCACTTGGCTCGCCGACTACACCAACAGGGCCCCGGCGACGGTGCTTGCGCATCACGCAGCCCTGTCTGATCCCCTCCTCCTTGGTTTCAACATTAGGGTTCCCGAGAGGCCTCTCTCTCTCTCCTGAGGATGGGGATTCGGGTGGGGACAGCACCTCACCGGGCCCAGACACTGTCCTGGTCCCTTCACCGCGTCCTTACCTACCTGACCTTCGAGGGGGTCCCTCTGGAAGTGAGCCACCTCCTCCAGAAGTCTCTCTTTCTGCTCGCCTTAGCTACAGGGTACAGAGCCTCCCAACTGGCAGCCCTTACCCGTCATCCAGCCTTCTGTAAGTCCTAATCATGTTTCTTTGACTGTCTCCCCCTCTCCCACTTTCTTAGCTAAGAACGAGCAGGCTGACGACAGGATTGGCCCCCTCACAGTACCCTCCTTCCTGAGGGATGGAAGTTTCCATCCTTTCTGTCCAGTCCACGCCTTCACATCCTACATGGAGGCTACGAGAGAGGCGTCACCGGACCACTTGTTCTACAACTCCAGGTCTGGTAAACCTCTCTTCCCCAGGTCCATCGCTCGCCTCCTCTGCCGAGTGATCAAGAACGGGGATCCCGGACACACTCCCAAGGCCCACAGCATTCGGGGCGTGGCCGTCTCCCTCGCCTTCCTCAGGACTCACTCGGTGGAGCAGGTATGGGATCTGGGGGGCTGGGGATCCACCTCCTCCTTCAGGACGAGGTACCTGTTCCACTCGGTCTCCCCCACCCCCTGTGTGGTGATGGGGACTCCTCCCATCTTACCACACCCAGTACCAACACCTGGTAGAGGACGCCACAGGAAACAGAGGGGGGGGAGGGGGCGCCCGAGGGGCAAAGGTCGGGCTAGGTAATCCCCTTATTATCCTACCCTCATTATCACCACATACGTCATCTCCATTCTGTACATTCTCATGCTCATTCCATGTCATTCATGTTGTACATATGGTACTGGGTAAAAATTAACTACATTATTTTTCCTATGGATGAAATTATGGTGACTGATTTTCTATGTCCATGTAGGGCAGAGGTACAATAAACACATGGTTATGACATGATAGTTGTTCCGTTCCTCCTCCTGGTTGACTTGTTACCTGCTATTCATACCTTAGGCCATAGCCTAGGATGAGGATAAAAAGGGGGGGGGTGTCTATCGACCTGCCTACCTCTCCTCTCGTGTCTGACTATAAAGAAAAAAAATAATAATAAAACTAAAAGGGGTATATATATATGCATCTATGGAATGTATAATATTAATACATAATTTTTATCAATGTCATTATGATTACTCTGGGTCAACAGTACCCTACTTTCATTCTGAGAGGTAGTATAACTCTATCCTCCCCACTCTGGGCCTAAGGGCGGGACCGCTCTTCATTCTGGGAATGAATGCCTCCGCCTCACCTCCCACCTACCGCATTGCATGCATAGCAATCCAGCTGTGCTGGTTCCACTTTACCAATAATAGTGCATTTGTCGCAGCTTCCAGCCGCTTAAATTGTATTATATTGGTTTGTGGAACCAGCACAGCACTATCCCACCCACCTCCCAATGCGGCAGACATTCTCCTTCAGTTCTCATTTGAGTGGCCGAGCGGCCGCCCCCGCTAGCCCAAGCGGGTCACTACCACTAGAGGCCACCACCAGGTGGCTCCCATATCAGTACAGCGCCTGATATTTATATTTACTTCTTATGATCTTCACGGAATAGACCCTTCTAGCCCAGAAATAAGCCTATACGGGGCCGGGGCTGGAGAAGGGTGTGTTCTATAGCAATCCAGCTGTGCTGGTTCCACAAACCAATAAATACAATTTAAGCGGCTGGAAGCCGCGACAAATGCACTATTTGAGTAAACCCTCAGGTCAAGGTTGTAATGGGAAGTCCCTCTGTGAGGCTCTCCTCAAATCCATATTAGAGTAACACTGATCAAGGTTCTTCAGTGGAATTGCCGTGGCTTGCGTGCTTCTTGGGAGGAACTGTGGGTTCTTCTCTCTTGCTTCTCCCCTGCGTGTGTTTGTCTCATAGAGACAATGCTTGGGGACTACATTCCTGCCAGTCCTCCAGTTTACTCTGCATTTTATTCCAATTCCTTTGAAGGGCAGGGTCACCATGGTGGCTCTGCCATTCTAGTTCGACACGATGTTCTATGCACAACCCTGGAGCTTGACACTCCGCTCCAGGCTGTTGCAGCTAAAGTTTTCATAGACCACCCCTACACTGTGTGCAGTCTATACCTTCCTCCCAGTGTTACAGTTGAGAGGGGTGATCTTGTACGAGACCTTCCCTCTCCCTTTATTTTATTGGGTGATTTTAATGGTCATCATCCTCTGTGGGGTGACAGGTCAGTCAAACTGAGGGGTATTTTATTGGCTTCTTTTATTGAGGATGAGGGATGTGTCACATTTTAATAGTTCTACTAGAACTTTTACCGCCATTGACATTTCCCTCTGCTCACCCAGTGCTCTGTTGGATTTTACTTGAAGTGTGTTGCCCGATTTATATGGTAGTGACCACTTACCTATACTTTTAGAATATAACAGGTACGAACCACAGTCTCGTCTTCCTATGTGGAGATTAGAAATGGCTGACAGGCAGTTTTTTAGAGAGCTAACTTCTTCGGTCTCTTCTGTTCCAGATTTTAGTAGCTCTGACGAGGCTGTGACCTATTTTACCGATATACTTCACTCTGCTGCTCTCAACTCTGTCCCTAAAACTACTGGCCACTTTCCCAAATGTTCTATCCCTTGGTGGTCAGCAGTCTGCACCACTGCTGTGCTGGAGAAGTGCACTGCTTTCTCTCGCCTTTGTTGCAATCATCGGGACCCTGTTATTTTAGAGGACTTTCGACGGGCATGGGCTCGGGCTAAACGAGTTTTAAAGAGGCACAACGTGCATATTGGAAGGTCTATGTGTCTTCAATTAATACCAAAACCCCACTCACCCAAGTGTTCAAGAGAGTCCGTAAGATGGCGGGGAAGTTTTCTCCTAGTCCTCCACCTGTTCTTAAGGTCAATGTAATTAAGATCATGGATGGTTAAACAGTGGCCAACACCATGGCAGAGGCTTTTGCAAGAGTCTCCAGCCGTGACTCTCGACCTCTGGCTGCCAGTCATGAGTTGGGAGCCCAGGAGCCCAGTGCCCTGGGTTTCTCAGGGTACGAGATTGAAAGTTATAACCATATATTCACCCTGAGAGACCTGCACTGCTCTCTCCCTCTCTGTGGTGACACTTCTCCTGGGCCAGACAGCATCCCACATGCCATGTTGTGACACTTGGGTGAGGAGGCGATCTCATTTCTTCTAGCTTTATATAACAATCTGGCTGGAGGGTGTCTTCCCTTCTGGGTGGAGGGTTGCTACCATCCTTCCTTTCCCCAAGCCAGGCAAAGACTCTAGAGTTGCCCTCAATTACCGACCTATTGACTTTGTCTTTGTAAACTATTTGAGAAGATGGTGAATGTCAGACTGGTGTACTTCCTGGAACGGAGTGGTTTCTGTCTCCGTCCCAGTCTGGCTTTCGTAAACACCGTTCCACTACAGACGCTCTGGTCAGGTTGGAAGCTGCTGCATGTGAGGCTTTTGCACGACATCAACACCTTGTCTGTGTATTCTTTGATTAAGAGAAAGCGTATGACACTATATGGCAATATGGCATCCTGCAGCAACTCCATGTATATCGCCTGTGGGGTCACCTTCCACATTTTCTTAAGGAATTTCACAGTGGTCGCAGTTCTTGTGTGAGGGTTGGTTCAGCCCTCTCAGCATCCGTTGCACAGGAGGAGGGCATCCCCCAGCGAAGCATCCTCAGTGTCACATTGTTTGCAGTAGCAATTAATGCCATTGCTTCATCCCTTCCAGACGGTATAGCCAACTCGACGTACGTTGACGACCTAGCAGTCTGGTTTGCTGCTTCCCGTATGTCAATGCGGAGCGGTGCATGCAGCTCGCCCTCGACAGGATGTCGCGTTGGGCTGGTTCTCATGGGTTTCACTTCTCTCCTGCCAAGATGGTTGCTATGCACTTCTGCCGCATCCGAGGCGTCCACCCTGATCCGGACTTATTCATGTATGGTCATCGGATACGTTGTGTCGAGGAGACTCGCTTTTTGAGTCTTCTTTTTGACAAACGTTTGACTTGGGTTCCCCACTTATGTTCACTTAAGGTCTCTTGCCTCCAGGCTCTCAACCTGTTGAGGGTCCTGGGCCATACGTCCTGGAGGCTGATCGGGCCACACTCCTCCTATTTTGTGCTCTTATTAGGTCAAAACTCGACTATGGGTGTGAGGTGTACTCCTCTGCCACAGATGCCCGTCTCAGAGTCTTGGACCCTGTTCATCATGCTGGGGTATGTCTGGTGACTGGAGGCTTCAGGTCGTCCCCAATCCCCAGTCTCCTGGTGGATGCTGATGAACCACCTCTTGATCTTCATCGCCAGTCCTTGATGGTTCGTTGTTGACATTGATTACATCGACTTCCTGACTCCCTTCCCTGCTTGGTGGTTTAATCTGATATCATGTCTCAGTACTACCTCTCACATCATGGTTATTTAGTAAAAATGTGAGTTTTAGTTGATATGTTCTTTTAATCATGCTGCCTATCCCTTTTGGGGTAATGAAGCCTACCTAATGTGTGTATATTTTATTAACGATGTATATGACCATATTTCAAAATCCTTAGAATTTAATATTATGTTGGGCAGTATATGACCCTAGCTGTTGCACCGCCAGATGCCTAGTAGCATTTATTAATCAATCAATAAGACAGCATAAGTATACTCCATACTTAGTGTTTTCAGTTGGTAGTTACCTTCCCATCGGTTTATATTTCTGATTATGGGTTGTTCACAGTGTTGTCTATTTAGCAATTGTTCCACTAGCAAACCCACAGTGTTGTCTATTTAGCAATTGTTCCACTAGCAAACCCAGTGTTGTCTATTTAGCAATTGTTCCACTAGCAAACCCACAGTGTTGTCTATTTAGCAATTGTTCCACTAGCAAACCCAGTGTTGTCTATTTAGCAATTGTTCCACTAGCAAACCCACAGTGTTGTCTATTTAGCAATTGTTCCACTAGTGAGTTCGGACTATTCTTTAAATGGAGAAATTTGCCTTTTAGCAACTAGCAGGAATTCTGGCTTTTTATCAGGTTGGGTAATAAACTTCTAAGGATCATTTTGTTGGCATGGTGGCATCTTTGTTGTGGTTCCACCCTCAGAGGGTACCAACTCAAGAGATGGATAGGTATGGAAACCAAACTCCATAAATAACCCCTGCCCTTCATGACGTATGAGAACCTAGGAATGACTTTGGTCACCTGGATGAGTACTACCCAGCCACCATGAGCTCTGAAAAGAGGCTGGATGGGTCCATAGTGTATGCTACCACAACACCCCACCACTATCAAACATATTGTGGAAGATTACACTGCACAAAACCACACACACCAACACAACACAACACAATGGGGCAGCCTATTCAAAGTTATGGTCTTCCTCAAGAACTCAGGACTGTGCCACCAGACAACCTAAGGAAAGTTAACATCAACATCATGACAAGAGTCCCATAACTCCACTGCAGCCATCCACATTATTATCACATCTCACTGTAATGTAAGTAAACTTTCCTTTTTGTTAAAATAGACTGACGAGATGTTTCTCAGGTTTTGTACAGTCACAGTCAAATAACTACCAACACTTTCCTTCCATCATACAAATAAATCAGTATCATATCAAAATATAATCATACAACAACACCTTATGTCAACTCAACCCCCTCCATTATTATTATGAGGTGCTGCAAAATCATGCACATGTTGTTCTTTATTACCAAGATATTTATTACGATGGAAGGAAAGTGTTGGTGGATTGGTGGATTGTGGCTGTACCTACAGCCCCTGGCTTGTACAGTGGTAACGTGCCTGCCTCGCATCCGTGAGGTCGGCAGATCAAGCCTCGCCCAGGCCCGAGAGTTTAAAACTGTTTACTGGGGGGGTTACTGCCAAGGCTGGGCACCTTGGTGGGGAGTTGGGCTTGCCTGGCTGACGTTCTGGAGAGTATCTCATCAGAGATAGATACCAGAACTAAAACCCTGCAACTTTAACTTTAACAAGTTCTATGATCATGTAAACTTTACATGAAGTAGTCACTACACATTCATACAAATGCCCTTCCCTATGTAATGTAAATTAAAATATAATTTGATGGAAATCCTTTACTGATAACAATTTGCTTCTGATACACTTTTGTTTTCATCTAAATAACCAAACCTAAATTATGCTCACCTGCATCTGACAATCAAGTTTTAGGCTAAATTTAACATAAGTATACATACTTCTCATTTCTACTAGAGGCTTTAAACTGTACTGAATGACTATGTGATGTATCATATGTTGTATTACTGAATGACTATGTGATATATCATATGTTGTATTACTGAATGACTATGTGATGTATCATATTATGTTGTATTACTGGATGACTATGTTGTATTACTGAATGAATACAACATAGTCATCAACTTGTATTCTCTCTAACTTCTGTTATAACACATTCCTGGAAATCTTATCAAGTCCTCCCTTATGATCTTGTACTTATCATTAAATTGTATCCCCGTGGTGTAGTAAGAAAATTGGAGCTTCATGAGTCCTTCAAATACTGCCACGAAACGCCACCCACATTGAATGAGCTTGTTTCGTGGCATAATCAGGAGGAATCAAAAGCCACCAAGTCTCATACATGATCACAGGGTCCTTAAAAAAATTAATGCATAATTGGTAGGTTGTAATCCCTTGCTTGTGCGTTGTTCTAGTCTTCCTTGACCAGAAGAAGGTGTTTAATGTATGGGTTTGTACTGGTCATCACTTCCTGCCTCAGCTTACCCACCTCAGTCACCAACTCATCATCAGTCAGACCTTCCATGTCCAGTGCTGCTGCCTTGCTCACAAATTCATCCACCAGTTTTTCTCCTTCCTGTAAATGATTTATACATGAGCAATAATTAATTGAAGATACACCCACAGAGTTGGTTTGTATAGCATAGTGTAATTTGCTGTGATTGTTAAATTAGAATTATGAATATGTTCAGTTCAGAAAGAACGTAATCTATTAGAGATTGTTTTCAGTAGTTAGCATTCAACATAAGGAATGTACTATTGCAGATAATAATTTCTTTCCACTCAGGGATGACTTATACAGATATCTCACCATAGTTTTCATGTACAGTACTACTATGATTTTATTGCTTTAATTTAATTTGTGTGTGAGTGTTTGCTGGAAGTTAGAAGCTGCTTTTTGATTAATGTAAATTAAAGAAAAATATACAGCTCACTATTAGAGGAAAGCAGTCAAATGGTTACTAAAGTCATCCCTGTATGGAAAGAAACTTTTGTTTGCAATAGTACCTGACTGACTTGTGACTCATTAGGTGATAAAAGTGTTCAAAGCTTTTAGTGGCATTTTTGTTCTGAATTTGTGTCATATGAATTTGTTTTATGGAATCAGGCATTACATAAATTATATGTATACAGTTGGTAAGTCTGTTGTATCTTAATTTACCTCTCCAACATTATAAAGACTAAAATTTCTCAGTATTCTTTCTGTGACACTTTCACAATACTAGAAATAAGTAATTTTGTACATCTCAAGGTGCTGGTATGGTGAGAAAGCAAATATATCAAGTGTCAATTCCACAGTGGTTGGTATTGGTTTGATAGCACACAAACGAAAGAATATTAGCCGTGTAAATGACTTATGGGTGAATTATTTCATAAACTTAGTGAGTAAACTATACAGTGATCATCATTATTTAACTGTTGGATAGATTTTGTGAATGTGGATACTTAACTTTTGGAAAATAATGAAGCCTTACAAGTGTGGTTGGTTGGGAAGCTAACAAACCAATACAACTGTGGAATCAACCCCAAGTGGTCAACAATTTGGTCGCATATGGATACATGGGATACTCGGTTCAAAATTTGTGTTCCAACGGGGTCTAGACATCATTAGTAAGGTGTCTCCTGATTGACTGACACACTCATCTGACTCCCACTCCACTCTTGTCCCACCAAGGTGACATTCCTCTCTGTCACCAAGTTAGCAGTATGTTGGTATATTATTTACCTTAGCTCTTCTCTTATTCAAGATATTCAGTACCCGCAAAAAAACTTGCACCCACCCATTGGCAACAGCGAGCGTGCAAGTTAGCCTTTATAGGGTGTGGGTAGGCCTCCTCAGATAATTTTTTTGGACACATTTGGCAACCCCTTGTACACAACGGCTACTGCCCAGTACAACTGAACGTGATTTATGACCAGTGCTGTCAGAGCGACATCTGTTTCTTCGAAGGCAGCAGACGAGGGGACTGCTGGCTCACGGGCATGTATCCCTGGGCCAACATTCCCACCGTCTGTATGTAGTCTTCCTTGTTGTGCCACCCAATCGGGTGATCTCTTCGGCTACCCAGAAGGAATGAGAGATAGTAAGGAAACAGACAGAACAGGCCAAGGTGTGGTAGAGGATGCCAGATTCCTCATTTCTGGATAGAACCAGCCCTCACCAGTCTGTTGCTGAGTAGTTGAGATGTGTGCTGGGTAGTTGAGAAGTGTGCTGGGTAATTTGCACCAACACATCTTCCCTCACCAGTATGTGCTGGGTAGTTTTTACATCAACACATCTTCCTCTAGCCATCAACACGTCTTCCCCCAGCTTACAAGGTAGCATGTTATCCTTGCTCTTACAGCCAGGTACCTATTTACTGCTAGGTAAACAGGGACATTGGGGGCTGGGAAAATTGTCCAACAATTCCACTGACCCAGGAATTGAACCCGGGATCTCTCGCATGAGAGGCGAGTGTGCTAACCGCTATACCATCAGCACCCCCAGAATTTTAGTTGATACCATTAGTCTCAGCAATGATTGTAGCATCCAGATATGTTGGTCACAACTTGAATATAACATTAAACAAAGAAATTATGATGAGTACAAGTGAACAAACTTTACGAATATATTTTTATTATAATAGTTTTTCTACACCACATATTAAATCAGTGATGTTATAAAACATTTTATCCAATATAACAAAACCACCTGAGTATAATGGTGTAATCAGATCATAGATAAAACTACACATATGTGGAAGACAGAAGTAATTTTATATTCATGTTGCCACTTATTCAGAGTGCTGTAATGCCCGGCAGTTCGGCACCTGTCTGTACTGTGTTACTACAGACCACACCAATCCATTCAACACTTTTAATAACAGTAATACTTGAATATATTGGACAAATCTGTTGTAGTTCATATAAAGCAAATATTGAAAAAATATAGGTATTCCTTTCTGTCCTATAAGTATATTTAATCAAACATGTTAATCCATATACTGTATTATTATGAATACCAAGTTGCCTTTACCGATGCCAGAACACAAAATTGGACAACGAAAGAACGGGAACGCCAGGAAGGTTGTAGCCTGTTGTCTGCTTGTGACAGCGCTCTGAATTAGGTGACAAAATGAATTTGTGATTTCTTCTGTCTTTCACTGAAATCAGGTTTTATCTGTAATCTGATTACACCATCATGTTCAGGAGGTTTTGTGTAATGAGGTGAAATGTTTTATAATATCATTGATTTAATATGTGCTGCAGAAAAACGATGATAATAAAAATATACTCATTATAATTTCTTGAATAAGAGAAGAGCTAATGTAAATAATATACCAACATACTGTATACTACTACAAACTTGGTGACAGAGAGGATTGTCACCTTGGTGGGACAAGAGTGGTGTGGGAGCCAGGTGAGTGTGTCAGCCAATCAGGAGACACCTTACTAATGTCAGAGGGTTAAGCCTTCATTAGTGACAACCTCTATATTATAATAAGTTAATAGTGTCCTGTATAGAAGAGGTCCCATGCTATACACACACAAATAGACAGATGAGTTACTAACCTGCCGTTGAAGTTTGCGTTTCTTAACAGCTTCCTCAGAGTCATCCTCATCTCCAAAGTCATCCTCCAACTCACCAGCTTTCCTCTTGGCATACTGCAACCAACACACACCAACATTAACTCATAATTACACAAGACTAGGTTGATTACATTTTGTTTATTAAGGCGAGATTCTCTTGTTGGTGAATTGGCAGGTTTTATTCCTTCAAAATATATCACAAAACAGATGCCCAATAAGTGCACTCGGACACCACAGTCCCTAGCCCACCTGAGTTGAAGCCCGAGATCTGAAGCAGGGAGTTTCTGGACGACAGCCCACCCAAACCATCACAAGACTACACACACATTTCGAACCAATGGAGGGTTTGGGTGGGCTGTCGTCCAGAAACCACCTGCTTCAGATCTCGGGCTTTGACTCAGGTGGGCTAGGGACTGTGGTATCCGAGTGTACCATTGAGGGAGTCTTGTTTTACTGTTATAGTTTGGAGGAATCAGTCGCCCTTCAACTTGCCAACAAAAGAATCTCACCTTATAACTTTTTTATAAACTGTGTTAAAGAACGAACCTCTATAAAAATAAAACTGGTGGAAATTACCAGTTTGTTGAGGGTTGACAAAGACATGTACTGGGATTATAGTATGTTACAGATTGATTGATTGACATTAGGAGCAGCAACGGCGAGGTCATGTGGCATCCGAGGATAAAGGTAATTGACTGAGAGGTGGGACAGTAAGTACAAAAGGCAACAAATAAAAACAAAATGGACAGTTGGAGAAGTGAAAGCAACATTTTAGTCGCCTTTTACGACAAACAGGGCACAATAACAAATATAAATATTATTAACAAAATAGAAAAGCCGGCAGCATAAATTCATCTCATATGACCAGATAGTTGCATTCTGAACCAGTTTCTATTCTAACAACATATTTAATTTACCATATGAGAAGTGTATCTGTCATCACTGCATTCAAATTGTGTTACATCATCAATATAGCTCATACATACACAGGAGGAAATGAAGCAAACTTCTGCTGCCGACTGTACAATGTTTATATACAGTATATATATATATCTGATGCTCTCTCTTACCTTTTGAATTATATATACACCCACCAACCTTCATCAGAGTGAGGGACATAATAAAGGAACAATCAAATAACCACCAACTCTTTCCTTCCATCGTTCAAATAAATCGGGAACAGAGTAATATACTATACCTGAATAACGTTTGAACAGAGTAATATATTATACATGAATAACGTTTGAACAGAGTAATATATTATACTTGAATAATGTTTGAACAGAGTAATATACTATACCTGAATAACACTTTGTGGGAAGTTAGCCAACTCAGCAACATGGATACCAAAGCTGCGGTCACAGGCACCAGGCTTCACCTAACACAACAACAAAACAATACTGTTAGTTTATTGATAAATTACAACATTTTTATTTGTTATTGAACCATTCAAATGTAATGTACAATCGCAGACCATGAAAAGTCTACTCCCTCTGCAGACCCTGAGACGAGGCCTGGGGTCTTTCTGGATGACGGCTCAGCCAAACTATCACGGGTAACACACGTCTACAAAGGGGGTAGACTTTTCATGGTCTGTGATTGTACAGACAGCAGCACAAGTCTCATCGCCACATTTCCCAAGTCATCAAGTATAGTTACAAGCACTAACAAGTATACAGCTTTGGTTGATGCTTTGAACAGTCCAATTCACCAATGAACTAATTCCAATGGAGATCTTATTGCACATTTACTCACTGTCTCTAGGTATTCGAAGCACACCTGAACACTTATTAGTGCTCGTGACTGTACAGTATGGAAATATAAGTTTCACTCTTTCGTAAACTGAAGAACCAGAGAAATATATTTATATGTTCCCTGGATACTGTGTTTTTGTTTGATGAATGTGTTTGTTTGATAGTTATACTTTATGTTGTCCTTCAACAAGTGGGACAATACGGCAACACAACTTTTGCTGATGACTCTACAGTACTTCACCATCACAATACAAAAAATTTAGGATCAGTTACCAAGTATTATGTAAAGCCACAATCAAATATCCACCAACACTTTCCTTCCATCGTACAAATAAATCAGTATCATATCAAAATATAATCATACAACAACACCTTATGTCAACTCAACCCCCTTAGTTATTATTATGAGGTGCTGCTAAAGTATACATGTGTTGTTCTTTATTACCAAGATATTTACTACGATGGAAGGAAAGTGTTGGTGGATATTTAATTGTGGCTGTACACTTATATTATTATTATTATTATTATTATTATTATTACTTTGTATGGAAAATGTAACCTTGACACTTCCTACAATAACATATAACAATAATATAGTGATGGACTCGAAACCAAATAGTTGCCACATTGTGTTCAGGTCAATTATCGTTTTTTCTTTTCTTGTTCTTTCTGTTTAAGGACTCTTGTGTTGTAGTAAGAAAATTGGATGTAAACGGGTCCTCCAAATATTACCACGAAACACACACACATATATGGAAGGAGCTTGTTTCGTGGCATAGTCAGGAGGAATCAGAAGCCTCCAATTCTCATACACGGTCATAGGGTCCTTAAGCACCAAGAGACTGTGTGTCCCTTTGAGTGTGAGTTAAGGGGGAAGTTTTGTGTTGGTAAATCTGGAGCAACTGAATCTTCCAAACTATTCCATGCAACAGAACACTATTATTTTATATTCAGGTCCTGTGTTTCCTGGCATACTTTGGAGGAATCAAGGCACTCCAATGTAACAAAAATAATAATTCTTGTCACTGGTGTTCAACAAGTATTCTGGCTACACCAAGATATACCTCCTATATCATCACCAACTTATACTATAGAAGAATGCCAAGGATTAAGCTTATAGTATATTATAATTAAAAGTAAGTGATAAACATTATTAAGACACAGGGTTGATTCCACAGTGGTATTTGTTTGTTACCTTCCCAACCAACCATACTTGTAAGGCCTCATTATTTTCCAAAAGCTGAGTATCCGCATTCACAAAATCTATTAAAACAGTTAGATAATGATGATCATTGCATAGTTTACTCACCAAATTAATTAAATAATTCAGTCATAAGTCATCTAATAATAATAATAATATTAATAATAATGATGATCACTGCATTGTTTACTCACCAAATTCATTGAATAATTCACCCATTTACACGGCTAATATTCTTTTGTTTGCGTGCTTACAAACCAATACCAATGACTGTGGAATCGACCCACAGACAGCAACACTCACCTTATATAATAATGTCAGAGCTCCGTGGGCAGTTGTGGCAGTAACATGGAAGTTTCTGACTG
>JAWQEG010002600.1:0-42500 GCA_033782935.1 Petrolisthes cinctipes | reverse complement strand
AATGTGTTGTTGTTGTAGGGGGACAGGACCAAAGTTCACATGTAATTTGCAGTGATTGTAGTTTGGTAAAAAAAAAAAAAAGTGGGTGAATAAAATATGAAATATGTACTGTATGAAAAAAGTGACTGTAGGACAAAATAATTAATACAGTAAAAAATATTTAATACAGTAAAAAATATATAGTAGATTTAACCAAAGAATATGGTGGTGAATATAATAATGTATGAACAGAGTAAAAGAACAAAATAATAAATACAGTAAAAAATATATACTGTACTGTAGTTTAAAAATAAATTCTGAATAAAATAATACATGAACAGAGAGAATAAAGGACAATGTAATTTATACAATAAAATTATATACTGTAGTAAAAAAAAAAAAAAAAAATGGTGGTGAATATAATAAGTGATGAAAAATTTGAATGTCCTTACCCTGAGAATTGTAGCAGTCTCGAGCATTTCAGCCATAAAGGTAGACACTCCCTTCAACAAACAGTCACCAGCACCAACCCTTGCTGTAATAAACATTAATACACATTAATATACATCTTATGCTAACATCAATATATATCTATCTATCTATCTTTAACTCTGACGCCTCGTTCCCTCCAAGGGGGTGGCCACGGCAGAAGTGTCTCCAGTTTTCCCTGTTCCAACACTCCCTCCTTACTTGGTCAAGCCCTACTCTGCCCCTCAAATTTCTCTCCTTTTACATACTCTTCCACTCTGTTCCAACACTCCCTCCTTACTCCCTACTCTGCCCCTCATGTTTCTCTCCTTTACATACTCCTCCACTCTGTTCTGCCATCTAACCAGCTGTTTGCCTCTCACACCAGGTCCCACAACTTCACTTCCATACACCTTCTTTACAAACTCCACACCCTGCATTCTCTATACATGTCCAAACCACCTCAATGTATTACGCTTCACTCTCTCAACCACTCCATACTCAATACCAATTGCCTTCTCACTCATACCACACCTCTCATACACACTCTCATTACTTTCTCCATCCCACCTAGTAAGTCCACATGCTCCTCTCAGACAACTCATTTCCACCGCACCTATTCTAGACTGATGAGCCCTACTCCATGTCCATGTCTCCAACGCATATGTCAGTGTCGACAGGATTATACTATTTCTCAGTCCCTTTTTCACTTCCATACTCACACTTGTACCCTTCATTATCTTCCCCAGTGATCCTATGACCTGTCTACCCTTCACTGCTCTCTCCCTAATTTCTCCTTCCATACTTCCATGTTTACATAGAACAGTACCCAGGTACAGCCACAATCAAATATCCACCGACACTTTCCTTTCATCGTAGTAAATATCTATCTATCTATCTATAGCTCCGACGCCTCGTTCCCTCCGGGAACTCCCCCCAAGGGGGTGGTCACGGCAGAAGTGTCTCCAGTTCTCCCTGTTCCAACACTCCCTCCTTACTTGTTCAAGCCCTCCTCTACCCCTCACATTTCTCTCCTTTACATACTCTTCCACTCTGTTCTGCCATCTAACCGGAGGTCTGCCTCTCACACCAGGTCCCACAACTTCACTTCCATACACCTTCTTTACAAATTCCTCGCCTTGCATTCTCTCCACATGTCCAAACCACCTCAATGTATCACGTTTCACTCTCTCAACCACTCCACACTCAATGCCAATTGCCTTCTCACTCATACCACATCTCTCATATATACTCTCATTACTTTCTCCATCCCATCTAGTAAGTCCACATGCTCCTCTCAAGTAACTCATTTCCACAGCATCTATTCTAGACTGATGCGCCCTACTCCATGTCCATGTCTCCGACGCATATGTCAGTGTTGGCAGGATTATACTATTTCGTAGTCCCCTTTTCACTTCCATACTCACACTTCTACCCTTCATAATCCTCCCCAGTGATCCTATGACCTGTCTACCCTTCACTGCTCTCTCCCTAATTTCTCCTTCCATACTTCCATGTTTACACATAACTGTACCCAGGTACTTAAACACCTTCACTTCCTCTATCCTCTCACCCCTCAGAGTTATCTCACACTTCGTCCCAGTTGGTACAGCCACTCTGTAAGGTGTAGCAAAATCAATCACTTCAGTTTCTGCTCTTTCAAATACCATCACTTTACTTTTACCCACATTCACCTTCAGTTTCCTTCGTTTACACACAGACTGAAATTCGTCCACCACTCTCTGTAAATTCCTTTCATTCTCAGCCATCAACACAGTGTCATCTGCAAACAAACTTGCCACCAGGGACCAATTTGCTTCATTCAGCCTCAACTTCACCCCCAGACCATTCACTTTGGCTTTCACCTCTCTCATACAACCATCCATATATATATTGAACAACCATGGTGACATAACACACCCCTGTCTCAGCCCTACACTAATATTAAAATTCTCACTTAGATCACCCTCTACCCGTACACATGCTTTTGCATCTGCATAAAAAGCCTCAATGCCTTTCAGCAAAGGCCCCCCAACACCATAAATTCTCAACACCTCTGTCATAGCTTTCCTATCAACTCTATCGTATGCCTTCTCCAAATCCATGAAGGCAGCATACAACTTCTTACCCTTCCCAATATATTTCTCCACTATTGATTTTAATGCAAATATTTGGTCCACACATCCTCTACCCTTTCTGAACCCTCCCTGCTCCTCACTATATCTTGGTAATAAAGAACACATGTATGATTTTGCAGTACCTCATAATAATAATTGAGGGGGTTGAGTTGACGTAAGGTGTTGTAAGATTATAATTTGATATGATACTGATTTATTGGCACGATGGAAGGAAAGTGTCGGTGGATATTTGATTGTGGCTGTACTTAAACTCCTTCACTTCCTCCATCCTCTCACCCCCTAGAGTTATCTCACACTTCGTCCCAGTTGGTACTCCCACTGTGTAAGGTGTAGCAAAGTCAATTACTTCAGTTTCTGCTCTCTCAAACACCATCACTTTACTTTTACCAACATTCACCTTCAGTTTCCTTCGTTTACACACAGACTGAAATTCGTCTACCACTCTCTGTAAATTCCTTTCACTCTCAGCCATCAACACAGTGTCATCCACAAATAAACTTGCCACCAAGGACCAATTTACTTCATTCAGCCTCAATTTCACCCCCAGGCCATTCACTTTGGCTTTCATCTCTCTCATACAACCATCCATATATATATTGAACAGCCATGGTGACATAACACATCCCTGTCTCAGCCCTACACTAATATTAAAACTCTCACTTAGATCACCTTCTATATAATTATATACTGTATATATATTGAACCACCATGGTGACATAACACACCCCTGTCTCAGCCCTACACTAATATTAAAACTCACACTTAGATCACCCTCTACCTCTGCAACTACACAAATACAAAACTGATAATTATATTGTGTTACTCACCAAGTATAGTATCAACGATGGAGATGTGAGCTGAGTCACAGGGAATGAACGAACCGACTTGAGCCATGAGTACAGCCACACCCACAGATCTTAGGAAAGTACTCTTACCTCCCATGTTAGGGCCGGTAATGATGTGAAACTTACCACCATCTGTTATCACAAAAAGAATTACAGTAGTTTTATATTACTGTACATCAAAAATTTATATATATATTTATATACATTAAAAATAATTAGTATCATATTATATAAATAATAATTATTTTATATTACATCAAAAATAATTATTTTATATTACATCAAAAGTAATTATTTTATATTACATCAAAAATAATTAGTTCTATATTACATCAAAAATAACTACTTTTATATTACTGTACATCAAAAATAATTACTTTTATATTACATTAAAAATAATTACTTTTATATTACATCATTTACATAACATAAATAATTTTTTCTCTATGTAATTTTCATACATCGTAATAATAATATATGAATAATTTTCTCTATGTAATTTTCAAACTGTGTTATAATGACTGTATTAGAAAAAGTTAATCACATAATTAATTTTCCATATGTAATACCATACAACATAATTACTGTTTATGAAGACGTGTTAAGAGTTAATTAGGTGTTAAGGGTTAAGTGTTAATGGTTAAGTGTTAGGTGTTAATGGTTAAATGTTAATGGTTAAGTATTAATGGTTAATTAGGTGTTGTGTTAATGGTTAAATGTTAAGGTTAAGGGTTAGGAGTTAAGTGTTAAGGGTTAAGTGTTAATGGTTAAGTGTTAGGTGTTAATGGTTAAATGTTAATGGTTAAATGTTAATGGTTAAGTGTTAATGGTTAAGTGTTAATGGTTAAATGTTAAGGTTAAGTGTTAGGTGTTAATGGTTAAATGTTAATGGTTAAGTGTTAATGGTTAATTAGGCGTTAAGTGTTAATGGTTAAATGTTAAGTGTTAAGTGTTAGGGGTTAATGGTTAAGTGTTATTCATATACTTACCTTACTCATATACCCATCACCTCATTACCTTCCCCACATACCTTACCCTACTCTACCCATCACCTCTTTACCTTTCATATACTCCCTTACCTTATACCCTACCCTACCCATCACCTCATTACCTTACCCTACTCTACCCATCACCTCCTTACCTTTCATATACTCCCTTACCTTATACCCTACCCTACCCATCACCTCATTACCTTCCCCACATACCTTACCCTACTCTACCCATCACCTCCTTACCTTTGATATACTCCCTTACCTTATACCCTACCCTACCCATCACCTCGTTACCTCAGACAGCTTACCTTCCCCAAACATACAGTTGTTTGGAATATAAGACACATTAGGATGACGGAGGTTGGTGAGTTCCAGCCTTCCAGACCCTTTTTCCAGCAGGTGTGGTCTGATGTAAGGCACCGGGGCACTCACAGCGGCACTACCCAACGCATAGATACAGTCCAGTGTTGCCAAGACCTCACCCAAATTCTGTATCACTTCAATATATCCACCTATAATGAAAGAGAGAGAGAGAGAGAGAGAGATATTATGTTCAGATTATTATATATATACATTACAGTGTTGTCAAAACTTTCAACCAGTTTCTGTATCACTTCAACATATCCACCTACAAGCATTCACTACACAGCCACTTAGTAAATTGAATGATTATTATTATTTTTTTTTTTTTTTTTTTTTTTTTATTAATATCTTTGCGCAGTGGCAATATCGTAACCAATGAGGTCGAGGATTGCTACTGTGCAGAAGTGCTTGCAGTATTGGGAAAAGCAAAAACCTCGGTGACCTACCCCTCCCCAGGAAGGGTAGGTAAGCCTTACCCCGCCTCCAAGCGGTGACCTCGGGGGTACACCTCCTTTTTTTATCTTGTTTTTATCCATTTAGGAGGTGGAGCCAAAGGGGAAGGCGGTGTGGGGGTGAGACCTAGCTTCCCCCACATATAGGTTTTAAGGTTTTTAGTGTATTTTTATTGTATTTTTTTAGTGTTTTAAGATTTTTAAATTCTTTGATTGTGTGTTTTTATATTTTGTAATTTCTTTTAAATTTATGACCGTGTTTTTTAGCTTTTGACAATGCCGACGGCACGTGTCCCTCCGGGAATGAGCACTGCATTGGCCTTGCCAGCCATCAGTGGCCCCCCAATGGGGGAGTGGACAGCTATGGCTACTGGCGGGGGAGGGTCTCCGGGTTGCCCTGTAGAGGGAGTGGGGAAGAGGGAATGTATGAGAGTTGTAACTGTGAATGTGAATGGAATGACGGATGGGACCAAGAGGCGAGAGATTGTAGAATGCTTCAAGAAAGGAAGAGTGGATGTGATGGGAGTGACGGAGACACACGTGAAAGGATGTGGAGTGGTTGAGTGTCAGGAAGGAAGGGAGAGTGGACTGTGGGAGGGAATGGAGGGAGGAGTAGTATGGACGGGTATGAATGAAAAGAGTAAAGGAAGAGGGAAGGAAGGGAGTGCGCTGTTGGTGTCTCCGTGGGTGTGGAAGGGAGTGGATGGACATGGGTGGAATGGGTCTAGAATAGTATGGATGACTGGAAAGATTGGCTTGATGAAGTATGCTTTGGGTGTGTGCTTATGCACCAGTGAATGAAAAGAGTAAGACAGGGAGAGAGAAGATGAGAGTGTTTTGGGAGGAGTTGAATACATGTCTGAGAGGAATTGATAATGGAAGGAGAGTAGTAATGATGGGAGATATGAATGGAAAGGTGGGAGGTGAGGAAGTGGGGAATATTGTGGGTAAATGGGGTGTAGAAGGAACAAATGAGAATGGTGAATATCTAGTGGATGTCTGTGCTGAGAGGGGGTTGTTCTTGGCGAACACCTTCTTTCAGCACAAGATGATCCACAGGTATACGTGGAAGAGAAGGGATGAGAGAGGAGAGCAAAAGAGTTTGATTGACTATGTGGCAGTGGATGAAAGGTTGAGGAAGGATGTGTATGACGCAAAAGTGGTGAGAGGAATGGTCCATTGCTCCGACCATTTTGCGGTGTTGGTGAGGATGAAGGTTAGGGTTAAGTGGGAGTATAGTAGGAGGGATGAAGGGGTGAGGAATAAGAGGGAGGTGGCTAGTGGGAAATTAGATGTAGAAGAGTATAGGGAGGAATATAAGAGGAGGGTGGGTGAGGTGCTGGGAGATGTAAGGATGGGGATAGGGGAGGGAGTGGGAGTGAATGCGATGTATGAAATGTTTAAGATGAGAGTATTAAGGACAGCAGCAGAGGTAGTAGGATATAAGTCACAGAAGAGGGGCAAGAAAGGGAGTGCTTGGTGGACAGAAGAAGTGAAAGATGCTGTAGAGGATAAGAGGAAGGCATATAGGAGAACACTACAGAGGAATGTGCCGGAAGAAGTGAGAGAGAGATGGAAAAGAGAATATAATGTGTGTAAGAGACAAGTGAAAAGGATGGTGAGTGAGAGTAAAAGGAGAGTGGATGAGGAGTTTGGTATGAAGCTGAGTGAAAAGTTTAAAGAGAACAAGAAATTATTCTGGAAGGAGGTGAAAAGAGAAAGAGGAGAAGGAAAGTCTGGTAGTGTGAGAATGAAGAGAGAGGATGGAGTTACTGTGAGTAGAAGTGAGGAAGTGAAAGAAGTGTGGAAGAGGCATTTTGATCAGTTGATGAATGGGGGGACGGGAGGGGAGGCGGTGGTGACATGCATGGGGATGGAGGCAGGTGGTAGACGACAGGATGTACAGGGAGAATTAGGAAGGGAAGAGGTTAGGAAAGCAATAGGAAAGTTGAAGATGGGAAAGGCACCGGGGGTGGATGGGATAACTGCTGAAATGTTAAAGTGTGGGGGGGAGGAAGTGGTGGAGTGGATGTTGCTTATATGTACATTGGCGTGGAGGCAGGGAGAGGTGCCAGAGGATTGGAGGAGAGCCATAATTGTACCTTTGTATAAGGGGAAGGGGAGTAAGGATGAGTGTGGTAGCTATAGGGGAATAAGTCTTCTTAGTGTACCGGGGAAGGTTTACGGGAAGGTTCTTACTGAAAGACTGGTTGAAGTAACAGGGAATAAAGTTAGTGAGGAGCAGGGAGGGTTCAGAAAGGGTAGAGGATGTGTGGACCAAATATTTGCATTAAAATCAATAGTTGAGAAATATATTGGGAAGGGTAAGAAGTTGTATGCTGCCTTCATGGATTTGGAGAAGGCATACGATAGAGTTGATAGGAAAGCTATGACAGAGGTGTTGAGAATTTATGGTGTTGGGGGGCCTTTGCTGAAAGGTATTGAGGCTTTTTATGCAGATGCAAAAGCATGTGTACGGGTAGAGGGTGATCTAAGTGAGAGTTTTAATATTAGTGTAGGGCTGAGACAGGGGTGTGTTATGTCACCATGGTTGTTCAATATATATATGGATGGTTGTATGAGAGAGGTGAAAGCCAAAGTGAATGGTCTGGGGGTGAAGTTGAGGCTGAATGAAGCAAATTGGTCCCTGGTGGCAAGTTTGTTTGCGGATGACACTGTGCTGATGGCTGAGAATGAAAGGAATTTACAGAGAGTGGTGGACGAATTTCAGTCTGTGTGTAAACGAAGGAAATTGAAGGTAAATGTAGATAAAAGTAAAGTGATGGTATTTGAAAGAGCAGAAACTGAAGTGATTGACTTTGCTACACCTTACAGAGTGGCTGTACCAACTGGGACGAAGTGTGAGATAACTCTGAGGGGCGAGAGGATGGAGGAAGTGAAGGAGTTTAAGTACCTGGGTACAGTTATGTGTAAACATGGAAGTATGGAAGGAGAAATTAGGGAGAGAGCAGTGAAGGGTAGACAGGTCATAGGATCACTGGGGAGGATTATGAAGGGTAGAAGTGTGAGTATGGAAGTGAAAAGGGGACTACGAAATAGTATAATCCTGCCAACACTGACATATGCGTCGGAGACATGGACATGGAGTAGGGCGCATCAGTCTAGAATAGGTGCTGTGGAAATGAGTTACTTGAGAGGAGCATGTGGACTTACTAGATGGGATGGAGAAAGTAATGAGAGTGTGTATGAGAGATGTGGTATGAGTGAGAAGGCAATTGGCATTGAGTGTGGAGTGGTTGAGAGTGAAACATGATACATTGAGATGGTTTGGACATGTGGAGAGAATGCAAGGCGAGGAATTTGTAAAGAAGGTGTATGGAAGTGAAGTTGTGGGACCTGGTGTGAGAGGCAGACCTCCGGTCAGATGGCAGAACAGAGTGGAAGAGTATGTAAAGGAGAGAAACATGAGGGGTAGAGTAGGGATGGACCAAGTAAGGAGGGAGTGTTGGAACAGGGAGAACTGGAGACACTTCTGCCGTGGCCACCCCCTTGGGGGGAGTTCCCGGAGGGAGCGAGGCGTCGGAGCTATAGATAGATAGATAGATATCTAGAAAGGGTAGGACTAAAGGCTGTGAGCCCTCTCGTCATCCCCACCTGCGTAGTCCAGTCAGAGAGTAGTCCAAAATCATGTCCAATTTCGTTTGAGATGTCTAGACACATTGCGTTTGATGGCGCATAAGTCGTAGTAAGGTGGAAAGATGGATGAAGGTAGAGTGTTCCAGAGTTGACCAGTTGTTGTTGTTGTTGTTGTAGTTCCCCAGACTGTCTGGCCGAGCAGTCCCGAGTCTGGTTGACTGAAGCCAAGCAGATGCTCGGACCCCCAAATGGGAGTCAGGGTGATAGTGAGATCTGTTTCTTCGAAGGCAACAGACGAGGGGACTGCTGGCTCACGGGCATGCACCCCTGGGCCAACATTCCCACCGTCTATAGTCTTCCTTGTTGTGCCACCCAATCAGGCGATCTCGTCGGCTACCCAGAAGGAATGAGAGATAGTAAGAGAGACAGGCAGAACAGGCCAGGGTGCGGTAGAGGATGCCAGATTCTCCATTTCTGGATAGAACCAGCCCTCACCGGTGTGTTGCTGGGTAGTTGAGAAGTGTGCTGGGTAGTTTACATCAACACATCTTCCCTCACCAGTGTGTGCTGGGTAGTTGAGAAGTGTGCTGGGCAGTTTACATCAACACATCTTCCCCCAGCCATCAACACATCCTCCCCCAGCTTACAAGGCAGCATGCTATCCTTGCTCTCACAGCCAGGTACCTATTTACTGCTAGGTGAACAGGGACATAGGGGGCTGGGAAAATTGTCCAACAATTCCACTGAACCAGGAATTGAACCTGGGATCTCTCGCGCGCCAGGCGAGTGTGCTAACCACTATACCATCAGCACCCCCTAGAGTTGACCAGTTGTGTATATCAAAGACTGAGAGTATAGGTTAACTCTTGCATTAGGGAGTTGGACAGAAAAGGGTTGAGAACGAGAGGGTTGGTGAGTGTTGCATGCTTTCCTGAGGGGAGGAAGCATACATTGAGAGAGTTCAGAAGAGCTATGTCCAGTGTAATAGCGATAGAAGAGAGAAAGTGATGTAACATTGCAGTAAAGAGAGAGAGGTTGTAGTGAATCAGTTTGAGGAGGAGAGTTGATGAGACGAAAAGCCTTTGATTCCACCTTATCCAGGAGTGTTGTGAAGGTTGAGCCACCCCACACATGAGAGCCATACTCCATGCAGGGATGGATGAGACCCCTGTACAGAGACAGCAACTGTGTGGGGGTGAAGTATTCATGAAATCTGTGCAGCACACTGAACTTCTTTGAGGTGGTTTTAGCAAGAGAGGTAATATGATCTCTCCAAGAGAGATTGTGAGAGAAAAAAACTCCAAGAATATTAAGAGAAAAAGAAAGATCAAGCTGCATGTCTTTGAAGGAGAGAGGATAATCATATAGAAGATTAGTGCGAGTTGAGAGATGCAGGAGCTGTGTTTTAGAGGCATTGAAAACCACGAGGTTCTCTCTGCCCCAGTAGGAGATGAGGTAAAGGTCAGAAGTCAGGTGTGCTACTGCATCATCACGTGATGTGGAGAGGAGCTGCTGGGATGGGAGGTTGTCAAACTGAGTGGAGTAATGTTGGGTGTAATCATCAGCATAGGAGTGGATAGGGGATGAAGTACAGCTGAGAAGGTCATTAATGAAATTTGAGAAAGAGAGTAGGTGATTGAACAGAACCCTGAGGAACACCACTGTTGATAGACTTAGAAGAAGAACAGTGACCATCTACAACAGCAGCTATAGACCGACCAGAAAGGTAAATCAGAGATAAAGGTGCAGAGGGAGGGATAACAGCAGTTTGGAGATTAAAGCTTTGTGCCAGACTCTATCAAAAGCTTTTGATATGTCTAACGCGACAGTAAAAGTTTCACCAAAGTTCTGAATAGAGGATGACCATGAATCAGAAAGGAGGGATAAAAGATGGCCAATAGAGCGTCCCTGACGGAAACCATACTGACGATCTGAAAGAAGGTCGTGGCGAGTAAGGTGTTTTTGAATTTTGGAGTTAAGAACAGATTCGAAGACTTTAGACAGAGTAATAGGGTGATAGTTGGAAGGTTGGGAGCGGTCACCATTCTTCAGAACAGGTTGGATCAGAGCAAACTTCCAGCAAGAAGGAAAAGTGTTAGATGACAGACAAAGACAGAACAGTTTGCCTTGGCAGGGTGTCAGCACGGAAGCACAGTACAGTACTTAAGAACAACAGGAGGAATCCCATCAGGCCTGTACGCCTTCCGAGTGTCAAGGCCAGAGAGGGTAGAGAAAACTTCCTTTGAAGAGATTCTGATGGCAGACATAAGTAGGTCAGAGGGGGAACAGAGATGGAGGAACAGAGCCAGAATTATCCAGAGTGGAGTTGGAGGCAAAAGTATGAGAGAAGAGTTCAGTTTTATCAGGTGAAGAGATGGCAACATTTCCATCAGGAAGGATGAGAAGAGGGAAAGAGGAAGAAGTAAAGTTACTGGAGAGATTTTTGGTTCGATGCCAAAAAGAACGAGAGGTGGAAGAGTTGGACAGGTCATTGCACTTGGTACGGATGAAGGATTTTTTGGCTAGTCGGAGAACAGAATTGGCACGATTCTGGGCAGAGATATACAGAGCACGAGATTCATCAGTTTGAATGCGTCGGTACCGTCTGAAAGCTTCCTCCTTGTTGTGGACAGCAGTAGAACAAGCGTGATTAAACCAAGAGTTTTGTGAATTAGTAAGAGGGAAAGAATATAGAATGCATGCCTCCATGCCCGAGAGGATCACCTCTGTGATGCATGCAGAACACTCAGAGGGACCCCGGCCATGGAAGCAAAAATCATTCTATGGGAAATCTTGAAAGTACTGCCTCAGATCATCCCAGTTGGCGGCGCTGTAATGCCACAGACTGGGAGGGACCAAAGGTCTTACTGGAGCGATAGGACAGGATACTGAAATAAGATTGTGATCGGAGGAGCCCAATGGAGAGAAAATTTCAACAGTATAAGCAGAAGGATGAGAGGTTAGGAATAAGTCAAGAATATTGAATGGCTGATCTCCAAGGTGGTCTGGAATACGGGTAGGGTACTGAAGTAACTGCTCTAGGTCGTTGAAGATAGAAAAGATGAAGGCTTGTTCACCAGGTGGATCAGTGAAGGGAGATGAAAGCCAAAGGTGGTGGTGAACATTGAAATCTCCTAAAATGGAGATTTCTGAGAAAGGAGAATGGAATAGAATGTGTTCCACTTTTGAGATATGATACCGTAGTCAAAGAATTTTGGATAGTCAGTAGAGTTAGGAGAGAAATATACAGCACCAATGTATTTAGTTTGAGAGTAACAGGTGAGCCGAAGCCAGAGGGTTGAGAATTCAGAAGAGTCAAGTTCGGGAACACGTGAACAAGTAAGGTTGTTGTTGTGTAAGTATACACAACATCCACCTTTGGCACCAAACTGAGGATAGAGAAAGTAAGAGTAGACAGTGTAAGGGTTGCTGTCTGCTGATGCCATACCTACTATACAGTATACTAAAACTATCATACCTGCTATATTCTAAAACTATCATACCTGTTATATACTAAAATTACCATACCTGCTATATACTAAAACTATCATACCTGCTATATACTAAAACTATCATACTTGCTATATACTAAAACTATCATACCTACTATATACTAAAACTACCATACCTACTATAGTCATAATAATACCTACTACACACTGTACTATGACTACTATACAATACCTACCTGCAATAGTCATAATACCAGCTATAGTCATAATAATATCTGCTATACACTATACAATACCTACTATACACTGTACTATGACGACTATGCACTGTACTATGACTACTATACAATACCTACCTGCAATAGTCATAATAATACCTGCAATAGTCATAATAATACCTGCTAGTCATAATAATACCTACTATATACTTTACTATGACTACTATACAACACCTACCTGCAATAGTCATAATCTCATCGACAATGGCCTTCTGTTGACTAAGGTACTCTTCCCTCGCTGACTGGTGTTGATCGTTGAGTTGGGTGAGGCGTGAGTTGCGGAACCTTACCCCAGTCTTGTTGGTGTCTAGGACGGTGTAGGTGCGGTTATTGCGAATACCTTTTTCTTCCTGGGTAGAGAGAGAGAGTGAGTGAGAGAGAGATAATAAGTCGGTTAGAGAGAGAGAGAGAAATAAAAGTCTTGTTGGTGTTTAGAATGGTGTAGGTACGGTTGTTGCGAATACTGTACCTTTTTCCTCCTGGGTCGAGAGAGTGAGGGAGAATATAAGTATGGTAGAGAGAGAGAGTGAGTGAGAAAGAGAAGATAATTGGATACAGAGAGAGAGAATAAAAAAAGTCGTTCATTTTAATATATGGAAAAATTCGTTATCCGCTTAAATATATGTAAATGTCATTCATTTTAATATACGGAAATTAGTCATCCGCTTAAATGTATGAAAATGTCATACGAAAACATCATTCATTCCAATATACAAATAAAAAGACATCATCCATTCCAATATAGCAAAAAATAACATCCGTTTCAATATACAAAATTATCATCCATTTCAATATACAAAAACATCATCCATTTCAATATACAGTACAGTAACTGTTAATGTTCTGTTTTGTAGTGTTGTTGTTATGGGTACCGGTATGTAATGTATTGTACTGTGTGTAATGAATATGTGTACAGTATTAACCTTCTTTGTACATTAAAATTAATATATAGTACAGTAATGCCTTGTTTTGTAGTGTTGTTGTTATGATTGTGTTGTTGTTGAACCTGTTGTAGGACCTGGTGTGAGAGGCAGACCACCGGTTAGATGGCAGAACAGAGTGGAAGAGTATGTAAAGGAGAGAAACATGAGGGGCAGAGGAGGGCTTGAACAAGTAAGGAGGGAGTGTTGGAACAGGGAGAACTGGAGACACTTCTGCCGTGGCCACCCCCTTGAGGGGAGTTCCCGGAGGGAACGAGGCGTCGGAGCTATAGGAGCTATAGTTGAAGTTCCTCAAGCTGTCTGGCCGAGCAGCCCTGAGCTCCTGAGGAAGGCCATGGCTTATGCCAGGCTTTCCCACAGTGCCCTTAGAGAGTGTATGTTGTGTTGTTGGCGAGTGTGGTTGTGTACATTACAGTCTTCCATAATGTGTTTCATAGAATGGGGTGCTGTGTTGCATACCGGACAGACATCCACAATGGCTTCATCCAGCTTTTTCTGATATGTCAGAAGGGCTGGGTGGTGGTCACACCGCAGCCTGGCCAGGTGGACTCTGTCCTCACGGGGAAGGAAAGATTCAGATGGGTGGATGTCAGGAGGTCGTGCATACAGCTGAGTGTTGTTTTATGATTGTGTAATGTATTGTACTTTTTGTAATGAGTGTGTGTACTGTAACTTAACCTTCTTTGTACATTACACACTCATATATAGTACAGTAATGCCTTGTTTTGTACTGTTGTTGTTATGGGTATGTAATGTACTGTCTGTAATAAATGTGTACAGTAATTTATGGGGGAAATACACTCTTGTTACAATGGAGCACCTTGATTCCTCCAAAATATGTCAAGAAACAGGACCTGATGAATGAAAATAATGGTGTTCTGTTCCCTGGAAAAGTTTGGAGGAATCAGTTGCTCCAGATTTACCAACACTGTACTTCCTCCTTACCTTGAGTGAGTTAAGGGGGAAGCTTTGTGTTGGTAAATCTGGAGCAACTGAATCCTCCAAACTATTCCAAGCCACAGAACACTATTATTTTTGCTCTTCAAGTCCTGTTTCTTGACACACTTTGGAGGAATCAAGGCACTCCAATGTAACAAAAAAGAATTACCACCTAAAGGGGGAAGTTTTGTGTTGGTAAATCTGGAGCAACTGATTCCTCCAAACTATTCCAAGCCACAGAACACTATTATTTTTGCTCTTCAGGTCCTGTGTTTCCTAGCATACTTTGGAGGAATCAAGGCACTCCAATGTACCAAAAAAGAATAATATTACCCCGTTAATTAAGTTACCTTGAGTGTGATCCTGAAGAAGTAACCCAACTGAGAATTGGACTCGAGTTTAATGGTCTTGGCCGCCTCCAGACACAAGTCCTTAGCTGCCTTCCTCAGCTGTCCTTCTATCTCCTCCTCCAGACCATTCATTGTTGTACGCAGCTCTGATGACAATGCACACTATTAAACATTACTTAAGACTACTACAGTGCATAGTGAATGGACGTACATTTGGGGAACAAAGTATCTGGACACTGTTGACGGCTTCTGGTAACAATGTCAGTGATAAACATGTTAGTATGTGGACACCGTTGACGGCTTCTAACAATGTCAGTGATAAACATGTTAGTATGTGGACACCGTTGACGACTTCTGGTAACAATGTTAGTGAAAAACACGTTAGTAATAGACAAAATTTATTCATTACTACATAACAATAACTGATATTGGGTGACGTCGACCAACCACAGACACTGAAATAAAAGTTATCCTTCAATTCATAAAGACTTTCTCTCATTTATGTGTTTACTTTGGGGGATGTTGCCAGAAGCCACCAACAGTGTTCACATACATTATTCCCCAACTATACATTTGAGGGCTACAAGACGCGGTTAGTAAAGCAACGACACAATCGATGTTGCCGACCATAGTGAAAGTGTTTTATATCGCTATTGCCGTGGGGCTCCATACCAACTCAAACCCAAAGCTGCCTACCCACCTGGTGAAGTTATTACCCGCCTAAAAAACCTTGGGTTCTTTCACAGCAGGGGTTGTAAAGCAGACAGAAATAAACAAAGATCCATACGAGTGATAACGTCAAACAGAAAACAGAAGCAAACGGTTACTGAAAAGACAAGGAACTATATTGACGTGCCTCTCCTGTGGTTTGACTTGCCTTGATTATTCTTGTCAAATGTGACTTCATTATCAAACAAGGTGGACAAACTTGTGTTGGCTGCGAAAACCAATGGTGCTGATGTTGTGTGTATTACAGAAGCATGGCAAATTGTACCCGAACTGTGCCATATAGAAAATTTCATTCTCTTCCACCAACTTAGAGAAAATATACATGTTGGTGTGTTAGCCTTGTTTGCTCGGGACAAATACCAACCCCAACGCCTGATTGTGGACATCCTAGAGGGAATTGAGGTTCTTTGGTTCAGATTAACACCCCCCTGTCACCAGAGACTCACTGCCTCCATTTTCTACTGCCTAATTTACCATCCACAACATGCACCATCTCAGGCAGTGATGACAGAACATATTATCAACACATGTCACATCCTCAACATTAGGTATCCAGCAGCAAAATTCGTGAACAAAATTTAATGAACTCAACACTGAAGTGTTTGAAAACGAATTATCCCTCACCCAAGTTGTTGATTTCTCTACCCACAACCAGAGTGTCCTGAACAAGATTATCACCGACCTGTCAGATCAATACCACAACCACTGCCACCCATGGGGAAGAGTACCCACCACTCCATTCTGTGTACTCCCACCACTACCACTACCACCACCACCACCAGCCTCCCATCACCACGCATCACCAGCCTCCCACCATCAGGAAGTACAGACCTACACCTCACTCATCGGTAAGGGAATTTGGACAGTGGCTGGTACATTACCCGTGGACTGACTGAGGTATTGACTGTTGGTAAAGTTGACACCAAATGAGAGAACTACTCATCCACCATCACTCAAGCTTACCCATCACTTCTTCCCAGAAAAAACAACGACAGTTCACTCATCTGATATGCCATGGGTTACCCCCAGAATAAAAATATTCATCATACAACACAACAGAGCCTTCTACACCGACTAGACAATATACAACAGGCTTCACAACAGAGTCATTAGGGAAATCAGGATGGCCAAATTGAGACACTAGGCTACCCCACAAAAATACAGCAACATAATTAATGAATCAACATCAGCCAGTGGTACATCAAAATTAATGATGTGTGTGGGATGCATAAACACTCACCCTCTCTCCCATGTACAGCCACAATCAAATAACCACCAACACTTTCCTTTCATCGTACAAATAAATCTGTATCATATCAAAATATAATCATACAGAACCTTATGTCAACTCAACCCTCTCAATGATTACTATGAGGTGTTGCAAAGTCATACATATGTTGTTCTTTATTAACAAGATATTTACTACGATGGAAGAAAAGTGTTGGTGGATATTTGATTGTGGCTGTACCAACGGACATACCAGCGAGGAAACAGCAGGTCGCCTCAATGACCACTTCGCGGCCATATATCAAAGATTACCCGAGTTTGACCCATCCCAACTACCTGTCTACCTCCCCTCCCCTCAGCCACACACAGGTCACGAGTATCAGGTCGCCAAGAAACTTTCAGGATTCAAACTTAAACGCTCCACCACTCCCATTAACCTCCCTAGTAAATTGTACAAAGAGTTTGCTGTTAAGCTTGCCATCCCCCTTTGCTCTATTATCAACGCATCCATATGTCAGTTTAAAGTACCCGCAGATTGGAAGACAGCTTATGTCACACCAATCCCTAAATCTTTTGACCCAATCCCCAATCTTTAGGCCAATTGAAACCCATTGCTATCACTCCCCTCCCCAGCCTTATGTGAAAGTTTTGTATTTGACTGGGCCTCAGCTAGTATTACAAATGTCATTGATAACCAACAGTTTGGCAATATAAAGTCATCCTCCACCACCACACATTGCCTTATTAGCCTACTTCACTTTGTATATAAGAACTTAGAGCAAAGGAAGACCTCAGTAATGCTAACTTTTATTGACTTTAAAAAGGCATTCGACCTAGTGGACCACAATATAATAATAAATAAGGCACTTAGTATTGGAATGGAGCCAGGCTTGGAGGTGTGGTTGGCAGATTTCCTCAGTGATGGGCAGCAGGTGGTAAGGTATCAAGGTGCAGTGTCTCCCCCACAAACACTGAAATGTGGTGTGCCTCAAGGGACCAGGATGGGGCCTCTGTGCTTCCTAATCCTTATTAATGATGCCCTGACCGACACACACCGGTGGAAGTATGTGGATGACTCCACTGTGGGAGTTGTAGTGGACAACACTGCACCTAATTACCACCTACTACAACAACAACTTGATAACCTACAAGCCTGGACTGAAGCCAACAACGTCAGTATCAACCAGAACAAGACAGTGGTGATGCATCTCTACACATCCAACACACCTGTACCACCACTGACAGTCACACTGGGGGGACACCCACTCCAGGTTGTGGAGACAACCAAAATCCTGGGAATTATGCTGGACAGCAAGATAGACTGGAAGCATCATATTACCACCACCACCACCCAGTCCGCCTCTTACTGCCTGTACATGCTGAGAAGGCTAAAATCCCTAGGTACACCACAGTGTGAGCTGAGGAGTATATATCATATGTTTATACTCCCCAAGCTGGTCTCCATCTATCAATACCACACTGAATAAACAGCTAGAATGTGTACAGAAAAGGGCTTGTTGCATAATACTGTACTGGGAGCAGAGTACACCATATACAGTGAAGCCCTAACACCCTCAATGTGGTCTCTCTGGACACAGTACACCACAACATTCTGCCACGATATAGTGTACAGCTGCTAAGAAACCCGACACATTGAGATATGCTCCCCCCTTCCCTACCACCACCACGACAGTCGACAAGGCACACCCACATCCTGACACCGATAAGAGCAGACACTGACCACTACATAAACAGCAACATACCCACTATGGTCAGGATTATCAACAAGAAATAATACTATATCAATATTTGTCTCACCATCATAGCATCTTTCCTTCTTGTATATATAAAACCATTCCCATCAATCATCAACCTTATGTAATATACTGTATATTTTCAGCCTTATGGCAGCAAATTTCAATAAACTGTTTATTATTATTATTATGGAAAAATGTATGGAACACAACACACCAATAACACAATATACATTCCTTGACTATGGTACTCTATGGCAAAACACAGTCCAAGTTATGGCTTTCCTCAGTGACCTGGGACTGTTTTGGTCAGGCAATTTGAGGAACTTCAATAACAATTATGTTTACATTGGATCTACACTTTGAGTTTAGAAAGCTAATGAGATGTGTAAACTGGACCACTGTATCTCAACATTTAAAACCTACATAGTAACTCACTGTAAGGTTAAGATTGTCTGATAAGGAGGTTTACAGCTTTGACAACTTCCCTTGGTGATTATAAGCTGGTTAGAGTAGTGTGTGTGTGTGTGTGTGTGGGAAAGAAGTGTGTGGGAAAGTGGTGATTATAAGCTGGTTAGAGAAGTGTGTATGTGTGTGTGTGTGTGTGTGTGTGTGTGTGAAAGAAGTGGAACTGTGGTATTCATGTTATTTTGTTGGAATAATTATGTTTGTAAGATTCAGGAGTGTACAATTCTTTCCTAACAATATGGGTTTCAACACATGATTTAGAGTAGGGTGGTGAAGTTGTATAGGAGCTGGGAAAATTATTCATCACAAAGTATACAAGTGTAGTGTGAGTATGAATGTACAGCCACAATCAAATATCCACCAACACTTTCCTTTCATCGTACAAATAAAACAGTTTCATATCAAACTATAATCATATAAACAACACCTTATGTCAACTCAACCCCCTCAATTATTATTATTAGGTGATGCAAAATTATACAAGTGTTGTTCTTTATTACCAAGATATTTACTACGATGGAAGGAAAGTGTTGGTGGATATTATTATTATTATTATTATTATTATTATTATTATTATTATTATTATTATTATTAGGTGCTGCAAAATTATACACGTGTTGTTCTTTATTACCAAGATATTTACTACAATGGAAGGAAAGTGTTGGTTGTTGTTGTTGTTGTTGTTGTTGTTATTATTATTATTATTATTATTATTATTATTATTATTATTATTATCAATATTATTATTATTATTATTATTATTATTATGAGGTACTGCAAAATCATACAGGTGTTGTTCTTTATTACCAAGATATTTACTACGATGGAAGGAGTGTTGGTGGATATTTGATTGTGGCTGTACAATTATAGAAGGTACAGTGATCACATACAGGCTGGTATTAAACTTCTTCTTCGACAAAAAGTACTCTTTGTCGCTCAGTTCCTAATATTTTTTGTTATGGAAAATTAGCAACAAAATACCTTTTCATCAAGGAGTAAGATTAATAATATCAAGCTCAGACTCCTGGCTTAGTTTTGGCTTGGATTAGTAAAGTAAAGTGTTAGGATCAATGGGTCGATTCCACAGTGGTATTGGTTTGGTAGCTTCCCAACCAACCACATTTGTAAGGCTTCATTATTTTAGGGTTGATTCCAAAGTGGTATTGGTTTGTTAGCTTCCCAACCAACCACACTTGTAAGGCTTCATTATTTTCCAAAAGCTGAGTATCCACACTCACAAAATCTATCCAACAGTTAGATAATGATGATCACTGTATAGTTTACTCACCAAATTCATTAAATAATTCACCCATAAGTCATTTAATAATAATAATAATAATAATAATAATATCAGTAATAATAATAATAATAATAATAATAATAATAATGATGATGATCACTGCACAGTTTACTCACCAAATTCATTAAATAATTCACCCATAAGTCATTTACACGCCAAACCTTCTTTCATTTGCGTGCTTACAAACCACTACCAACTACTGTGGAATCGACCCAATGTTTTGTAATGATAAACAAACCACCATCTCACCTGCCAATGTATCATCAAAGTCTGGCTTGATGACAAACTGACCCTGGCTGGCTTGTGACATGTCTACTGTTGTCTCAATCATCTCCTGATACTTGGATAAATCAGTCACCAACTCCTGAAACATCAACAGGTAATAAAACTTGTGCACCAACTCTTCAACAGGTAATAAAACTTGTGCACCAATTCCTGCAACATCAACGGATAATAAAACTTGTGCACCAACTCTTCAACAGGTAATAAAACTTGTGCACCAACTCTTAAACAGATAATAAAACATGTGCACCAACTCCTGCAACATCAACGGGTAATAAAACTTGTGCACCAACTCTTCAATCATAACATAAGAAAACTATTACTGCAATACATTATTCACCATTAAAAAATGTGAAGAGGTACAAACACAATCAAATATAAACCGACGCTTTCCTTCCATCGTACAAATAAATCAGTATCATATCAAAATATAATCATACAACAACACCTCATGTCAACTCAACCCCCCCAATTATTACTATTATGAGGTGCTGCAAAATCATACACGTGTTGTTCTTTATTACCAAGATACTTACTACGATGGAAGGAAAGTGTTGGTGGATATTTGATTGTGACTGTACACTCGGATATCACAGTCTCTAGCCCACCTGAGTCGAAGCCCGTGATCTGAAGCAGGGAGTTTCTGGACGACAGCCCACCCAAACCATCACAAGGCTACACACACACACAGTCCTTACACATGTACACACACACAAACAAACAGTCCTTACACACACACACACACACACACACACACACACACACACACACACACACACACAGCCCACCCAAACCATCACAAGGCTACACACACACACACACACACACACACACACACACACACACACAGTCCTTACACATGTACACACACACACACACACACACACACAGCCCACCCAAACCATCACAAGGCTAAACACACATTTCAAACCAATGGAGGCTTTGGGTGGGCTGTCGTCCAGAAACCACCTGCTTCAGATCTCGGGCTTTGACTCAGGTGGGCTAGGTAGGGATTGGTATCCGAGTGTACAATTACAGGCCATAATCTCTAGCACATCTGAGTCAAAGCCTGAGATCTGATGCAGGCTGCTTCTTGAGAGCTTGAGATATGTGTGTGTGTGTGTGTGTGTGTGTGTGTGTGTGATGGTTTGGGTGGGCTGTCATCCAGAAATCACCTGCTTCACATCTCAGGCTTAGACTCAGGTGGGCTAGAGATTATGGTACTCGATTGTACAATGCATCTATATACATAAAGCCAAGATTCTGTCTGCGTGTGTGTGTGTGTGTGTGTGTGTGTGTGTGTGTGTGTGTCCGCGATGCACGCCTAAACCGTCCAACTTTGTGTCCTCAAAATTTGCATGTAGGTGAGTCTTGATCCCCTTCAGGTTTAGGGGGGGTCATACAACGAAACCACATATAACGAAACGTGGAAACGAAATAATAATAAAATACAGGGGAAAAAATCTACGGAATCACCATACCACAGTTCAGCCTTCCGCAAAAACACGGTCAATTTTAAAGTTTCATTTAGGTAAATTTTTTCTTACAGAATTGTAGAGCTTGATTTTACACACCAGAATCTGTAAACTAAAGTTTCCTAGGTTCATTGGTTTGCGTACAGCAGCGCCATGAGTAATAAAGTAGTTACCCCTAAAACCTCCCTAAAAATGAGAACACGTGAACCATTCCCCTCTCACGCCACTCAAACTATTTTAGGCTACAGCACGGATATTATTCGATTTGTTTATGCGTTATCTCAGTAAGTATATTGTCGTTCACGATTTATTTTACCTATTATTAAATTTTATCCATTTTTATGATTGATTTCTACCATATTGGTATAATATTTTGGTAACTATTGAATGATTCAATGCCTGCATCAAGGCATCTCAACTGTGGCAACAGACTAAAAGACTCGCCCTCTCCACCAACATTTGGGTCCAACTGCATGGCGGTGAATCTGCTGGCCAGTTTGCCAACCAACTTCTTCAGGTTGGAAATGGTCAAATCCTCCCATCCTCAGATGGTCAAATCAAACTTCCATTCGGACAAATGATCGAGACAGAAAATGACCTCATCATGAAGGTGTTCCCTAACTTCGCCCAGCACTTCACGAGCACGGCCTGGCTTTGTGAGCGAGCTATCCTAGCTCCAAAGAATGAAGCTGTCAACAACATCAACCAAAAACTTCTGGATGCTCAGCCTGGCAGGTCAATGAAGTACAAATCAGTTGATACAGTGCCCGACGATGATCAAGTGGTCAACTACCCAGCAGAATTCCTGAACAGTCTAGATCCACCAGGGATGCCACCTCACAATTTGGAACTGAAGTTGGGATGTCCGATAATGCTTCTTAGAAACCTGAACCCACCAAAACTTTGCAATGGCACAAGATTAAGAGTTAAAACAATGATGCCACGTCTGGTGGAGGCCACAATCCTGACTGGCAAAGGTAAAGGCGAAGATGTCTTCATTCCAAGAATCCCTCTGAGGCCCTCAGATTGTCCAATTCAGTTCCAACGTCTCCAATTCCCTATTCGTCTAAGCTATGCCATGACAATCAACAAAAGCCAAGGACAGTCCCTGAAAGTAGTTGGCCTCAACCTTAAGGACCAGGTCTTCTCCCACGGTCAACTCTATGTGGGCTGCAGTCGAGTCGGCGATGAGAAGAATCTCTATGTGATGTCGTCAACCGGAGTCGTGAAAAATGTCGTTTACCAGGAGGCACTTCAGTAAAATGCTTAGTGACGCTATTAATAGAAAAAGAAGGAAATATTATTAATTATGCTAATATTAGAATGATGGAGTTATTGAATGAGGGAGAAAGATTGATATAATAAACATTTAAAAACGACTAATACCTCCAATTATTCACCCACCCACCTCTATTACTATTCATCCATCCATCCATTTATTTTATCTAACCACTAAACCATCCCTCCCTCTCCCCCTTCCTTCCCTCCTTCCCTTCCTTCTATCCACCCACCGCCCGATCTGCTCCAAACCGCCCGAAGGGCGGTGAAAGGGCGGCCGCAGGCCGCCAGCCCTCCGCAGGAGCTAGCGGCTCCTAGCCGCCCGAAGGGCGGCGGAGCAGCTAGTTATTCTATATTGAGAGTGACTCACAAGTAAATCTCTGTTTGAATGGTAATACAATGTTGTGTGTGTTGTATGTTTGTAGAGGTTAGGTGTGTGTGTATAGATAGATCTTGTAACTCTGTTTGAATGGTTGTTGTTGTTGATGTTCTCCCGGGGTAGAATGTCCTCCTGCCCCACAGACCCCTGGTACACTCTGGTCACAGTAACAAAACAAATTAAAATAAAGGAGGGGGTACATGTCCCTATATACCTGGGCTACTGAAGCACAACCCAGGGAAATGGGACCAGAGCTTACTGGACCCGGGAGTCTGGGGGCCTCTCTGTTTGAATGGTAATACAATGTTGTCTGTGTTGTAGGGATCATCTAATCTGTTAGTATTGGTTAGGTGTGTGTCACTGTGTGTGTATGGACAGATCTTGTCAGTGGGTATGAGTTTATATGAACACCATTAATTTTGAAGAATCTATGAATAAAATTAGTTGTTCCTTAACACTCACAAATCAAATATTCAAGGAATTTATTAAAATTATTCACTGGAAGGCCCACCAATTTCTCACAGTGAAAATTTTGGGTAATTGAAGACTTTCCTGTGTTGGTATCAAATTAAAAATGGGCATTGATATTATTATTATTTTGTCTACTGTACAGCCACAATCAAATATCCACTGACACTTTCCTTCCATCGTACAAATAAATCGGTATCACATCAAAATATAATCATACAACAACACCTTACGTCAACTCAACCCCCTCAATTATTATTATGAGGTGCTGCAAAATTATACACATGTTGTTCTTTATTACAAAGATATTTACTACGATGGAAGGAAAGTGTTGGTGGATATTTGATTGTGGCTGTACATTATATAGATCATGGACGTGTGGAAAAAATGGATGAAACTAATGTGATACAAAAGATGTGTGGGAGTACATGTATGTATGTATCAAAACAAATATTGTAAATAAATACAGAATTAATATATATATTTTTAATAAAAATAATAATAATAATAATAATAAAAATAATTATAATAACAATGACGTTGATGATAATGATTCAGCAGCATTTTCAGATTGATGAACAGCTGATCATAATTACAACTGTCAAGCTGTAATGTCAATCAGTATGTTATAATAATGTTATGGAGTAAACGCCTCGATACAGATTATTATTATTATTATTATTTTTAAAATTATTTTTTTTAACATTATTTTTATTATTATTATTATTATTTGTATTTTTATTATTATTATTGTTATTATTATTTTTTTTTATTGTTATTATTATTTGTGTTTTTATTATTATTATTATTATTATTATTATTATTATTATTATTATTATTATTGTTATTGTTATTATTTTTTTTTTTTAATTATTATTATTATTACAGTATTTTTTTATTATTATTATTATTACAATATTTTTTTATTATTATTGCTATTATCTTTATTATTATTATTATTATTATTATTATCATTATTATTATTACAGTATTTTTTTTTTTTTTTATTATTATTATTTTTTTTTTATTGTTATTATTATTATTATTATTATTATTATTATTATTATTATTATTATTATTATTATTTTCATTATTATTATTATCAAACACAGATAGATATATAAATGAGTGTCTTAATTAATTAGCTATGTTATATTGATGTTATATATAATTAGTGTGTTAAATAGTAATGTTATGAAAGTCACACTAGACAGTCAGTCATATTTGGAATCACAGTCATACTTGGGAACAGTCATACTTGGAATCAGTCATACTTGGAATCAGTCATCTTGGAATCAGTCATACTTGGGAACAGTCATACTTGGAATCAGTCATACTTGGGAACACATCTAACACATAACATTAATTAGTGTGTTAAATAGCAATGTTATATAAGTCACACTAGACAATCAGTCTTACTTGGAAACAGATCTAACACATACTAATAATAATTAATGTCTTACCATGAGTGGAGTTATAAATACAGCAGCCAGTGTTGTAGTATGTGGACCTTCATACTTACCAATGGCTTCACATAAGTTAGGCAGTCGCTCCACACACTGGTACAACCTGAACAGCATATACAAACTATATTAATAATCTAAATAATATATCTTTGACCAGTTTTAAAGTTGTAATAACACTCACAAACAACACGTATAAAATATCATTTATAAATTCACTTCATTAACTATATACTGTATGAACGTTACATTGTGAAATGTGGTTTCTTTACTGTGGTGATGGGGCATAAACCACAACTCACACAGGAGTAAATCACCCATAGTTACACACTCTACAAGGCTGTTTATGGTGCAAAACAGATTGTGAGGGAGACAGGAGTGTCTCAAAGAACTGTTGAGAGTTGGTTGAAAAAAACGCGCTATGCACCAGATAATCAACAACCCACCCATTAGAAAAGACTTGGTAGCTCTAAACAAGTTCCACATAACACTCTACGAGTTATAAACTGCCAGTTAATGAACACTCCTTCATTTACAACCCGTAATATCAAGGAAACGAACCCAACTTTGTTGCAAAATGTCTGTGAGAACTATTTCCAGATATATTTTGAATGACCTGGGCCTGTCTTCCTGCTGTGCAGCACACAACACATTTTTAACACCTCGCCACAAAAAAATCGGGTTGCTTTCGCAAAAAAATATGTTACCTGGCCATTTGACAAAGTTCGCACCATACTTTGGTCAGATGAGAGCATCTTCACTGTGACAGGCACACCAAGTAACAGAGTTCGTCACCCGAGAAGTGATGACCGTTACAACGCCAAGTTTTTGGCAACACATGTGAGGCATCTAGATAAACTGATAGTTTGGGGGACTTTTTCTTACCATGATGTGGGGAATTTAATTTTCATGAAAGAAGGTGTTACAGTGAATGGTGAAGGATATCTTATTTATTATATGATAATTTAGAAGATAATTAAATTGAGAGAGTGAAGCGTAATACACTAAGATGGTTTGGACATGTAGAGAGAATGCAAGGCGAGGAATTTGTAAAGAAGGTGTATGGAAGTGAAGTTGTGGGACCTGGTGTGAGAGGCAGACCGCCAGTTAGGTGGCAGAACAGAGTGGAAGAGTATGTAAGGGAGAGAAACGTGAGGGGCAGAGGAGGGCTTGAACAAGTAAGGAGGGAGTGTTGGAACAGGGAGAACTGGAGACACTTCTGCCGTGGCCACCCCCTTGGAGGGAGTTCCCGGAGGGAACGAGGCGTCAGAGCTATAGATAGATAGATAGAATTTAGAAGAATGCTTTGAAAAGTACAAATGAGAGACCTTTATACATGATGGTGTACCATGTCATAGGAGCAAGGGTGGCAGTACGGTACGGTACGGTACGGAATTACGGTACGGTATGGTATTTTTTAATCTAAAAGTATGGTACAATAATTCTTGTTAAGTACGGTACGGTACAAAAATACATTATTTTTTCGTGCCTTTTCCGTACCCTTTTCGTACTTTATTAAAATTTAAATATACATTCCACTGTCCTCTGTCCAAAATAAGCTAATATCCGGATGAAAAGGCAACAAAATCATTTTCTTGACGAACATTCTACTTTAGGGTTTAACCCTCTTTTAGCGCGCGTGTGTGTGTGTGTACACTGTACAGTCGTCTACTCGTCTACTCGTCTGTCGCTGACATGTTCAGTTCATGTCCAGTGACTAGTCGGTGAATGCGCTAGGCCAGCCTACAGGCTACAGCTTATTTAACAGCAGTCTGCACTCAGTCATTGCCTTGTATAAATATACTGCAGCCTTCACCCCTGGTAACCTATTGCAAGTTCCAGAAAGGAATACATTGGCAAGTCCATTGTGAAAAAGAAAAAATTATTGTCTACTATAATGCTATTATATAGACTCTCTCTTCCACAGTCACACACACACTTACTCTATTTACAGTGATATTACTATATTTACAGTGATATTCACTAATAACAAAACTAAAAACACAATTATAGGAACTTAATCTTGAGTCTCAACAAGGAACTGTTTGCAGAGGTAGTTCATATAATTGATTAATTTCAGAGATGTAATTTATGGCATTGGTACAATATTGGGTACGAAATTACGGTACGAAATCTTACTTTTTCATACTAGTACGGTACGGTTCTTTGGGTGAGGTACGAAATTATGGTACGATATTTTTAAGCGTGCGGAATTACGATATTTTTTTCGTACCGTACCGAACTGCCACCCTTGCATAGGAGTACTGCCACCCTTGCATAGGAGTAACATTATGAAGGAATAGTTAGCTGATTGTGCCATAAATTATTTTCATGATTGACCTCCTAACAGTCCTGACTTAAACCCAATCGAAAACTTATGGTCATTAAGGTGGTAATTCGCTTTTGTTACATTGGAGTGCCTTGATTCCTCCAAAGTATGCCAGGAAACAGGACCAGAAGAGCAAAAATAATGGTGTTCTGTTGCTGGGAATAGTTTGGAGAATTCAGTTCCTCCAGAATTACCAACAAAAAACTTTCCCCTTAACCCCTTAGGACCGATTGACCGACATATCGGTGATAAAAAAATTAATGGTTCGCTCCGAATCACCGACATGTCGACGTACCTATAAAAAACTGTAGCGAGTAGCTAGCGAGCTGGCGTTGGTAACGATGGAAAGCTAACGTCCTTGAGAAAAGGATTGACTGTGGTAGTGGTGTCTGGCAGCTGCGTATGCCAACAAGGAAATATCTCACCACTACATGGTGTTTTCTTATGTTTCTCATATCTCTCTGCTGTCTACTATACTCCAGGAGAGTCTAGACAGACAAAATTACACTGAAATACGTTTAGTATCATTGAAAACCACTTAAACGCATTATTTAGGTGTTTATATACATGTTTAGAGGTACGCAGAGCGTATGAGGTTTTCTTTCATGCGTTTCAGGGGATACTATTTATTTATTTTCGGACTTTGACGCTCTGTCATACGCAAACGCGTACACCTAGGAGGCTCCCGTTTTCAGTTCCTGGTGTGTAAATTCAAGCTCTTTCATTCTGTAAGAACAAAATTTGCCTACATGAAAGTTGAAAATTGACCCCCAGAAGTCGGCTGGGGATGAAAAAAAAAAAAAAAGAAGTCGGTCCTAAGGGGTTAATGAAAAGAAAATTAAGAGAGAAGGACACAAGTTCCATTCCAAAACTGAAGGCAGCACTGGTGGATGTGTGTGAGTGACTTAGTGAGAACACATTACACATACTTGTTGACTCCTTTCCACAAAGGTTACATTAAGCCCAGTTTACACATGCGTGAATAAGCTCCCGATGCTGTCACGAATAAGCGAAATGTCAAAAGTTGGGGACCTGGCAGGCGAATTTTAGATTTTTATCAAGTCGCAGCAATTGATAAAAATCTAAAATTCGCCTGCCAGGTCCCTGACTTTTGACATTTCGCTTATTCGTGACAGCATCGGGAGCTTATTCACGCATGTGTAAACTGGGCTTAAGGTCATCAAGAGGAAGGGCAACCCAACAAAATATTAGTTGGTGGTAAGTGTATAATACTTTTTGGGGGTATTATTAGGCAGGTAATATCATAATATTCCTGCACACAAATGTTTACATATAGGAATGACACAACACCACCAACTTTGTTGATTTCCACTGTATAGTACTGTACAATTTTGTACTAATATATTAATTACCATATTTTCTTTCCCAAACAGTATTTGAAACTTGACAGAGGAAATGTCTACATATATATATATATACTCATAATATAAAATTACTTTAAAATTCTATACATAATTATGATACACCAAGGAAGGAAGAACAATACATAGACTAAACATATAAAATCACTTTGCAAATCTATGTAATATTATGATAGCCCAAGGAAGGAAGAACAGTACAGTAGGGTATATACAGTCATAATAATGTGTGTTATAACTTCAACAACACCTTCATACTTATTATGGCTTATGACTGTACACAACGTTATATTATACAGATATTATAACTTTGTACTGTATAGTGAATGTGTTGTTTAATAATTATATATTCTATTATTCTATTTGTTAATGAGTGAATAGTTTAACATTACTTTTGTTAATGAGTGAATAGTTAAACATTACTTTTGTTAATGAGTGAATAGCACTGAGTTTTTAGATATTTATTGAATATTAATATATATTTATTTATAGTTATTAATAGATATTTATTTAGATATTTACATAGAAGTGTCTCACCTGTAACAGTCTTGCAGTGTTGCCGCTTTACGTGACAGTTTGCGTGCCAGTCTAGCCAGATCTGGTACACGTCGTAGGTGTTCCTCTCCCAAACTGTGTCTCAGCTCTGTGTCTGATACTACAACCTCCACCAAGTCCTGACGCTCCTCTGATAAAATTATACAACACATGATACAATACAGCTACAATACATTATGATACAACAACAATACAGCTACAACACAGCTACAATACAGCATGATACTACAACCTCTACCTAGTCCTCTGGTTAAATTATACAGCTACAATACATTATGATACAACAACAAAACAGCTATAACACAGCATGATACTACAACCTCTACCAAGTCCTGACGCTCCTCTGGTTAATTGATACAACATACAACACAGGTTACAACAGCTACAATACAGCATGATACAACAACAATACAGCATGATACAACAATACAGCTATAATACAGCATGATACAACAACACAGCTACAATACAGCATGATACAACAATAATACAGCTATAATACAGCATGATACAACAACAATAGAGCATGATAAAACAATACAGCTACAACACAGCTACAATACAGCATGATACAACAACAATACAGCTACAATACATGATACAACAACTTTGCTACAATACAGCATGATACAACAACAACACAGCATGACACAACAACACAGTTACAACACAGCTACAATACAGCATGATACAACAACAACTTAGCTACAATACAGCAAATGTCCACCAACACTTTCCTTCCATCGTACAAATAAATCAGTATCATATCAAAATATAATCATACAACAACACCTTACGTCAACTCAACCCCCTCAATTATTACTATGAGGTGCTGCAAAATTATACACACGTTGTTCTTTATTACCAAGATATTTACTACGATGGAAGGAAAGTGTTGGCGGATATTTGATTGTGGCTGTACCATCACCACACCATCGTATGCAACACAAACGTTCTTGAATATGAACCTTAGTGTCAATCACCAATTTTGTAGTCATTGTACCAGTACCATGTTATTATATGTACCACCAATGTTGTTGAATACAACCCTATGTGACTCACCAATGTTGTTGAATACAACCCTATAATGTGACTCACCAATTTTGTTGAATACAACCCTAGTATCACTCACAAATGTTGTTGAATACAACCCCATACTGTGACTCACCAATTTTGTTGAATACAACCCTATAATGTGACTCACAAATGTTGTTGAATACAACCCCATAATGTGACTCACCAATGTTGTTTAATACAACCCTATAATGTGACTCACCAATGTTGTTGAATACAACCCTATAATGTGACTCACCAATTTTGTTGAATACAACCTCTAGTATCACTCACCAAAGTTGTTGAATACAACCCTATAATGTGACTCACCAATGTTGTTAAATACAACCCCATAATGTGACTCACCAATTTTGTTGATATCTACAAGAGGTTGTCGTAGCCATTGTAAGAGTGTACGATGACCCAGTGGTGTACGACACTTGTCTAACACACCAAGGAGTGTGTGTGTACGTGTTGATGATGATGATGATGACATTCCTTCACTTTGAGGTTCAATATGAAGAGCTTTAGCTGCTGATGTATCCAGTCTCATGTATTGTCCAAGGTCATACATAGACAAGTTAAACTGGTTAAAGTTAGACTCATCACCCAATAACTGTGGAAAATACAAAATTATACCATTAACATAATATTAATACACATTATAATAAACACATACTATTAACACTAAAACCAAAACAAATGCATGCAAAGATTTAGGGTCAATTCCACAGTGGTTAGTATTGGTTTGTAAGCACGCAAATGAAAGAATCATAACCGTGTAAATGATTCTGGGTGAATTATTTAATGAATTTGGTGAGTAAACTATACAGTGATCATTATTATTATTATTATTATTATTATTATTATTAAATGACTTCTGGGTGAATTATTTTATGAATTTGGTGAGTAAACTATACGGTGATCATCATTATTATTATTATTATTATTATTATTATTATTATTATTAAATGACTTGTGGGTGAATTATTTAATGAATTTGGTGAACAAACTATACAGTGATCATCATCATCATTATTATTAAATGACTTTTGGGTGAATTATTTAATGAATATGGTGAGTAAACTATACAGTGATCATCATTATCTAACTGTTGGATAGATTTTGTGAATGTAGATACTCACCTTTTGGAAAATAATGAAGCCTTACAAGTGTGGTTGGTTGGGAAGCTAACAAACTAATATCACTGTGGAATCAACCCTAAAATAATGAACCTTACAAGTGCAGTTGGTTGGGAAGCTAACAAACCAATACCACCGTGGAATCAACCCTAAAATAATTAAGCCTTACAAGCGTGGTTGGTTGGGAAGCTTACAAACCAATACCACTATGGAATCAACCCTAAAATAATGAAGCCTTACAAGTGTGGTTGGTTGGGAAGCTTACAAACCAATACCACTGTGGAATCAACCCTAAAATAATGAAGCCTTACAAGTGTGGTTGGTTGGGAAGCTTACAAACCAATACCACTGTGGAATCAACCTTAAAATAATTAAGCCTTACATGTGTGGTTGGTTGGGAAGCTTACAAACCAATACCACTGTGGAATCGGTCCTTAAAGCCCTCAGATCACTTGCCAGCACAACATTTGGACACAACAAAGAAACTACAACCACAGTGTACAAACAATATATCCGATCAGTGATGGATTATGCAAGCCCTACCTGGGCCTCAAACCTCACTGACACACCTCTCAACACCCATACAGAATAGAGCCCTAAAGATAATCACAAGCTTACACAGCTACCACACCAACACACCACCAACCTCACTGACACACATCTCAACACCCTTCACACCCATACAGAACATCTCAACACCCTTCACACCATACAGAACAAAACCCTAAAGATAATCACAGACTACACAGCTACCACACCTACACACCTTACTGAAACACATCTCAACACCCTTCACACCATACAGAACAGAACCTTAAAGATAATCACACCTACACACCACTTACACCATGAAACCAAAGTCCTCAAAATATCACACCTACACACCACCTACACCATGAAACCAAATTCCTCAAAATCAAGGATCATCTTGACATGAAAGGCATACAAACACTTGCTGCAGCCTCCACAAACCCAACCATCCACTACACTACATGGCACAACACCCACACATGCCAAGGAACATCAAAACAACACCCAGTACACGATACCACACACTAATACTATCATCTCTTACACCCTGCCCACCCCAAACCAATCTCCAGAAACATATCTATACTTAAATCAATAGCCAGTCTATCCAAAGACCTCCTGACATACTCAAATCACTCACCAATCCATCCAAACACTCCACAACAACATTCAGTTGCATGCACAACCTCCTGACATCCACCCATCTGAATCCTCCCTTCCCCTTGAGGAGAAGGCCCTTCTGACATATCAGAAGAAGCTGGATGGAGCCATTGTGGATGTCTGTCCAGGATGCAACACAGCACCCCATTCTATTAAACACATTATGGAAGACTGCAATGCACACAACCACACTCACCAACAACAACATTCTATTAAACACATTATGGAAGACTGCAATACACACAACCACACTCACCAACAACACAACATTCTATTAAACACATTATGGAAGACTGCAATATACACAACCACACAACATACAATTCTGTAGATGACTGTCTGTCAAGGATGCAACACAACACCTCACTCTATTAAGGGGCAAATTTTGTGTTGGTATATCTGGAGCAACTGGATCCTCCAAACTATTCCAAGCAACAGAACACCATTATTTTGCTCTTTTGGTTCTGTTTCCTAGCATATTTTGAAGGAATCAAGGCACTCCAATGTAACAAAAGTGAATTACCCCCTTAAACACATTATGGAAGACTGTAATGTACACAACCACACTCACCAACAACACAACATACACTCTCTGAGGGCACTGTGGGAAAGCCCGGTTCAGGCCGTGGCCTTCCTCAGGAGCTCGGGGCTGCTCGGCCAGACAGCTTGAGGAACTTCAACAACAAGAACAACTTCTAAATATATAATAACATACAGTAGAGTGAGACAGTGTTCCTTTACATCTAAATATATAATAACATACAGACAGTATTCCTTTACCTCTAAATACTTAATAACAGCAGCTAGGGCCGCCACAGCCAGTGTTTTGTCCATCTCAGGTCGAGCTGCCACATTAGTGCTGCCTTTGGTCCGCACCAGACGACTCAGGTCCTGGCCAGCATCCTTGGTGCTGAACTCAGACCGCTTCCTTTCAGTCACCAGGAGGGAACTTCTTGATAACACCTGTGGAAAGATAATTATACTCAACACCTTGATATACAAATTAATAAATACTGAATACCTGTGGAGAGAATTATACTGAACACCTTGATATACAAATGAATAAATACTGAACACCTTGATATACAATTTATAAATACTGAACACCTGTGGAGATAATTATACTTAACACCTGGATATACAAATGAATAAATACTGAACACCTGTGGAGAGATAATTATACTAACACCTGTGGAAAGATAATTATATTCAATACCTGGATATACTAATTACTAAATACTGAACACCTGTGGAGAGATAATATACTCAACACCTGTGGAGAGATAATTATATTCAACGCCTGTGGAGATAATTATACTTAATTTGTATATCCAAGTGTTCAGTATAATAAGCAGAAACAGTAGTAATTAAGTACAGTAGGTAATAAGTAGAAACAGTAGTAATTAAGTAGATAATAAGGAGAAACAGTAGTAATTAAGTAGAAAATAAGTAGGAACTGTAGTAATTATGTAGTAATAAGCAGAAACAGTAGTAATTAATTAGAACCAGTAGTAATTAAGTAGAACCAGTAGTAATTAAGTAGAACCAGTAGTAATTAAGTAGATAATAAGCAGAAACAGTAGTACTTAAGTAGATAATAAGCAGAAACAGTAGTAATTAAGGAGGACCAGTAGTAATTAAGTAGAAACAGTAGTAATTAAGTAGAAAATAAGCAGAAACAGTAGTACTTAAGTAGTTAATACGCAGAAACAGTAGTAATTAAGTAGATAATAATTAGGAACCATAGTTAGTAATTATGTAGTAATAAGCAGAAACAGTAGTAATTAATTAGAACCAGAAGTAATTAAGTAGAAACAGTAGTAATTAAGTAGATAATAAGCAGAAACAGTAGTAATTAAGTAGAAACAGTAGTAATTAAGTAGTAATAAGCACAAACAGTAGTAATTAAGTAGGTAATAAGTAGAAACTGTAGTACTTAAGTAGGTAATAAGCAGAAACAGTAGTAATTAAGTAGATAATAAGCAGAAACAGTAGTACTTAAGTAGGTAATAAGCAGAAACAGTAGTAATTAAGTAGATAATAAGCAGAAACAGTAGTAATTAAGTAGAAATAAGCAGAAACTGTAGAAATCAAGTAGAAATAGCAGTAATTAAGTAGATAATAAATAGGAAAAGTAGTAATTATTACTGTAGTACTTATTATCTACTTAATTACTACTGTTCCTGCATATTTACTACTTATTTACTACTTAAACATCCTGCTTTATACTGTATCAAAACTAACATTTGGATCTGTACTAACTTGCTTGAGTCTAACCCCGCATGTACAGCCACAATCAAATATCCACCAACACTTTCCTTCCACCGTAGTAAATATTTTGGTAATAAAGAACAACATGTGTATAATCTTAAAGCACCTCATAATAATAATACTGTAATACCGGTAATAATAATAATAATCTTGGTAATAATAATAATAATATTGGTAATAAAGAACAACACGTGTTTGTGGCTGTACATTCCACACCCACTTTCCTCTGCCCAGGGTGGCTGACTTTATTCTCTGTGAATATTAGCCATCCCATACAGGGCTAGAATAAAGATTGTTGTAGGATCTGGTCACTTTATAGTGGATTTGATGAGATCTGCCCATAGATAAAAAATCCACGTGAGGTGTACTGCAACACTCTTTTTTTTTTCCACTGCTGTGTGGACCACCAGCACACAGGGGTATATTACACCTTTGTATACAGCAGTGTAAACTCCCTTCCACTTTATGGTCCCTTCAGGACTGTATTACACCTTTGTATACAGCAGTGTAAACTCCCTCCCCCTTTATGGTCCCTTCAGGACTGTATTACACCTTTGTATACAGCAGTGTAAACTCCCTTCCCCTTTATGGTCCCTTCAGGAGTGTATTACACCTTTGTATACAGCAGTGTAAACTCCCTCCCCCTTTATGGTCCCTTCAGGACTGGTCTCATGGAAGGTGCGGCCACACTTGTAGCTCTTGTGGTAACATGGACTTGGGCCATCAAAGACCTTCCCCTCAATGAGACCCCCAGACTCCCGGGTTCAGTAAGCTCTGGTCCCATTTCCCTGGGATGTGCTTCAGTAGCCCAGGCATATAGGGACATACAGACATATAGGGACATGTAGCCCCTCCTTTATTTTAATTTGTTTTTTCACTGGGACCAGAGTGTACCAGGGGTCTGTGGGGCAGGAGGACATTCTACCCCGGGAGAACATCAACACACCTGACCCATTATGTATATTGTACTACCCATGGATGTGTACTGTACTAACCTGATTGAGCCATGGATATGTACTAAGAGCCTGTACTACCCTTGGATATGTACAACCCATGGATGTGTACTGTACTACCCATAGATATGTACTGTACTAACCTGTTTAAGCTTGGCAGTATCAGGTCCTGTACTACCCATAGATATGTACTGTACTAATCTGCTTGAGCCTGTACTACCCTTGGATATGTACTAAGAGCCTGTACTACCCATAGATATGTACTGTACTAACCTGTTTAAGCTTGGCAGCATCAGGTCCCAGGTCACCAGTGGGCAGGAGACATTCCCTGGGACCAAGTTGTACAAGTAATGCTGCCAAGTTGGTGAAGCTGCCACCGTCCCCAAACTGACACACACGCACCACACGCCCACCTACATCCACGTAACCTACACCTACCACCTGGAAAAATAGGTGATTGGGGGTTAAAATAAGTGGCAGGTGTAAATAAGGTGATTGGGTGTAAAATAGGTGATTAGGGAGAAAATAACTGACACACACGCACCACACGCCCACCTTCTTCCACGTAACCTACACCTACCACCTGGAAAATAGGTGATTGGGGGTAAAATAGGTGGCGGGTGTAAAATAGGTGACAAGTGTAAATAAGGTGAAAGGGGTAAAATAGGTGATGGGTGTAAATAAGGTGGCAGGCATAAAATAGGTGATAGGTGTAAATAAGGTGATGGGTGTCAATAAGGTGACAGGTGTAAATAAGGTGACAGGTGTAAATAAGGTGACAGGGGTAAATAAGGTGACAGGTGTAAATAAGGTGACAATTTTCTGACTACATCACAGGGTCCCTTATGGCGGCAATTCTTTTTTAGTACATTGGAGTGCCTTGATTTCTCCAAAGTATGCCAGGAAACAGGACCAGAAGAGCAAAAATAATGGTGTTCTGTTGCTTGGAATAGTTTGAAGGATTCAGTTGCTCCAGATTTACCAACACAAGACTTCCCCCTGAAGGAGATAATATCCATTTTGTACATTGGAGCACCTTGATTCCTCCATAGTATGCCAGGAAACAGCATCAGATGAACAAAAATAATGGCATCCTTTTGCTGGGAATAGTTTGGAGAAAATAAGGGGAAGTTTTGGGTTAGTAAATCTGGAGCAACTGAATCCTCCAAACTATTCCAAGCAACAGAACACCATTATTTTTGCTCTTTTGGTCCTGTTTCCTGGCATACTTAGGAGGAATCAAGGCACTCCAATGTACCAAAAAAGAATTACCACCTTAATTGTTTCAGATTTCGCAACACTGTACAGCCACAATTAAATATCCACCAACACTTTCCTTCCATCGTAGTAAATATCTTGGTAATATAGAATAACACATGTATGATTTTGCAGCACCTCATAATAATAATTGAGGGGGTTGATTTGACATAAGGTGTTGTTGTATGATTATATTTTGATATGAAAATGATTTATTTACACGATGGAAGGAAAGTGTCAGTGGATATTTGATTGTGGATGTACATGGTGTTTATATTAACCTACTCTATGTCCATTCTCTGTACCCAGTTTAACAGCAATGATTCCTGTAGTGTATGTATGTACTTGGTGTTTATATTAACCTACCCTCTGTCCATTCTCTGTACCCAGTTTAACAGCAATGACTCCAGTGGTGACCGTTTGATCAGTGTTACCAAACAACACCTCCTCAAACTGGGACAGATTACCAGGGGAGGCCTGAAACACACAATAATAATAATAATAATAATAATAATAATAATAATAATAATAATAATATAATGATAATACTGTAACAATAATAATATTAATACTGTAACAATAATAATAATAATAATACCTTATCAATAATATAATGATAATACATTATTAATAATATAATGATAATACTGTAACAATAATAATAATAATAATAATAATGATACATTATTAATAATATAATGATAATACTGTAACAATAATAATAATGATAATACTGTAACAATACATTTATTAATAATATAATGATAATACTGTAACAATAACAATAATAATAATAATAATAAAAATAATAATACATTATTAATAATATAATGATAATACTGTAACAATAATAATAATAATAATAATACAGTATTAATGTGTGTACAGTATTGTGTAATGGAATTATATTTTTATTCCTTGACATGAATAATTAAAGAATGACTAACTTTTTTACATTAAGGTCAAATAGCAATTTAATTTTGCACTCAACATGAGTGTGAATTGTACCCCAAGTATGAAGGTTAATTAATCATACTAATTCTACTGTTGATCAGATTAAGGGTGAAGAATTACAGGCAATACCATCATTTGTTTTTAATAATGTTATGTTCTGTATAAAGAAACAACTTAAAAATTCTACTGTATCTTACATACCTTATACTCCACCTGACATACCTTATACTCCACCTTACATACCTTATACTCCATTTTATGTACCTTATACTCTATCTGTCACACCTTATTCTCCACCATACACACCGGTAAATATTGAAATAATTACCGTTATTGCATACGAATTTTCTACCTTCATTACCCACTTATCTAGACCATTCTAAGACTATTTTCTTCTATAGCATTTCCTCCACAAATGCCCCATTTCCAAGATAGGGCATATTCAAATGGCCCGGGCATTTTGAAATTAGCCTGACCTTACCTAACCTAACCTAGACCACAGCAGACTACCGGAACCTAACCTGGACAAACTACCGGGACCTAACCTGGGCAAACTACTGGGAAATAACCATGGTAAAGTACAGGAAATGACTGGGGCAAAATACTGGGACCTGGCCGGATCTGGCAACACTGCTACAAAACGGTAATTCTTTCAATAAATACCTACACACCTTATACTCCACTTCACATACCTTATATTCCACCTAACATACCTTATACTCCACCTGCCAGTCATTCTTGCCTGGTGTGTTCTGTTTGTAGAGTTCCACACGGTAATGTTTCACAATCAACAAGTCACGCACAAACGACTCAAAGTTCAGTCGACTCAACACCACCGACTCCACCTTGTTGGAACCTGGTGACAATATTAAACAACAACGAGATTAATATGTGTGTACAGCCACAATCAAATATCCACCCACATTTTCCTTCCATCGTACAAATATATCAGTATCATAGCAAAATATAATCATACAACAATACCTTACGTCAACTCAACCCCCTCAATTATTATTATGAGGTGCTGCAAAATTTTACACGTGTTGTTCTTTATTACCAAGATATTTACTACGATGGAAGGAAAGTGTAGGTGGATATTTGATTGTGGCTGTACATGGATAAAGTTTAGTAGACTTAACTCCGCCTTGTTGAAACCTGGTGACAATATCAAGAAATTAACAAAAAGATGCATGGATAAAATAATATAAATATCCCAGTTGGAGAAAAAGTATAAGAAAAACCACAACTATTATTATTATTAAGGGGGAAGTTTTGTATTGGTAATTCTGGAGCAACTGAATCCTCCAAACTATTCCAAGCAACAGAACACCATTACTTTTGCTATTCTGGTCCTGTTTCCTAGCATACTTTGGAGGAATCAAGGCACTCCAATGTACCAAAAATGAATTACCACCTTAAAGAAACTGTCTTGTTGGCATATTGGAAAGCTACTGATTCCTCCTAAATATGACAGTAAACAGACACCCTCAATGGTACTAATAGGGGATGTGTTTTGTGGCATAGTTTGGAGGAATCACACACCTTCCAATTCACCAACAATATAATCTCTCCTTAACTGAAGTGCACTGCATAACCTAATTACCCAATCACTCTACATCAGTGGTTCTTAAACTGGGAGACACCACAAGCTGCTCTCTCTCTCTCTCTCTCTCTCACTGTTTGGTAAACATTTTAAGGGATAGGGAGGCATGGGATCTATACATAATGCAGAGGGTTGCGTGTGGCAAAGAAGTTTAAGAACCACTGATCTACATATTCTGTCCAATTTTTCATTACCATACACACTAAGTAATGTATTGAGCCTGTGTTTGAAGGATGGTGATAAATTTAATCATCATATATAGAAGACCTACTGTATAATTATACAAGTGATTTACTGAGCCTGTGTTAAATGGATAGTGATAAAGTTAATCATCTTATAATGAGGACATACTGCATAATATTATATAAGTGATTTACTGACCCTGTGCTAATACTGTATAATTATATAATACTGTATAATAATATAAGTAATTTACTGACTCTGTGTTAATGAGGGCATACTGTATATATAAGTAATTTACTGACCCTGTGTTAAAAGGATAGTAATTAATCATTGTATATTTCCAATTTTTCCTGTGTAAGGGTATATATATATACCTCGGTCTCATATAGAACGTCCAATAGGTCGAAAGAAGACGTTGTTTTATGTGAAATCGTTCTATGTGATACACGTAACCTATGGGGAAAATTACAATTGGTCAATCAATCACCAAAATTGTCCCTGAAATTAACATAAAATACTTTTTAAGGTTTTTCTTGCCTTAATCCTACAGGGATGTATGTAAAATGCATATTACAATTTGTATTATGGGTAGAGTTATGTATAGGACAATACTAAATAAAAGAAACATGGGTAGAGTTATGTATAGGACAATACTAAATAAAAGAAACATGGACACAGTTCATTTATTTCTGCTGATACATCAAGATACAGCTTATAAACAAGGAATTTAACTAATTATTGTGTAAGGCAGAGAAATTTAATGTTACTTCAGCTAGAGAAAATGCATCCATTATAATTATCTTTGAAATCTGGTACTGAGTAATGACTTGACTTGGGCTGAAGCAGTTGGTGTGAATGGAGATTGTTGTTGTTTTGACTCGCACCAAATGACTGAGACTGACTTGACGCGACTCGCTTGGTGTAAATGTAGACTTGGTGTGTATGGTAATGAATAACACAAGCCTGGGAAAGCACACACACACTATTCTTTTAACACAGGGTCCGTAAATCACTTAGTTAGTGTGTTATGGTAATGAATAACACAAGTCTGGGAAAGCACGCACACACACACACTATTCTTTTAACACAGGGTTAGTAAATCACTTAGTTAGTGTGTATGGTAATGAATAATACAAGCCTGGGAAAACATTTAATGGTCTTCAATGAGTGACTGAGTGTATAATAAAGTGTTTTATCTATCTATATCTATCTATAGCTCTGAAACTTCCCCCACCAAGGTTGTGGCCACGGCAGAAAGAATGAAGTGTTGGATACAAATATTTATATATTGTATAATCCATGGCTTACAATACATTAGGTTATATCAGGTTAAGCTATGTTAGTTAGACTGCAGTAGACAAAATGATAAGAGTGAAGTAGAGTAGATAGTAAATAACTAACCAGAGCCAAGTAGCTTTACAACTGAGTTCGTTCTGAAGAGTTCCCTGGCAGCCAACAATGCATCCTGTCCATGTACCGTGTAATATTCACCTCGGTCAAACACACGCACGGATGTGTTTGGTTTCTGTAATAATACCACATTGGTGTAAATATTATACTTTATATTATATTTTCTTCTGTTAAATAAATGATATGTACTGTAACACTATTTATAAAGCCACCAAATGTCATGAAACACCCTCACTGGTACCATAACAGCTGCAGTACTGTATTTGGGAATTACCCTCACTTCCCTCTCTCTGTGGTTGGGTACCAGTTCGGAAGTCGTGACATGTGTGTGTGTGAGACTACAGTAAGTGTCGATTCCACAGTGGTACTGGTTTACCACAGTGGTATTGGTCATTTAATACTACTACTACTACTACTACTACTACTAATAATAATAATAATACCAGTAATAATAATAATGATCACTGTATAGCTTACTCACCAAATCCATTAAAAAATTCACCCATAAATAATATATATACACAGGTAACATTCTTTCATTTGCGTGCTTACAAACCAATACCAACCCCTGAGGAATTGATCCAATGTGATGGTGTTAATGTA
>JAWQEG010002599.1:12500-80000 GCA_033782935.1 Petrolisthes cinctipes | reverse complement strand
ACCGTAATATATTTAAGTGATCCTAAGGTCTGTTAATTAAGGTGGTAATTCTTTTTTGGTACGGTACATTGGAGTGCCATGATTCCTCCAAAGTATGCTAGGAAACAGGACCAGAAGAGCAAAAATAATAGATAGTGTTCTGTTGTTTGGAATAGTTTGGAGGATTCGGTTGCTCCAGATTTACCAACACAAAACTTCCCCCTTAAAAGCTTGGTGATAAAAGTTCAGATATTATTCTTGATTTTCTATTATGCTCTATTATATGTTATTATATTATTATTATCAGTATATGTTATTATATATGTTATTATAATTTATTATGTTATGTATTGTTATATATTATTAGATTATTATTATTATGTTGTTGTTATTATGGGTGGTGATGTTGATGGGAATTTGCAGTGTTTAGAGGCACCTGGATCGTCTGTCAGTAACTATACCTGGTAATTCATTGGCTATATTATCAATGAAAGCATTTTAAACCATATACAGGGAACTAAAGCCAATTAAAAATATAAATAGGAGGAAAAAATCTAGGAAACATTTTCGAGTAGATAATGTCGATAATGGAAGAAGCTTGTTTCGTGGCATAGTCAAGAGGAATCAGAAGTCCCCAATTCTTGTACACGTTCACTGGGTCCTTAAGGAATAACCATGCATGGCCTTAATTATATACAGTTGTTACATTTCCTTTACATCATCAGTAGTTGTAGGTACTCCATGCCCTTGGTGCCCAGCAGACGACACTTCCAAGAAAGAGAAAGAGTTCGAAACAAACATTCTTAGTGGAAGCCGTATCGAAACTGTACATTACTTAACGATCTTGAAGGGGGCATTCTGTACGTTGTGGGTGAATTGAAGGGCTATACTGATTCCTCTAAAACTAGCTAGGAAACAGACTATCTTAATATACAAATGAGTGGTCTGTTTTGCAGCATTCTTTGGAGGAATCGATCAATGGCCCTCCAATTTGCCCATAAGAGATGATCCCTTTAAATACACCGGACCCTACAACAACAACAACAACAACAGTGAAAGTAAGAAAAGGACTACAATAAAAGACGTCTACCAGTACAGAAGAGAGAGAGAGAGAGAGAGAGAGAGAGAGAGAGAGAGAGAGAGAGAGAGAGAGAGAGAGAGAGAATATCAACCACTGACACCACCATTCCTCCAGAGAAGACTAGGCCACCACTCAAGTTTGCCATCCTGGGCTCCAAGACAGTAGTACCCATTGCACAAGATTGCCAGACTAGATGGCCAAGATTGGAAGGTAATTAATGGTATTGGCAGGAATCACCTACTCATGGCCGGGGTATGGATTCCTCCTCGTCACCACAGTCCTCAACAACTACAGACCAACTTCCACAGGTAAGAATTATTTCGATTGTAGGAGGGAGGCTTTTTTCTTCAATCTTTTTATTTACCTTTAGTACAAGACTCCATACTTAGGGGAACGATGCCGCTAAATACTATGAAATTAGGTAACATAAATGTATATTGATAGTTGATAAAGAAGAAGTGGAGGCAGTCTAGTTTCTGTAGAAGTTATCCCTCTATATGCTACAAGTATTCATTTTCTATGTATCTGTGTTACAGCTAGAGTTTTCTTTGGACTGACCATTATATTATTATATTTATCATTTGCCATGTAACTTTTTTTTCTGCAGCATTATTACTCTCACTGCAGTTTTCTTATTTGTATGTATATGTCTATGTGTGTCTGTATGTGTGTATTTGTGCGAATATGCATGTGTATGTGTGTGTCTGTGTTTGTATGTGTACATATGTGTAATGTTTATGTAAAGTGGGCGGCGGAGTAATGTCGCCTCGCCAGAGTGTTGGGGTCTTGTACTAAAGGTAAATAAAAAAATTAAAAAAATATATATACAAATAAATGAGGATATAGTTGAATATCTACTTACATGGCAATTATACAGGACATACAAGTACATTTAGGAATCTTTATCATGACAAGTTGTAAACTTTTTTAATAGTAGAAATGATAGATAAATGAGAGTTCACAAGATGGAACTTGGCTGGTAACCAACTGTGCTGCTCAGTTGCCACAAGTGTGTCTTTACACCTGGTGCGCACCACCTTCACTGAACACTTGGAAGTGTACAGTCGCCAGCACTGCCGCGTGGTACAGGGGCTCATATGTTTAAGAGATTAAAGTGATGTAGTTCCTTAAGCAACAAAGTTCACTTCATTAGCTAGTGTATCGAGGATACTCCATCTCACACACGTGGATTGTTTCGAGCTAAATAATCACAGTGGTGCTACATCTCTCAATATGTGTGAGCCCCTGTCCACGCGGCAGTGCTGGCGAGTGTACATCTACACTAATGACGAACGGACATAATGATTGATAGAGTTATTCATACATGAAAAGCCAACAAGAAAACAAACAAGCCATGCAATATGTTTGCTATGGTTATACAAACAAAATTATGGAGTGTCCCTAGGTTAAGTAGTAAGCGTGCTTGATTTTCGACCAAGAGGTGCTGCAGGAGTATATTTTCCTGGTGGGAGAGGAACAGATGGCAGTCCTCTCGCACCCCATTGCCCATTACCCATGTGAACAACAGAAGCAGTATCAATGCTTAGGTAGTGAAAGACCCTCTCAAACAGACATCACACCTGAGCAGTAATGAACATGTACGAGTATGGATGTTCAGTATACAGTAGGGCTACGGATTTATACACACTATCCTGTAAAATGTGTCCCTTAATCGTTTACTGAGGAAATATTCAGTTTCGTGGCACGGTTTGGAGGAATCAGAAGCCTTCAGAAGACTCCCGGATGTCGGATGTCATCCTGGACTGACACATAGTTATAGTATTAACTTTATATTACATCATTATATACTCTCTATAATGTACCCTACGTCAGTGTTGTTAATGACTTATTACACTGTATTTATATAACCACAAAACATTTATATATGAGGAAAGAAAATTGTGATGATCATGACGAATAATAATTATATTTCTGTCAATACTCGTGGGGGCATGCATGTTGATCATACCTATAAATAACAAACACACACACACGTCCTCATGCAACACACAGATAAACACGCACATATGCAACACAGTCACTCACACAGTACTATGAGTATAACACCCAGAGTACAGTATTATCAGTAACACACACGCACACACACACACGTCCTCATGCAACACACAGATAAACACGCACATATGCAACACAGTCACACACACATTACTATGAGTATAACACCCAGAGTACAGTATTATCAGTAACACACACGCACACACACACACACACACGCGATGGTCTGAGTGAGATATGCCGGCTCTAGTCAGTTGGGGAACTCCACTGGTGAGAGAGGGAGGGAGTGTGAGTTTGTGTGTTTGAGAAATTGAGGGAGAGAGAAGAGAGCGAGCTAGAGAGTGTGTGGATATGTATGTGCGTTCTGGCTCAGTTAAGGGGGTGCGGGAGTAGGGGACATGCTTGGGGGGGGGGGGGGTGCGGGAATAGGGGAACATGTTTGGGGGGGGGGGGGGTAGAAAGCCTGTCCGCCTACTCCCGCACCCCCCTAATCCCCCCCCCCCAGCCTGTCCCCTACTCCCGCATCCCCCAAAACCCTATCACCCCCCTAACCTCCCCCCCCCAAGCCTGTCCCTCTATTCCTGCACCCCCTTAAGGAGACTGAATTCATTTCTACGCGTCGGATGCAGAAGTGATTGTTGGTTAATTAAGTTACTGTGGTATAAATTAAGGCTTATGAGTGACAACAGTGTAAAGTAGGAAGGCCTACATGTCCTATAGTTCATACCATGTATATAATATTATATATTATAGAAAAAAAGAACATAAAATAGGCAAGTGGGCATAAAATAATCATCGTACGAGTGAGTGTACAATGTTAGAAAAAGGTATATATATTAAGTTTATTATTTTATACGCTATATATATACAAGATAGTGTTGAAGGTGAAATATGACTCAAGCATCTATATATAGGTACTCGTGAACCAACAAGTGAAGGACAGCAGCTGTGATCGATGCAATGCCGACGGAAGAAACAATTAACAGAAAGCTGCTTGGTAAGTTAATAATTCCTTGTATATACTCATTATTATTGATTATTCAGTACACTAGAGACTGGTATAATTATATTGTGTGCATGGACTTATACCAGAGCGGTTGTATGTTTAGTGTACTGATATTCACAGGAGATAGAATGTCCTTGATCTGGAATGATAGGCTACCATATCATTTTTTGTTTTGATGTTTCCTAGAATAATTTTGGGGGAATCAGCAGAAGCCTTCCAGTTTACCAAGAAGAGGCTTTTTTTCCCGTAACATATATAGGCTGGGATCGATAGCTCTTATAATTATGAAGTACAGTATATCATATTTTGTGCCATTAGACCGCCCTATAGGACAGGAAGAAACCCCATAGAACGAAAGATGAGATATTAGAGAATAGGAACAGCAAACACGAAGAACTAAAGGAGGGACATTTGAAGACCCATGACCAGTGATACTCAGTTATCAGACGGAAAGATAAGATAATGAACACACCTTGATGCTACGTAATGGTTGTTGTTGATGTTGTTGTTGTTGTCAAGCCCTTGAAGGTCAAGACCAATAAGACTAACAGGTCTTGTCATATTAATACAAGGGCAAAAATGTGTCCCGCTCGCGCATGTCGTCACGACGAGGATACACCACAGAACAAGTTGCCAGACAGTGATAAACAGGCTCATTTTCTAGTCAGTTCACAGTAGGTCAAAGGTGAGACAGGTCATCTCTCTATAGTGTCCACCAAGTGCCCAGTGTGAAAATGCCATACAACTGCATGTGCAGTGTTTGGGTGAGATTTTGTAGGAAGAAAGGGTTGCAACATAAAATTTCATGTCTTCCCCACCGATACAGAATCCTGATATCTTTCCATCTCTTTCTCTTTGTGAGTGTATCTGTGTGTGTGTGTGTAGTACCAAGGTCAAGATATATATCTCTTGGCCTTGTGTAGTACAATGCTTAATTTTTAATGAAAAATCACACGGACATACTGCCATGTAGCCAAAATAAACACAAAATAGTAACTGGTAACTACTCAAGTGAGTTGCTGATGCTTATACTTCTCCACGTTTATTTTTTTCATATTGCGGCCTTGTCAAGGTAAAGTAAAATGAAAAGCTTAGCAGTCATCTTAACTGTTCGAATTGATGTGCAATTGTAACAGGTTTTGCATACAATAGGGATGAAATTAGACTTGGTGTCCAGTATTTGGGAAGTTTCTGGCAATCACCTATCCCCATCTACCCCCACATTTCCTCCATCTATTCCCTAGAGAGTAGAGACCACGTTTCCTCCACTCCTGTGATGGATGTTCATAAGTACCTCCCATTTGTCTTAGACTGCAAAACAAGTGTTCTATAATATTCTGATTTAGCCTATGTGTGCGTATATATGAAATGCCATATTTTTCTTTCAGCATTTCATATAGTTTGGGCAAAGATTTGGAACACACAATTTATATTTTGTTTCACTCCACAAACTTTCATTGACATGGCTGTATCAAGCATATCATGCAAAACTTTGTTTTGTTGCTCCAAATGAAGTCCATAGCCATCCCTAGTGAATTTATTACTGAATGCAAATCTCGAGTTGAATAAATCAAACCAGCTGTCCACTAATCCCTCAGACATACTCGTCGATCAGCTGACATAAGCATAATTATTAGGTTTTATGTTAGATGTAGGGTATTCTTCAGGATACATGTATTAAACAGAGAAATGGGTAGCAGCAAAAGAAAGCTAGCAAATAAAGTATTTAAGTCAAAGAAATGAGATGTATGACAATACATGACACTACTGTAATTAATGGCAATATATCAAGTTTGTTTGCAAATTTTATAGTTTACCTTTAACTTGCATGTTCAACTTAGGCTAATTGTGTTTAAACATGGTATGCATGAATGTTCAATGAATGGAAGGGAGATGAAAGGATGGTGAGGGCATATAGTTATCTTAAACTTAACTCCTAATCACCATTAGATCATTCTCATTATAATTTAATCACTTACACTACTCCTCTCACCACTTTTTTCATTTTTCATAATTGCTTCCTAACCTGGGTAATTTCATCTGATGATAACTAGAACAAAACGATAAAAGCCGACAGGATATTGAATAGAGAAAGAAGAACAAACTTTGTCACGGGATCACGGTATGCCCGCCTGTAGGCGACCTCACTCCCATACCTGTCACCATGTGAGGTGATAGGGGGCAGAGGCTGGGGTGGTTTGAGAGAAAATGGGGGTGAAGTCCATCACGCCATGACGTCACTACATCTGCGCCGTACCACTGGCTGACGAGTGTTATTGGTCTTGGTCAAGGTGTGTCGTTCGTTAACACAGATCGTACGGCCGGTCGCTTCACCTGCATAAGTAATGATAGTGTAAGAGTATAGCCAACGTAAGCGAGTATGTATATGTATGTATGTATGTGTTTGGTAGCAAGCAGCTGTGTGTATGTGCGGATATGCATGTGTGTGTGAGCAGGTGTTAGGGAGTGTAATTTTTTTTTTTTTTGTATTTGCAGCTGTGTGTGTGTCGTAATAATTAAAGCAGCATGTGTGCAGTGTCAAAGTAAAAGCAGTTCGATCCGGCCATGTGGTAGCTGTGGTGACTGACTGAAACAGTGACAACAAACCACGACGGTAGTAGAAGTAGTGCTGTAGAGTTTGCAAGGCGGTGATGGCAGGGACTATAAAAAAAGCAAGCAGGAAGATGACAGTGGTATTGGTGGTGAGGAAATGAATTCGTGGCGGTGATGACGGTAATATGAAGAAGAAATTACTATACCATCGATATTGACAACAGTGATAAAGTTGTAGTAAAGTAAATAAGGCGTAGAATTTATAGTGTAACGTCGAAGTAGTAGGCTGCCCGAAGTGTATAAAAAAGGCATTGAATAATATGGAAAAGAGGCAAGAAATGGTAGTGTTCATCTGTTGTCACCCACACATCAACAAACAGCTCATCGTTGTGTACTGTACTGCATCTGCCATTGTCCAACACGGGCACACCACAAGGAGGCAGGCAGGCAAGGAAGCCAAGGATAGTTACTGAGGAAAGGATACAATGCTCCTGAAAAGTAAATACGGTAGGAAGGGAAACTGTGTATGTGTTATAGGGATGAGGGGTATAGGACTATGCATGGGTGTGTGAATACAGATGTACTGTACCATATGTCTGTTTGTCTGTCAGTATTCTAAGGCAATGGTAGGTAGAAAAAAAAAACGTTTCCTAACATTGACCGTCCTGACAGGTGATGTCTATAACCTCCAAAGGATAAGAATGGTGCCATGTGTATCCAACTCTTAAGCATAGTTAACCCTAATTTCTGCCTCCATCTGGCAGGCTTGGTGAGAAAAAAGTCGCTGGTTCTTCACAACAAGTTACCAGCCAATACATTCCTCACCTACACCCCAGGTAAGTTCCTTTAATAAGAGAGTTTATTAATGTGAGTGTGCAAGGAGGAATTTTTTACGTTTGTGTCATACCAAAAATTTATTCAGTCGAGTTCGTTGGAAAAGGAATTAGGTTACTATATGTCAATAAACATTAATTGTTGATTTTCTGTATGTAATACCTTACCATTGGCTATTGGACAGAAAAACTGCACAAACGTCATTGAAAAGTTCTATATATTAACCTGTCTTTTCGTAAGGTCACACAAACAAGAAACACTGAACTTGTTATACTGCTAATAATGTCACAAACATAAATTTTGTATCATCTGCTGTTCTTCATTTGCTGTTATCAAAGTAGTTATACTGAGAAAACTTATATTGCTGTTATGTTTATATTGTACACAGACATGCCACTACACAAATACCTACTGTAGGTTTAGGGATAAGTTGACGTTTACGAGCAGGTAGGAAAGATGTTTGTTATTTCGTTTGTTATATGGGCTTAACCCTATCGACTTCTGTAACGCTCCTTTTTATTTTTATTCAATGGATCTCTTTGAGTTACCCCTTTTATTTTTTTTCTTGTCCATCCTCGAGTTGAAGTCATGGCCGAAGAAAAAGAAAACGTGAGAGTAGTTATTAATGGTAATGTATAATGTTTGTATATATATAATATAGACATGTTAGTTATTATAATAGGTAGGAAATTAATTATGTGTATGTATTTTGGGAGATGTAATGGTCATTAAGGCGATATATTTATAGTGATAAAGTGTGTGTTTGTGGAGAAGTGTACGAGTGTGTCAGGGGGTGGATGTAGAGAAGTATAGGCTATGTGTGTGTATGTGGGTGCATGTGGAGAAGTGTACGAGAGTAATGTCTACTGTGTGGTGTCTGTGAGTGTTGTCAGGTGGGAAAGAAGTTCAAAGAACTTCTTGATATTGTCAGGGCAATCTGGTAAGACTATTTTAAAATGAGTTGAACACTGTATGTATTTGCTCATGAGATAAATTATTAAAAGAATAATTTAACTATAGAACTTTCGTATTTGGAATGTTATTCCAGTAAGAAACACCAGTATGGTATAAAATAAAAATTATAGCCTCTCCCATACGTGTTGGTATTGGTGTTAATTAATTAGGAGTGTGTACAGCTGATGGAGGGGAGTTATTGTCCTACAGTCTCACCAAAAAGGATCGGTACACCTGGTCACGATGTTTCTGGAAGTGAACATTATTAATAAGTCACATTGGCAGCATTATCGTTTGGGTTGGTAATCATTTTCTCATCATCACACATTAAATAACCACTATGTCATTTGTATTCACGTAAACTTCGTAAAGCAATGCATCTTGTATAACATGACAGGCCAGAGGAATGGCTTGACAAATAGAGATTAAATGATGCTTAATTTCGTAAAACAAGTCCCAGTTGATTCGCTTATTATGAAATAAGCTGATGATCGAGTCACACACACACACACACATATATATATATATATATATATATATATATATATATATATATATATATATATATAGTGACGTGTAACGAAAACGAATAATTATTTAAATCACAATAAAAGTGTTCGTGTTGATGGAATTTGAACTGCAGGTGTACCAACAAAATGCAGGTGTCACAGTACATAAAGTATCACAATGTTTCACCATAGTGCCATATTGTTTCGATGTGAAAGTGGCCCGATACTTTTTGGTGAGAGTGTACACAGGGAGTGTTCGTGGCAGTAAGTAATTAGCCAGGTGCTAGTGATAACAGAGGTGCCAAGTTTCTCACTGAGATTTCTGGGTGAGCAGAAATTATTTGGCTATAGTGGAAGTGTAGCTTACAACCAATACTAGTGTCAAAGCTCTAGGGAACTTTTAATTTTCACTATATTTTTTAACTATTTATCAAGACTGGGCTACGTAGGATCTTGGAGGGGCTATTTTTTCTGTACGAACTAGGCTAGGACTATTTTTGAACGGGTTAAAATTAAGGGAAATAATGTGCTGGAATAGCAACGTCCGATTTGACAACTCTCTGCCTTGTCCTGACAGCGATCTCATTTTGAGGTAATTTTCCTCAGATTGGCGTAATTTTACCTCATTTAAGGCAATTTTGAGATAATGAGACTTTTGAGGTATTTTGAGGTAATCTATGCATCTCTAAGGTAATTTTGACCTAATGCATAGTAAAACCTTAAAGGTTGGCCAATTATAGTCCTAATGGTACCAAATTAATGTTTGACCATCTTCAAGAGTAAATAAATAGGAAATTTTGAAGGAAAGCGGGGAAATTCTGAAGGTGAAGCTAGGGAAATTTCGACCATCAGACCTGGCAACACTGTGTGGGAGATGCTGTGGCTGCATAGTTACCAGTTTATCACCTTTCCTACGGGTCAATATCATACATTTCCAATATTGTAGGGGGGAGTTCCTGAAGATAGATTAAAAAAAAATGCGTAGTAATGGTCTTGATGCATCTAAATTATCACTGTAAATTTTATTATTCCCCTCAAATAAAAATAACATCCAAAATACTCTTAAACACCGGAACAAAAAATGTACAGTACACAGCAGTGCCGTATGCAAGAACATTTGTGGTGTTGACGATGGCTTGGTACCGATACGATGACTCTATTGATTATCTGTAGAGTCGTCGTATAGGTACCACGCCATCGTAGACACCACAAACGTTCTTGCATACAGCCCACAGCGCCACGTACAAACAGAACGAGTGAAGTGAGGCTGAATTGGCATCACTGTGTTTCTGTTAATGTTGTGACGCAGACTTGGCAACACTGTGTGGCTGCCATCACAACAACAACAAAATTATAAATGTCAGCTGCTGGTGTGAACGTCATTGCATAATTATTGAAGTATTACCGTGTTGTCATTACTCTATAATATATACTTATTAACTTGTTTATTTGGTAAAGGTACAGAAGTGGACCTTACTGTATAATAGATATTTTACTGTCATTACCCACAATTTTGGACCATTCTAAGACACTTTTCTTGGTAAATATTGAATGAATTACCGTTATTGGGTACGGTTTTTCTACCATCATTACCCACTTATATAGACCATTCTAAGACTATTTTCTTCTATGGCATTTCCTACGCAAATGCCCCATTTACAAGATAGGGCATATTCAAATGAGGCATTTTGAAATTAGCCTGACCTTACCTGACCTAACCTAACCTAGACCGCATCAGACTACCGGGACCTAACATGGGCAAATTACCGGGAAATAATCGTGATAAAGTACAATAAATGACAGGGGTAAAATACTGGGACCCACCCGGATCTGGCAACACTGCTGAATTAAGGTCCACTTCTGTACTAAAACCGTTTATTTATTTGTTTACTTATTTACTTGTTTACTTATTTATTTATTTACTTATTTATTACATCAATATTATTAAACACTATAATCGGTAAATTTACAGAAGAACTGGGTTCACTATGTTGTATATTTTAGTATCATTACCCACTATTTTGGACCATTCTAAAACACTTTTATTCTATGGTGTTACTTTCGGAGATGCCCCGTTTTCGAGATATGCCCCGTTTTACAATCATAATTTGGAAATTAGTCTGACCTCACCTGACCTGACCTAACCTAACCTAGACTAGACAACAGCAGACTACCGGGACCTAACCTGGGCAAACTACCGGAACCTAACCTGGGCAAACTACCAGGATATAACCGGTGTAAACTATCATAAAGTGACTGGGGCAATTTCCCAGGACCTATCCGGATGTGGTAACACTGCGCGATCCTAGCCAAAAACCCAGTTATTCTGTAATAATACCCTATAATCACTTGTAGTTGTCGACTGCAATTATCACCTGAAAATCTCTTAACAAATTCTTTAAATATTCTTGGTAGAGTGTTGGTCCATTTGGAGTAAATGATTCCTCCAGACAACAGGCCATCATTATTATATAACATCCGGTGCTGTTTCATGGGATACTTTGGAGGAATCAAGGCACTCCATTTACCGGTACCACACCATTGTATTTACTACGAACGTTCTTGAATATGCCTCGAAGTGTACTATCAGAAAATACACCCCAAGGGGACCAATATGTTATTCCTGGTGTGTTTGCAGTGTTGTTGCTTGTGGAATTCACCATTTTAATATGATTATTTTCTTCAAGTTTATTGTACAATTTCTGTATCACATAGCATGAGAATCACATTGATAATATATATAATATGTACTGTAGGATGGTTGAAGGTACACTCACTAATTTATACCATTCTAAGACACTTCTTCTATGGCATTTTCTTCGGAAGACTTTACCTGACCTTATCTAACCTAACCTAGACTGCATCAGACTATCAGGACCTAACCTGGGCAAACTACCGGGACCTAACCTGACCAAACTACCGGGAACTAACCGTGGTTAAGTACCAGGACCTGACCGGGACAAAATACTGGAACCTAGCTGGATCTGGCAATACTGCTACAAAACAGCAATAGTCTAGATAAATACCCAAAATTTGTATCCAGGTCTTGTTGATGTTTCTAATCATTTGACATACTAGTGAACCAATTACACGCTTATTCTGTTTCATATTTGCTTGAGCTCGCTTACTACTTGATGAGGCTATTCGAAGCAAGCCTGGATACCGGTACATATTTTGGATTGCGAGCGTACCATACAGGATGTACGTACGGTATACATAATGGTATTAATTTGCAGGTGTGACCTTGATGGGTTTGGAGGGGACTGAGGGTTTACATTGATAATTATAATATGTGGTGTGGTATGGCTGAAGGTACCGTACGGGATATATACATAGTTGTAGTATTAATTTGCAGGTGTGACCATGACGGGTTTGGAGGGGACTGAGGGTTTACATTCCCGGAGAAGAGGAGGTCGGAGACTGGGCCAAGTCTTGGTACACTGTGTTCGCACTCTGATTCTCATTCTCACATACTACACATGCTCCATAGGCCTCACTTTCTACCAGAAGAGGTTGTTTAGGGTGAGTAATATGTATGTTGCAATTGTTAATAATTGCATATAGTTGCTTCAGTGGCCACCATATTTACACTGTATTTGGTGCCTATAATCCATTAGGGATGAATGGATAGATAAACTCCATATTTACCACACTTGACACTACTGTACTGTACCGGTATTGCTTAAAAAATTACTTAATCTTTATATTGAGTGCCTACTGTATTCCATAATATTTTCTCAGTGAAGTCAACCTCAACTTTTGTCCACCTGAACATTTTGTTCCAAGTGTTCCTCAAGTTGGCTTGTAATTACATTGACCTCTTTTAGTAATGGAAATTACTTTAATCCTAGAGTGTAGAAGAGATGAACACTTTCTTCTTGTCTCAGGCTGTTATCCTTTGCAGGACTTCAAGTTTCCTCTGACTGTGGTGATTGTACACCTCTTCATGAAGTTTGTGTTAGCTGGTTTGTGTCGAGCAATTTACACTTTGGTGACAGGATCCCCTCGTGTTATGCTTCCCTGGGATATTTATTGGAGACGCGTCCTTCCTCCTGGGGCAGCGGCTGGTCTGGACATTGGACTCTCTCAGTGGTCCCTAGAGTTTATAACAGTGGCTTTGTGAGTTGAAATGCATGGGGTTGTTTGCATTTATAAGTAAACATGAACGATGATTGTAATGGCTGATTAGTGAAATCATATCTATTGAATTCATTATAGGCGATAATAATGATGTGTGTGTCAGCTTGCTGTAATTATACGGTCATAAGCCATTCCCAAATAAAAGTAAAATAATGAGTTTTGTGCCTACTTAATAAAAGATATACAGTATTAAATTCAGATAATTAGCTATAATCAAACTTAATATGAGCCTTTTGCTCTTACATTAATACAAACAAGTATACCTGTACAAAGAAAAAATGAGAATTTATGAGAGTTGTAAGTAGTGTACTGTACTGCACATTAATTGAGGCACCCCCTGCTGAAGTGAGGGAAGTGACAGGTTGGATAAAATAAAGTTTTTATATGCAATAAATAGGCTAGTCATCTTCATTTCTAACTTGTGATGCATATTCAGAGCTGAAAACAAAAGGAATGTGTTGATGAAGACTATAATATTAATACAATGTTTCTTTTCTTCACCCATAATGCACATGGTTTGAAACTCTGAGGTGGAGTGAGATAATTGACTGGGAGAGGTGATGCAACCATTCACCCTGTCATATATATGTTGTTGTACTGAAAGCATTTTATATACCAAATTCTAATGCTGAGCTACTTTATTTCAGGTACACTATGTCAAAATCTACTGCCCTTCTGTTTATATTGGTGTTTGCAATAATTTTCAAACTAGAAGAAATGGTAAGTTGAGCAAAGTTATATTTGCTGTTGTAGTCCCTATTAACTTTTCTGCTAATGCATTACCATTGTAATTTAATAAGCCATCCAGTTCCATAATTGTAAAGCCTGAATCTGGAAAAATACTTTTGAACTTATGGTTATTATAAAGTTGAAAATGTTTGTGTGAAAATATGAACCCAATATTTTATTTTGCATGCCAGTTGTGCCTATCATTTAAATGATATATATGATACCGTAAAATGGGCTAACTTCCAACATTTTTCAGAAGTTTTCAAAATAACACTATGTAGGATTGTATTGTAAAATCCCTGTTGGTGTCAGTGTGTTCTCAGGGTATGTGGCATTTGAATCCATGGAAGAAAAGTCAATCAAAAGTACAGTAATATTGAGAGTTATGTTAGTTTTTTGTGTGTGTACAAAGTTACTCAGAGGTCAGTAATGTACATCTTACTTAGGGTTTTTTCCCATAACTGGTTGGCTATATTTTATCCAGAGTTCCTCCATCTTTTGGTACAAAAAATCTTACAATATGTAAAAACCTCTAATTTCACCTTTTAATGTACTTCCTTTCAGAGTTATAGTGTGGTTGTACTGGTTGTACTTATAGCTGGGGGACTGTTCCTATTTACTTACAAGTATACACAATTCAATCTCTTTGGCTTCATCCTTGTCATCATAGCCTCCCTACTAAGGTACTGTCCTTGAGATGTTCTGTTGTCATAGTATAGTACCATAATATTAAGAAGAGTAATAAAGCTATTATACATGTTATAAACTCTAATTTTTTCCACTAGTACATCTTATGACCCCTTTGTCTGATAATATGGCACACAGATGTTACCTGTATGTTAACAATTGTCTATAGTAGTACAACCTTATAATTAAAAAATAAAGCTCTTTCTGTGATCAGTTAGTTCATAGATGAGGAATGACACTCATTCAAGTTTTACTATAATAGGGTAGCTAGCAGAAGAATGATGTATGGTAGTTCACGGTTGACATAGTGCTACAAGTTTGAGGCAGGCTAATAGAAACAATAATCATTTGGAGTGTTTGGGTGATTTATTGGCAATCATATGTTATGCAAAACCATACTTTACTTTTTTTTCTTTACTTTATCGCCGCACAGCTCATCTATCCTTTTTCATAATACATAATATATATCCAGTTAATATCCATTCTTTGCATTTGTTTACATTTTTCTGATATATGGTTATGGAACCTTCCACCCCTTGAGAGAAGGAAAATGGGGTATTGATGATGTTAGAGCTTCTTGTTTTATTAATACATTTTTGTGCACTTTTACAAATGATTGTTTTTTTAGTGGCCTACGGTGGACCTTGTCTCAATTGGTAATGCAGAAAGCTGAGCTTGGACTAAGTAATCCCATTGACATGGTTTATCACATTCAACCATGGATGACTGTGGCTCTCCTTCCTCTTGCAGTTATAATGGAAGGTTAGTGCCAAAAGTAACTCCTGTAAGCATATACAGTAAACCCTCACTAACTTGGATCAATTGGGGGAAGACCCTTGTTGAGTTATCCGAAGGTCCGAGATATTTAAGATATCCAAGGGCTTAATTTTGATGCGTACCCGCCCTCACACGTATCTCTGATACCCATACACAGCTGCACACACACAAAAACATGACAGTTTCACTTAAAAAGGATGTAATACTGCAGAAATATATCTAATAATGTATATTATCATGAAACAAGGTATTGTGGTGTGGTGTGGTGGTAGGTGAGAAGTGTGGGAATAGGAGCTGGTATCGGTCAGTTAATCAGTCACAGCTTTCTTGTTGCCACTCGGACACATTCTTCCCGTGATTTTTGTGATATTTTTATGCTTACTTCTCATACAGTAATTTACTTTCAATGGCACTGAAGAGAAAGCTTTCAAGTTATATTAGTAGCGATGCAGAGAAAAGACAGATCATCACATTACTTGAAAAAGTCAATATTGTTAAAAGAAAGGAGAAAAGAAGGCAAAAATTGGCAATGCTTTAGGGTTGATCCAAACAACTATAGCCACCATAGTTATAGACAAAGAGTGCAGAGTGCGTCTTATCTCGTGTTAAAGATACATCTCCTATGCAGTCAACTATAATAACAGAGTAAAGATCAAGTTTATTAATGGATAATGGAACAGTACGTGGAGTTACCGTGGTGATATCGTCATGACTGATGCATATGCGGCTCCGTGGCCCGTTTGGCAGTGACGCAGCCAATTATATATCCTTATTAATTATATAATATAACATGATAACATTGTTAATGGAACACTACGTGGAGTCACCGTGGTGATACCATCATGCCCGATACATATGTGGCTCCATGGCTCACTTGGCAGTGACACAGACAATTATAAATCATTATTCATGGATAATGGAACACTACTTGGAGTCACTGTGGTAATACCGTCATAATGGAACACTACTTGGAGTCACTGTGGTAATACCGTCATGACCAATGCATATGTGACCTCGTGGTTCGCTAGGCAATAACGCAGCCAGTTATATATTAGTACATCACCATTTTTTAGACAATAAAGTTAATTAATTCAAAACATTGAGTTTCTAATACATACCTGTTATGGTAAAAGCATAACTATATAATATTATATGGTCAGTCGATATTAGGGTATAAATGTATGGTATAGAGATGATAATTCGAGTTTTGTACAAAATCAGGCTGTGGGCCTTTTTGTCGATGCACCCGGAAAATCTTAGCATAAGTCGGATATTCATCCGAGTTATTTATAAATGTCCGAGACACTGACAGCATCCGAGTTATCCGATGTCTGACTTCTATGTATCCAACTTAGCGAGGGTTTACTGTAAATACATTACCCTGCTTTTCCAACTGTGAAGTTGGAAATGATTACATTATACTGCATATTTGGTATGGTAGATATAGTTAATAATTATAATGAAGTAATAATATAGGAACCCAAGGGATAATAATTGTAGGTGCAATAAAAACACTGGTTAGAACTAAGAGAGGTTCTTGTACCTTGCTCTCTTGCCTGAATTCGATGCGCTAAGAGGTATGCAGAAGGTTTGTCCTACCACTGGGACAGGGTTGGCCTCCAGTCCATTAATTGGCCAGGCCACGGTAGCCCAACCTCAGGGCTCGTGCCCTTACACAACTGACTTTCGTAATATGGGATGTGGATATTGTAGAACTAATAGGATTAAGTACACCCACAAACTAAGGTATGGACACCGTGCCAACCTCACTGTGAACCAGGAAACCATTATTTGTGAAACTGAAATTGCCTCTGTATAGTGTGAAATTTACTAAGTGCTTCAGAATCCCACATATCGGGTTCATAGTTTACAGTCAGGTTGGTGAAGTGTTAGTACCTTAGTCCATGGGTGTACGTTGGCTGCAAGGGGATTACAGTACATGAAGCAGTGTTGATACCCACATTATCATATGATTACTGAGAATTTAGTACTTGTACAGTATAGGGAAGATAGGTGTTACTTTTTAACTCTGAATGTATTCTGTTTTCAGGTACTAGCATAGCTGCCAGCGAGTATGGATTCAGATTTACTGATTCCTCTGATACTTTACTCATGTGGGGTCGTGTCATGTTTGGGGCAGTCCTTGCATTCTTTATGGAGGTATGTATAATCATATAGACTTCATGGATATAATTTTTTTTACTTTTTATGTGTCATTAATGATTAGGAATGTTTGCAGATTTGCCAGCTTGTTTAAACCAGTAAAGTTGTACCAGGTTGTTGAAAACAGGCAGTTTTTTTATGCGTTCATAGAAAAACAGAAAAAAGAATAACTTTAAGAGCACAAATAATTTAATGGTATATTGTGTAGGTTGTTGTATCATTATATTTTTTGTAATAATCATGCTTTGCATATTACTTCAAGATATGTCTTTTCTTATAATGTCTTTCCCCATGAGTGATACAGAGTTCGTTGAATTAATTTCCATGTCAAAATGTTCACAACTGCAATTCTGATCTGTAACATAGCATTCCAGCTGAAGTTCCTATCATTGGTGCTCATTTTGGACAGATAACATTCGTATTTTTATTATTTGCCCTATACTGTAACTGTTTAGTAAGCAATATCGTATGATGATGATGCTTTGAAAACTAATGATTCCTCGTAATTATTCCAAGAGATAAGTCATGTAAACTGAGACTTTTTCTTTCACGGTACATCTTGGAGGAACAAATAAACTTCAGGTTTCATCTAAGATTTATAAAGAGGTAGTATCACAATATAGAAACTTGAAGATGCAGCTGTTATGTTTCTAAAGTCAAATCATCCACACACCAGGAAAAGTTGAAAACAAAAACACCTCTATGACCTACAGTATTAAGTTATATAAATTCTGCTTTCTACACTAGGTATCCGAGTATCTTGTGGTGTGCTACACTTCCTCACTCACATTCTCTATATCTGGTGTGGCTAAGGAGATCATGACTCTGTCCCTGGCAGTATATATCTACAATGAACACCTCACCTTAATCAACTTGGTAAGTTCACACACATTGCTCTATATTGAAAGTAAAATAACTAATAAACTGACCATATATCATAAAAGTTGAATGTATCCTTAGGTTAGGTTATGGCAGTACAGCAGTTCAATTCTGCCATATATATCCAGTTATTCCAGTATTGCCTGACACAATAGTCCCCAAGTAGGTTCCTATAAGCAAATTTAAATTTATTCTATATTAAGTGGGGAAGGAGCTGGCAAGGAGCACACTTAATGTCTTCACCTGTGATATGAAAAAAGAAAAAAGCCATGTCCAGTTTCATTCAAGAGTCTTCTGCCATGGTCACCACCTCCGACTCAACCCAAGTTTTTTCTGTCAACGATTGTCATTTTACAAGATTAACGTAAAATGAAATGATCATGCAGATCCAACGTTTTCCCAGCTGACTAACTACACCTTATTTTATCAGTGTGGTCTGCTTCTGTGTGGGGTGGGCATCTGCCTCCACGTGGTGTTGAAGGCCATGCATCCCACCAAGCCGCCCCCTCACCAGCAGACTCATCACATTCCTCTCACCCCAACGGACAGTCTCCAGCAGGTACCCCTCTTGTCCGAGTCTGATGGGGAGGAGCAAGAATTGTTTACACGGTAGTCATCATCACCATCATCAATACCCCATTTCCCTATTTTTTATTGGGTGAGGAGGCTCTAGCACCTGGGGTAGATAAAGGAAACCGAATCATCATCATCATCACCATCACCATCAATACCCCATTTCCCCTTTTTCAAGGGGTGGGGAGGCTCTACTGCCAGGGATATAAAAAGGAAGCAAATTACAGGAAATAAGGACAGAGTACCCAGTGAAATGGGTCTTGCACACAATCAGTCCTCCTTTCAAGCCCATAAAACTCTCAGCTCCCCCCCACATGTTCCTGCATCCACGATGTAAGTCCCTTCACTTAGCCTTGGTGAAAGGGGCCATTCCATGGGCTTTCAAGTTAAATCCAAGTTGCCAGCCCTAATGTTCACTCCTTGTAAATCTCTTCCACTCTTGCCTATCATGCACTGGTTCTTTTGCTTCATTCATGATTATTCCACACTCTCTTACACAATCACTCACCATATCATACCATCTTCTCCTTGGTCTGCCCCTACTACTCAGCCCCTCAATATCACTCTCCTTTCATACACTTTATTCACCATTCTTGAATTATTCATTCTTTCCATATAGCCATACCATCTCATAACACTTTCCTTCACTCTCTGTTCCAGTGATTTGCTCACACCATACCTTTGATAGATTACAGTATTACTCATCCATCACAAACGATCTGTAACTCTTCGGCAATCTCTTCACCACTCCATTCAACATACGGTATTCCAGAATCTCTCTTTTTCATTCACACTTCTATCATCACAAGGTGCATCTACAATCACAACAACAACATTCACTCTTGCACACTTAAACTTTACATACATGCACGTTGTGCTAACACACACAATCATTCATGGCATCACTCCTCTCCTCATTCATTAGTGGAACCATGCCCTCCTTACATCTCTCATTTTCTTCCACACCTGTTCTAACATACATCACTCCATCCCATTGATTTACACCATTTCCTTTCATCATAGTTTCATATATGCCTAACACATCCAAACTTCCTCTCTTAAACACTTCCATCCACTTTTGCAAATCATTCACACCCCTTAGACATATTCTGCAGGACCCCCAACAGGCAAGGGATCCAGCTCCGAGGCAATTTGAACCTTAAGTGGGATCATATGTGGGGGATACGAGGCTGACTGCATTATGCAAGAATGGTGGACGATGAGGATGCCACTTCCCTACATCAGTACAGTAGCTAGTTTCTGATATACTGTATATAAATATTTATTTTTATAAACTGGAATGTCATTTTATATTTATGTACAATAAAAAAGTACATTAATTTAAATAGCATGGGATTGAAGGTCATTTGGATTACCAGTTACATTTTGTTTATGAATGGATGGATATTAAAAATATATCGAGATTAAATCAATCCATCTCAAATACACAAAGTTTGTCACTGCTCCTGGCTAGGCTACAAATGGGTGATTCCTCACCCACACAGTTACTGCATAATATTTTGTCCAGTGCCATCCAGATAGTTACTGATACCATATTCCTTCAATGAATTGTTGATAGCTTCAGTTTTGCTCTCATCTCATGCACTCTTTATCTACGTTCTGATATTACCAATTCAGTATTTGGCCTATTTATATGAGCTAATAGAGTGACAAGCTTGTGGTGTGCTGCTATCCAATGTATTCATGTCTCATGTATAAATCCTTTGAATGGTTTGTTAATGGTTATGTCAAGTGACTGTAAATGACTTGTCAGTCCATCTGGATTAACTGGGAGTCATATGTCAAAAGAAAGATGCAATAATGAATCCAAACTAATCATCAACAAGACACACATTATAAATTGGACACCATCCTAAACAAACCAACAGTGTACAGTACACAAGACAGGTCAGATGCAGTGACTCTAGAATTGAATATTGCAACATCGTCACATAGGGTGTAGTCAACGTTTTTAGAGTTGTTTTTTTCTAATAAATGTGTTCAAACAAAAATATGGAATAAAGTTTTCTTTCATTCTCATTCAATCAATCAATAAAAATAATAATGGCAATGTACAAGTTTCAATTTCCTGAAATATTATGTAAGTTTATTAATTTTCCCATGAAATAAATGGGATTAATATTATTAATAATGTGTGGAGGAAGAGGAGGGGGGAAGAAGGTAACAGATAGAGAAGCCACCCTCCACCATGTCCTTTCTCACTTCATTCGGCTTCTCTCCCCATTTCCCCCGTCCCAGCACTCCTCCACTTTCCCACCTCGCTCTCCTTTTCACCACCTTTATCATCATTTTACATGTTGCCGAAAATGATCAATCCAATATGAAAAAAGGAACTGAAAATAAATTCTGCGATATTTTGCAAACAAATTCAATCCATGCGTTATGGCAGGATTAATTATTATACTCCCTGATAAAGTCATCCGGGATTAATGTCTCGACCAAACTTACAGACGCCAGCATGAGTGAACCAATCACCAGTGTCGAGGTGGGCAGTGTCCGAGAAATGATTTCATGCACCCACAAAGTATCGGAGTATCTCTCCCCAACACTATACGACCCCTCTTGCCATCTCGCTCGGCAGTGAGTGGTTCGCATCATGATCACACGTGGTTCGATATTCAAATTTCTGGGAGGGCTTTGGCAGCACAGACTGGAAAGCGCGGAAGTGCATCCAACTGTACATACTGCATCACAGGTCAAGCAATTACACTGACCTCTGGTGGTGGTATACACGACATAACTTACATCCTTAAGGTTCATCTGCAATCCAAAGTTTCAACAACCCCAGCCAGCCAGATCGAGCTTCAGTTAGGCTAAGTGTTCAAACTGCATGTGACCTGTACCGAATCTCTGCATCCACGATTCAAAGTTCTGCACCCTCAGCCAGTCAGGGCTTCAGTTTGGCTAAGTGTTTCATTCGAATTAACTGAAGTAATACATTGTGACCTGTACAGAATTAAGCTCTTGTGTTGATATATTCACACTCAATAACGTTTAGTCTCATTGATAAGGAATGTGAAGTAGCTTGAGGATTTTTCAGTCTGTAATACGACATAATTTACATCTTACTGAGGAATGTTATGACCAAAACCTCGGGTATGAATCTCTATATGACACAGGTTACATGAATGAAGTCGAACCATCCTAGCTCAGGGCATGGTTTGGTTCAGCAGAGATATGGGAAGGTATTCATAAAACCTGTCAAAGTTTCATTTCGAAGCAGTGGACCATTTTCCTCCTCTTGGAATACGAGTCTATATTCAGGTTTCAAAGCAGTATAGCGTTCTGGTCCTCGCTATGAATGAACACTTATAAACCAAATGTTATAAACTTCGGTGTGAACTTTACTGTTATAAATACTGACCCTTTCCTCGCCTCCATGTTTCCCTTCCACTTTTTCTTCCTTCTTCCACGAGGCAAATTTCACGCATGCGCTGTTGGTCAGTTGGTGGGAACCGAGGCTATGAGGGAGGTCAGGTCTGCTGGGTTAGTTAGTTCTTGACATTCATCATCAGTGGATACAAGTGTTAATTTACCGGTTGCTTCTTGGTTTTGTTCTTTAAGGAAAAGGCGTTTAATGGTTTATTCTGGTTGTTTAGCTTTCATCTTCATTTTTTTTTTTGTTCTGTACTTTGAGGTTTAGTTTGCAATCGAGTTTATAATACGGCATTGTTTTCTTCATTCGATTAAAGTTTGCGACTATCGTCTGAAATGGATCTGACGTGAATTAACTTGCTCAGGACCGTCACATATGACACTGTAAATTGTGGATGAAATGACCGATCCGTTGTGTGGGTGATATGAGTGTGCTATTTATACATTGTGGATAAACCCGTGAGTAATAAATTCGGACTTTGTAATTATGCAGTGTGATGTCATTAAGGACCCTGTAATCGTGTATGAAAATTGGAGGCTTCTGATACCTCCTTACTATGCCATGAAACGAGCTCCTTCCATGTAGGTGGTGTTTCGTGGCAATGTTTGAAGGACTAGTTTACCATTTTGTTTCTACATCAACACGGTTCCGAAATACCAACCCAGAGAACGATACCAGCGACGTATAGGAGGTCCATGAATTCTTTAACAGATTTCAAACCTTTATTAAACCTAATTCATGTTAGGTACTGACGGAGGGGTTTCGGTACCATAAGTTGGAAAGAATATCGAATTATAGTGATTGCATGGTTAAGGTAATGCCTGAGTTTTATGTTCGTATCTGCCATAGTTTAAAGTTGTATTTTATTAATCAAGTTTTAAAGACTTTATGGATACCATGTATATTAACCTGCTGGTACTGAAAATGTTACTGCATTGCTTAAAGTGAAGTGTTATTAAAGATGGTGAATAAAGATTATAATATTGCCTATACGTTCAGTATGGCCCTGAAAAATAACAATTAGTGAAAACTGTAAATTGCTTAAGTTTATTACCATAGTGAAAATGTTACCGGTACGTTTAGCAGAGGCCCGTGACAAGTAAAAAATAAAGGTTAAGTGGAAAAATCACTGATATTGAGTGAATAGTGTAAATAAGAGAACTGGTGATAAAAATGTTGCCAGTAAGTTTAGCAGAGCTGTGATGATATAAACAGCAATGAAATGATTACACATGTCAAAGGTGAGTAATGTTTTTTTTTAATTGACCTTTTAAGGGGGGTAGTGTACTTGTGGTAAATTAGATCACTTTTATTCCTCTAAGAGTAGGCTATGCCAGGAAACTAGACCAGATTAACCAAATTCATGGTGGGCTAATGCTTGGTTACCCCCACTCAGGTGATAGGGTTTACCATTTACTAGGACATTGTTTTTTAGTACTGGTCAATTTTTTTATTTTCTGATGTAATGGTATAATTTCTTCGGATTTGTCTTTGTCTGTAATTGGGTCAAAACCTGTCAAACGGAACAGGTAATGTCAAAAATAAGATATCGTACACGTTATCGCTATTCTCTTACGATGCTATTAGTATCAACTCTGTATTATCATCTCTGTATCCACTCGATACCTCGGTTTTAGTAACTTTGCTCATTATTTACTTATAGTTTAGGCTTGTTACTTACGTGTTTCGGTTTGTATAATATCAGAGGCAGTCACACACTGGTCGCACTTCCAACACCCACCAAGATTTCTCGCTCGCTGCCTATCCTGCGGTGTCGTGGTGATGGCGTCCCTTTATACCCCGTATCTCGTATGGTTTAAATCGGTCACAAAGGTGTGAAGCTGTGACCCTCGGTTCAGCCTTATAGTAGAGCCCCAGGGTTATCTCAAGGCCCATATATGAATCTTGGGTTATCTTTGGCCCTCGGAGTGCCTCTGCCCCTTTTAGTTCAGTTCCCAGGATAGGTATATCCCTTGATGACCTCCAGACGATGTGGAGATTACCTGCCATAACTGTTAGGCTAATGTTCTTATCAGCAGAATACCGCTCGGCGGTAACTCTTAAAATTCTTAAGAGGAATCTCTGTTGCTCCTAATATTCCGGGCTATTGTTTGAAATTTATTTGACATCAAATACGGTTTCCTAATATAGTTTGGAGGACTACAAATATTTTAGTGTGCAACAAAAGAAATTCTAGAAGTTTATATTTGTATGGCTGTGTTTGGTTACTTAGTAGTCTCTGGATCTCTAGATTTCAACAGCAAGATTTCGCGTTAAGGGGATAAAGGGCAGTGTTGATGAATCTGGAGCAACTGATTCCTCCAAACTACTACAAGCACCAGGCCAATACATGTTATTTTTCTAAATTGGGTCCTGTTTCCTGCCATAATGCCATTCCTTTCCAATTAGCCTATAGTGTCCCTCTTAGATTGCTTACGGTAATGTGAGCAGTATTATATAAAGGTTTTGATACTCCTTTGGACCAGACCCCCTCTCTTAGAGGTGCTTCAATGTCACTTTCTTTTCCTGTCGCCACCTTCGTCGTAGAGGGTGTTGCAGGCCTTGGGGTCGGGTCGTCCTTGTTGTAGACTGACACACCGTGGTCATATTGCAGCTAGTATCTATTTACTACTGCCCACTTATTGGCTGCAGGACCAATGGTAATCTGTCTCGAAAAAAAAATGGCCCTATGTAACCTTGCTCCATATTAAGGAACATAGTTGTGGTGCATACAATGGCGTGGCACAGATACGATAGGTTCCTAGACAAAACCAACGTGTCGGTACCACGCCTTTGTCAACATAATAAACGTTCTTGCATACGGCTCTTTGTGTTATGATGCAGAATCTAGTAGTTGTATTGACCGGTTCCTTGCTTAACTTTGACTCTCTTGCTTCTCACGCATCTTTTTCCTACACTTATTTTTTACTAGTGTTGGTAGTCCAGTTTATTCCCCTATATTTGGTTAACTCGTTCAGCTTTAGTTTCTCTTAGTGTTTTCAAAGATATATTGATAGGACATCTAATATAGAGCCCCAATCGACGATGATAAAATTTCAGTTTAACAAAAAGATATCTTTTTGCAGAATGTGTCGGTGGTTTGTGGAAGTGACTGACTGGCTGTTGGATGGTTTTCCATGTGAGCATAATACAAACTAGATTCACTAAGAACCAGAAGTGTTTGCATCCCTGCAATGTATACAGGTACCGGTATTGTGTTGTCATAAATGTGATGTATGGTATTTTTTTATATAATTTATAAGGTAAGAAAAACAAGTTATTCCCTTGATATGGTGAGTCTGTACCTCTAGTCTAGGGTTTGGTGCGCCCCGTTTGGCTCCAGCCATGCATTGTCCAACAATTCTTAATGTGTCCCTTCGTGCTGCTGTCCCACCTGTCACTTATAGTCCTATACTCCCTGGTATTACCGTACCTACACGATCTCTCATGCCTAGGAAAATTATCTTTTAATCATTCAATCCCTTGTATTAATATATGTTCCAGCTTTGAGTTTCCTCAAAGAAACTAAGTATACAGGCAGATGTATATATGGAGTAAAAGTGAAATTGATGTTACAGGAGCCAGGGTCCGCGACTTGGTGATGGAGTGCAGAAACAGTGAGACATACACTTGTACCTCTGACTAATGTATTTGTAAGGAGATGGTGTCTTCAGATGTGTACTACGTTATGTAAAGGTATGTTGGATTTAATACTTTTCCTTAAGGAGTAAATCGGTGTGACCACAACAAGAGGAGGAGTTCAATGCACCAGTACACCACACCCAGGAAGTTGTACGAAGGTATAGCTGATGCTAATATAGTTATATAACCTTGCGTATTTTAGTTTCGATGTCCCTCTTAGTGACACATGACCGAGAGCTGGGTGGTAGTTGTTGATATAAATGATACTCCCTATAGCTCTCTGGACAACATATCGTAAATTTGGTTCCAGCCTTGGTGTGGTGTCACATTAAGATTTATTGGTATAATGAACGGATACGACTAAACTCCAGAAACTCTAATAAATTTTTAGTTACAGTATGAAGAGAATCTTGTAGGCCTATTGATATACTGTGCCGGTGGCAGGGTGCTGCTGGTGTTGATGACTTGCTCCTGCTGGTGATGCATGGTGAAGGCGATGGCTTGCTACTACTGGTGGAGGCGATGGCTTGCTGAAGGTGTTGGTGGAGGCTTTTCATAATGTAAACCTATTAGCAGTGTTGCGTTCCTGCAGTGTATACAGGTGTGTTGATAAATGTGCAACTAATACCCCGTGTATGGAGATGATTTATGTTTTGAAAATAGCTTCGATCAATCGGTTACAAGTGGTATACGTTCCACGTCTTGAGTTTTGTTAGCAAGAAAGGAGGATGGAAGTAAATATAATTAAAAGTGAATGAGGTAATCAGTTGCTCGTTTGTCCCATACTTTAATGAGATTGGAAATTGTATAGTAATTAATACAATTATAATTGAATATCACTTCAGTAAATACAGAAGATACTGCATTAATATTGTGGTTCATGTATAGTATTGTTTACAGTAGTTGTGTAAAGTAACATTAATTTTTGTTTTAACGAAACTTACAAATAATATGAAGGTTAACGTTAAGTATTAATGCATATATGATTTACATTGGCAGGTTGGAGTACAGTATACGTGTTGTCAACCTTATTTAAGAGACCTGGATGCTGTAAGTATAGAAAGTTCTCAGAACGGGAATAGTGTATGAAATAAGAACGTATAATGAAATGTAGAAATGATTAATATACCGTAATGGTGGAAATGAATTGCTAAGGAGAGGAACAAAAATGTAATGGGTAAAAATGTAACTTATTAACAAAGGTGATAATTGGTAAAGGTATAAATGAGAAACATAAATATAGGGATGATCAAAATTAAATATAATGTGTTAATGATGACTGGAGCCATAAAGTAACATCATAATTGTAGCGAGTGTAGACAAATGTTAACCTGAAGAAAAAATGTTTTGATACACATTAATACTTGTATCTCATTGCAGGTGGATGGAATGTGACCTAAACAAGAGACGGTCAATACAGCAGTAGAGGTCAATGCACCAGTACACCACACCCAGTCTTTACCGGTTGGGTGGTTCAGCATTGTGCGGACTGGTGTACTGGTGTGGGGCTCCGCTTCTCTACCAGTCTGTCATCACACTACTTATACACACACCAACCAGTATGGGAGGTGAACCTTTCAGTGTGTATGTGTGGTGGTGTCTTGGTGAGATGTGACCCCCCTCCCCCTTGGTGTGGGCCCAAGGGGGAAGTACACCCTACTAGTTCCCTATGGACCCTTAATTGGCCCCCGTGGGCCCCTGCGGGGGCCCCGGGGGGGCCAAAGGGTTTTCAAGGGGGCATAAGGGTGACCACAAAATTGCATTGAAGTAGCATATCGTTACTTTGATATGCCCGAATACGAATTTCAAGCCAATTATTTTAGTTTTTTTTTTTTTTTTTTGAATTTTTTTCCTGGGATTGGTGGTGGTTTGTCACCGGAGACTCTTATGAGTATAAAATAAAGGCTGAAGAGTGTTTATTTTTGTGGTTTTATTAAAATCCTACAAATGAAGTGGACGATACATAGACATAACTAGATGGGTATAGATATATAAAGGTAGATAGTAGAGATAGACATATATACATATATAGATTGATATATACATATAAATATGTATAGACATGGATAGATATATACATGTATATGTAGAGACAGACCTCGGGACTGTAGGCTGTCAGTAGCCCGTGACTCTTGCAAGGGCCAGATATTATTGGGTGTCTCACTAGATGTGATAGTTTAGCTTCGTAGTGATGTTTATACTGTAGCTTCTCTCCTGGCCCACGAGATAACCACACCTTATTTATAAGTCACTATCAGGAGAGAGCAGCAGCTACACCGTCACTCACAGCATCTTTGAATATGGTCTATGTTGTGAGTTGGCGACGATGTACAGGGTATTTTTGTTTACTTGAACAGCTGGACCCATCCGATCCCCTCTGAAAAACCCCGGACGTTTATCGTGGACTGGAACCGGAACCCAAGGTCCAGGGATCCGGGCCCTTGCCATTCGCAGTCCGTCACCGCCTCCACCAATAGATAGATAATAGACGGAGATAGATAACCAGATAAATATAGACTATTACATTTTATATATAGAGAGATGAATATAGTGATAGATAGACCCGTAAACGATGGGCGATGGGGTCGCCACATCAGTAGGAACAACACTAAGTACAGTAGAGAAATGAAGAGGGAGGTATAGGACTCTCAATGCTCACTTAGAGCCACATCACCGACGTGCCATGATTAGGTTACAATAATGCCAATATACAAACTTAATTGTAGCATACACAAATTCATCTCTCACACCCTGCCCACCCCAAACCAGTCTCCAAAAACGCATCCATACTCATCAGTCCATCCAAACACTCAAAAATAACACCCAGATCAGAAGCAGCTGGATGGAGCCATTGTAGATGCCTGTCCGGGATGCAACACAGCACCCCATTCTATTAAACACATCATGGAACACTGCAATGCACACAACCACACTCTCCAACAACACAACAGGTCCTGAAGTGGCGGCGTCTACGTCGTGGGACCACCCCTCAAGGCTACCAAGGAAGGAAGCTATGGGGGCCAAACCGTCACAAAATCCCCCCGCCCCCAACAGGGGGCGCAAGACCCTTGGAACGGGTTCAGTCACCCGGCTAATACCACACCCTCACACAGCTACACATTTTTTCATCACAGAGGAATGACACTCAGGCTGTCATTTCTCGGCTTCTTCTCGTAGCCGCAGACATTGAAAGCAATCCTGGACCCACAAACAAATGCACATGTCCGACATGCTCTAAAACTATCACAAAGTAGGCAGACCAAGGGTTCAGTTCAATGCAACTCCTGTAACAACTGGACCCACTTATGTACACTCTCCCAAAAAAGTATCTGCATTGCTGGCTAGATCCTGCAGAGAAAAGATCGAAGCTACATGTATGACTGTACTGTGGGGTTGGTATTCCTGCTGGCAACGAGTTGACTCATTTCTATACTAACGTGAAAATTAATGCTCTAGCATACATAATTCATGCATGAGGCAAGTCGTGGAGTAAGAGTTGTGACTTCATTTTTACAGATATACATTATGATTGATGGTTTGGGGGGAATTTAGTGAATATAATGAGAATTATAACCCAAAGAATAAAGTTACCAAATCGGATTTTAACCAAAAAGGAATCTGAGTAGATTCGCTGTAACTGTAGTATTTTATCTTAAATATAATGCAGTTATACCATGTTTTTTCTTCTCATACTTCTAAATAAGGTTTTGTAAAGTAACACAGACATTGCCATCTCCAGAAAGTGACGTGTATAAACAAACATGTGAAGCAACCAACACCTCAAAGCTTCACTCGATAATCTCGGGGCCTCAGTCTCAGGCCACGACTGACGGCCTCCTGTCCCGAGGTAGAGGTATATAAAAAGGTTAAAATAAATAGAAAGAAAGATAACGTTATATACCATTCGGCAACTACGGTGTGGATTAGCTGAGTTTTCAGCATTAGAAAGGGGCAAATCTTACGATAATATTTTACATTTCTGTAATAGGTAAAGAAATGCGAATATGTTTCCATTTGCATCCACAATAGTTTCTCTGACTCATGAAGCAATACGAATATGCATAATTGGCAACTGATCCGCAGGAATACCACTAGGATATCTATAAGGTTTGCTTTTTTAAAAGCAATGTACCATAATGCTACGTTTATTGTCGTTTTCCTTCATTCGTATTAATGCCGATACTTTTTTGGGAGAGTGTACAACACTAGCATCCATGAAACACTACACAAACACATAGACCTGTTCCACATGTCCCTCACCGCTTCCAACACCACAACCTCCATCTCCCTCACCATCACTCCCACCTCCATCACCACAACCTACTAAACAGCATCACACTGTCCAACAGCAACACTACACAATCACATGCAGCCATCATAACAACAGACACCATATCCTCTAACAAACAACAAGCAAACACCCTCATCCAGCATTTTTCTCACGTAAGCCAACTTCACTCTCACCCCGAAGACCGACAAATCATTAGACGTAAGAGACATTTCCCCACTGACCCAGACTATGCACCATTCACAAACCGTCATACAAATCACATCATCCACAACCTAAAACACTCACCTGTCAGTGGCCCTGACAACATCAGTAACATACACCTTGGACCACAAGGCATACAAGCACTTACTAACATAGCAAACTACAGCTACTCACACAACACATTACCCAACATCTGGAAACATCATCACTATCCCAAAACCCAACAAAGATCCCACACTACCCTCATCACACCGTCCCATCACCCTCCTTTGTACCCCCTCCAAAGTTACTGAGCGCCTCATCATTAGACTAATCACACCACACATCACCCTTTGCATCTTCACAACATCGTTTCAGACCACTACACTCTTCTTACAGACCTCGCACAAAGAATTTATGATGGAATCAACTCAGATCGACCCCCACACAGACTTGATATTAGTAAAGCATTTGATGCCATCCCCCGCCACAACCTCACAAACATGCACAATAATACAAAAAGATGGCTGGCCAGCTTCCTGGGAGGAAGAGTAACCCATGTTACATTTGCTGTTCAGTCATCTAATATGAAAAGTTTCACCAAAGGTGTCCCTCAAGGTTCTGTACTCTCACCCACCCTTTTCAATTTATACATGCACGACCTACCAACACCCCAGGCAACACAAATACAGATACCCTCCTACGCAGACGACATAACACTCACATGTACACACCGAAATGCAGACACAGCCACTCACATCCTCCAACCCTACCTCAACACACTTAATGCCTGGTTCACCACAAACAGACTTAAAATACTTGCCATAACATACAATACATCCATGACATTCAAACAACACACCACGGCCATCAAAAACAAATGCATGCAAAGACTTAAAGCCCTCACATCACTTGCCAGCACAACATAGAAACCACAATCACAGTGTACAAACAATATATCCGATCAGTGATGGATTATGCAAGCCCTGCCTGGGCCTCAAACCTCGCTGAGACTCATCTCAACACCCTTCAGACCATACAGAACAGAGCCCTAAAGATAATCACAGGCTGCACAGCTACCACACTTACAGATCACCTACACCATGAAACCAAAGTCCTCAAAATCAAGGATCATCTTGACATGAGAGGCACACAAACACTTGGTGCAGCCTCCACAAACCCACACCATCCACTACACTACATGGCAAACCACCCACACATGCCAAGGAACATCAAAACAACACCCAGTACACGATACCATACACAATTACTATCTTCTCTCGCACCCTGCCCACCCTAAACCAATCTCCAGAAACATATCCATACTCAAATCACTAATCAGTCCATCCAAACACTAAAAAATAACACCCAGCTGCATGCACGACCTCCTGACATCCACCCATCTGAATCCTCCCTTCCCCGTGAGGACAGAGTCCACCTGGCCAAGCTACGGTGTGGCCACCACCCGGTCCTTCTGACATATCAGAAGCAGCTGGATGGAGCCATTGTGGATGCCTGTCCGGGATGCAACACAGCACCCCATTCTATTAAACACATCATGGAAGACTGCAATGTACACAACATACACTTTCTGAGGGCACTGTGGGAAAGCCCGGTTCAGCCCATGACCTTCCTCAGGAGCTCGGGGCTGCTCGGCCAGACAGCTTGAGGAACTTTAACAACAACAAATACTCCCCTCCTGTTTGGTTGATATTACAGGATATTATCCACTAAAAGTGGGGGTGGCATCTTACTCATTGTAGCTGTAGGGTAAATTGTAAAACCACTTCGTCAGTATTAATACATTATCTGGCTGGTCTCTACCTTTTCTGTGTCTGGGAGTGATATTTTTCTCCTGTATCTCCTTTGTTGAGATATTGCAGTGTGGAGTGAGGCAGAGAACTGTTGGATAATAAGCAAGGAACCATAATTGTCCTTCAACATTGTGGTTCTACAGGCAAAAGTTACTCTCTAAATATAAAATATGTCTAAACAAAACAAGGAAATAAACTGCCCAATTTAAATGCCGTGGCAGACCTTTAATTAAATACCCAAAACAATTAAATAATATGGCATTATCTTTTATTTATGTTCTATAAAGCTACAGTTGGACACTGTAATTCGTGGTGCAACCGAAATAGAATATACTTGTCCCTCTCCAGTAAGCAGTGACTATTGTCTGGTACAGTCGGCAGTAGAAGTTCCCTTCAATTTCACCTGCGTATATATGAGCCTAGTGATATTCTAATATTATTTAAATACACACAGAGATGGCATACATACTTCTCATATGCTAAATTACATAGCTTGTTAAAATAATAATGGATTCAGAATTCAACTTTATCTGGACATTTTTGCATCATGAACTACATGGGATGGACGCGTATTTATCCTGCCGACTGTCCTTGCCCATCATCACCATCCCACACCATAGTTTCTGCCTCTTAGTATATATTATTAGTCGTAGATATATTTCATACTGCATGTAGCTGAGCATCTTGCATCTCTGCTTTAGGCTACCATGAATTCCTGTGTACAATACGTACTGTAACCTCGTTACCTTTCTATGGTTTTATTGATGTTACCTATATTTCTTTTTTTATCATTTTCTAGACTGTCACATAGGGGGAGTTTTTGTTGTTGTTCTCCCGGGGCAGAATGGCCTCCTGCCCCACAGACCCCCGTTACGCTCCGGTTGCAGTGAAAACACATTAAAATAAAGGAGGGGCTGGCCCTATATGCCTGGGATACCGAAGCACACCCCAGGGAGATGGGACTAGAGCTTATTGGACCAGGGAGTCTGGGGGTCTCCGACCGCCAGGTTCATTTGGGGGGGGGGAAGGTCTTTGATCCCACAGCCAGTGCTGTGGGCCCAAGTTACCACAAGAACTACAAATGGGGCCGTACCTTCCATGAGACCAGTCCTGAAGGGACCGTAAAGGGGGAGGGAGTTTAGACTCCTCCATGCAAAGGGATAATGCACCCCCGTGTGCTGCCGGTCCATACAGCAGTGGAAAACAAAATTAAAATAAAATAAAAACTCTGGTTCCAGTACACCTCACTAGGAAGTGACCAGATCCTACAACAAATTTTTTTTCTAGCCTTGTGGGGGATGTCTAGTATTCAAAGAGAATAAAGTCAGCCCCCCTGGGCAGTAGGGGGAGTATTGTCTGTGGTGATGTGGCCAGTAGGTCTTCAAGGCTTTGGATGCCCCTTCAGGCCCAGTAAATAACTTCAATTATTACACTTTCCTTTCTTTTAAATTCCTTCGTCCTTCCTGTCCCGACCCTATTTTATCTTCTTCCTCGTCATCCTCCACCTACCAGGTCTTCCAGGCCTTAGGCAGTCTTCCTATATCTTCAATCAATCTATCATTCACAACAGAGGAGCTGGAAATTGACATTACCACAACATTTGAGACGTTGGTAATGAATGCTGCAGCTGCTACTGACATGGAAATTTTGATGTTGCTATAAATAGAGCCAAAGAAGACACTATTGCAATGTCCACCCTATTAAAGGTTATACTGAGAAATGAAGAGGTCTAACCACCTAGTCTGGCCAGCATAAAACATGAATAACCTTTCTTATTGTAAATGACTTATTAATTCTGTGGCCAATGTCTATAATAATCATCCACATATGGGTATCTCAAACAATTTACTGTCTAATGTTTTCACGTTCACATATGATGTTATTATTTTAAGTAGTGCGTAGCTGCTTGTAGTAAATTAAAAGATGGTACTTAACCTATTTCTTGAAAACTTTATCATCTAAGGAACAGAGGGAAGCTGTCAAACTCTTACGTGAGTTACCCCTATATGGATGATTAATTTTGACCATGACTGTACTAAGAGGATTGGCCATGACTATACAGACACTCATTACCTGTAGATACTGATACAGATGGAGTGTACAAATCTTCACTTACTGTGGATATTCTAATGGATGTTCAGCTACTCTGCTGTAAAATATTAACATTAACAGAGAAAATAATAAGTTTCATTACCAGAAACATTTGTCAATTATAATGCCATTTTAAATAGCTGTGAGGAATAAATAAACCATTTAACTTGTTCTTTATTTTTTGGAAGAAGCTTGAAAGAGGTAATTTTACATGAGTTAAGAAGCACCTTATAAGTTTTTAAAGGAAACTACCGGCTTCCTCTTACCGTATGTAATTGGTTACCCAGGCGCATTGTGTACACCTATTTACCTCAGCTGGCAAAAATAAATGTATATGCAACACTTGTAATTATTTATTCAGTGTAAACGTGATAAGTTTTACTACCACAAACTGGTATACAAACAAACACTTTTTTTTTTACCTCCTAAAATTCTCTTGTGCTACTCTACTCTCTGTCTAATGCTCTATCTGTCCAAGAAGAGAGTTGAGCTGTATCTTAGGTGGGAAGGTTTCACAGTTATTTATTTTTGGTCAGTTTCTCAGTTGACTATCACTTAACATATGGACAGTATGTACAAAAAACTTTTTAATAAAATGCCTGGAGCCCACACAATGCTTATCCTGTGTGTTCTGATTCAGTTCCTATCAGTGCATACGCCGTAGACTGCCGATAGATGGGGGAAATAACTATGTTAAAAACTAGATACAAAATTTACATTTTTCAAACTCCACTGGGGTAAAGGGGTTGGGAGTTGGGAGGGGTTTACCTTAGTATAAGCACACTATAATGGCAGATGTACATTAAATACAAATAATACACATATTTGCAAAAGATTGTATTAATGAACAATAATAATAATCATAATAAAGTATAGTAGTAGTGGTGGTAGTAGTAGTAGTACCAGTAGTGGTAAATATAATAATTATTACAATAATAATTATAATAATAATAACAATAATAAAAACATAATAGTACTGTACTCTGTAAAACTTTCTGGAGCACAAATAACAATTACATAATGATCCCGTGGTGCATAATTGAAGTGCGACTCTGCGGTCATTATTGCATCTCCTAAAGGGAAGAAATATACAGTACATATGTATGTGAACATTAAATGAAATGAGACAAATCTTTTTCATAACTTGCCTTAGTAATGAAAGTATAATGATATGACAGTCACAGTAACCATGGAAATGCACACACAAAGCAGAAACAATGAGACCAGTTTCCTTAGTATTTGATTTGTTAAAACACATGTATGGCGTGAAAAAATGCTTCATGTATGACCTTAGAAGTGCATATAGAAAATTACACAACACTTTACTTATATATTTATATATAAGTATTTCAGTTCTATGAATGCTCTGTCACTGAGCAGTAACAAAGTGTTAATTTATAGCAATGTGAAAAATGAGTTGCATACGCTAGAAATTTTCCTTAAATACTTTGATTTGGTTGGTCAACACCCAACACCCTAACTACCAGAAGCTACATCCACATACCATGGGAAACTTTATATTTCTAGTCCATTCAAGTATCTTGTATAAATTGATCATATTGATTGTATGAACTATATTATTTTGTCCTTAACCTGTAATTAAAGTAAATCATTACCCATCTGGCAGTCTTTTTTGTTGTTAAACATCCCTGACTAAGTTTGATCTTGCATATGTATAAGCAAGCATTTTTAAGCCTCCAATCAGTATGAAACCAATAATAAATAAAGCTTAGAAATAAAGTTGTAAGGTCCCCAGTAAAATTTTTCTAAAGTTATAAATATAATTTAGATAATCTTAACAGTTATATACAACCTACTCTTGATAGACTCAAATTGTCAAACTGATTGTATTAGGAATAATGATTTACCATCAACATGAAGTAAGTAAGGTTTCCATCCATGAGGTTTAATTGCTCTAAATTCATTCTTCATCCAATATTTCACTTACCTGTTAGGATTAGTAACAGTATTTTGCGGCTTGTAAGACGCTGTATCATGGAAGACGCACCCTGATTTTGAAAAGGCATTTCACGAAAAAACAAACAACAAATTAAAGTACTGTACTTTAAACCAACAATCACAGAAGCCACTGCTTGGACAACAGTCTTCAGCTGTCCCACCTGGCCCCCTCCACCCAATATAGTAAGCAACGTTTACATTTATCAATTGTCAGATTTGGATTGTATGATGACCAATATATTAGTATACACTATCAGTAGTAATTATGTAAGCATGTAAATGCGCCAGTATTTAAAGATCTTTATTTCCACAAAAATGAAAAGTATAGTAACTATGCTCATTACAGGCAGCTATTGCAAACCCTGCTTCCACCAACACAGTGATCAGAAGGGTTGAAAACTCAGGCTAGTTTAGTGTTCTATGTACAGGAATAATTTTTTTTTTTTTTTTTTAATTCCTTCAACAAGTGACAAGGTCTAAGGTTTGATGCAATGTAAAGATTGAGCCACTGAGCCAGTATTACCCAGTGCCATTCTCTTTACAAGTAATTTTTTACTCTTCCTTCCCCCTCCTTCCTAATTAATCTTTCTACACATTTTTGTGTAAATTTTATATTTGGAAATGTCATTATAATTTAAACAAATATTACTATAAATAGATAAAATGCCTGTGATTGGTAAGTATTGAGATATCTCTATAAGAGGTTGTTTTAAACTAAATATTAGCTAACCCCTGTTGTAGCCCATTACTTCCGGCTTGGAAGACACACAGGAATATTTCAAGGTATTCTTAATGAAACAACATGCATTACAAGCCGCAACTTACAGTAACCTCAGCTCTCATCTAAATGCATCTCAGTTCAATCAGTTTGAAGTTTGACACACTCCAAGCCATATCCACTTTTCACCTGCCATTACAGTACAGTACTGTACTCAAACCTATTTCAGTGTAAAAAATCTATTCAATTTTCACTGGTTTCAAAACCAGGATGAAATGCCTTATAAACTTTTGTTTAGTACTAATCTCCATCTGTCGTTAAAATCACATTCCAGAATGCAACAATCATCCCATTTTGTGTTTTTCCTACAAGTTGCTACTACTTACTGCATCTTGATTTCATTTTTCAGACAAGATTTGGTCTGCTGACACTGGTCATCATAACCTTGGTAACAAAGTTGCAGATGGCTGTGGCTGGCTGCTCGGGCTCCAGTTCTGCCAAGATGTGACACTGATTCTCAGTGCGACTAGATCCTTTCTTGGCTACAAACCCAAAGATGCGGCTGCAATAAGGGAATTGCATATTAATGTTATGCTTTGTAATCTTTCAATATTATTTCCTCCTCCTCATTCTCCTTTATTCCTTGGGAAAAGTTATACGAAACAGAAGGAAGATGAAGTACCGTATCTGCTGGGGTATATGACAACTTTTCAAGCTAACAAAAAGTGGTCTGAAAATCGAAGGTCGTCTTATATGCCGGATATATGATGTGACTTGAAAACCTGGAGTTAGGTCTGTCCTCTTGGGTGATGAAATTTTTTTTAAATCATTTACCAATAACTCAAGTTTACAGAAAATGTTTTACAAATATCAAATTCATGTATATGCTTCTATTAATTCAATTACCGTAATATAAAATATGCTTTTGAAAATCATATTGACATATACAGTACTGGTATAAAAATTCTAATACTGATTTTCCTCAAAGTACTGTACTGTACAGTCAATCAAAAGAGAGATCACTTAATACGGCAACTCTGCTGAGTCCACAATTAACCTTCCCCCACCCACTCTAACTTTCTCTTACTTTTCATTTTCATTCATTCTGTCCTTTCAATTCTCTATACTCTTTCCCATTTTCCTTTTTTTCATATATTCCACGTAGTGCTGTGTGTATTGTGTGCGTGTGCATGTCTGTCTTTGTTCTAACACTTTGGCAGCCATATCTATTCAAATGCGCTAGTGTAAAGTTCACATTTAATGCTCATCTTATATGCTGAACATATAACTAAAGTTGAAATATTCCCCTGAAGTAAGGGGTCATCATGTACGCCAGCATATACGGTACACAGCAGTTTTCAGGAGCCAATACAACCCATATACTGTAATAGGTGCTGTAAAACTTTAACTCATATGATTGTTTGGTTCCTATATAATATACCTAAGCTGTAGTCACTATCTCTTTGCATCTGGCAAAGTACTTAGATTTACTTTACAAAGTAAATCCAAACAAATCAGAAAGTAGAAAATTCTAGTTCATATGTGTCCCAAATATCTCTCAGAGTTCAGACTGGCTCTAACTGGTATAGCCAGTGAATAGTCACTGATATCAGTCACCATAGTTCAAAAGCTGCCTGGCAATGAGGCCACTTTGGATGCTTACAAATACAAATCTTTGCTTCACACAAAATTACAATACTTAGGTAATATCCTTGATCAATATGCAGAGCCTAATAGATACATCATCTAATACTACAGTGTACTTACAGTGAACCAAGAGGACTGCCATCCTCAGCTTTGTGTGTCCAACGGCGGTCATCTGGATCAAGGCCACAGTGAGAGATTGTGTTGACTGGATAGTGGCGGCGGAAGAACAATTTACGCTCATTGTCAGTGAGCGTGATGCCCTGGGCAGATACTTTAAAGTGTACTACAGTAGGCGTAGTTTTGGTAGCAAGGGTGAGACTGACAGCACGTTTGACTGCTTGGGGTCCTGTTAGACTCTCTGTGTCAGTAGTGTGGAGATACATGACATTACAAGCAGCTCCTTGTTGTAGTAGCTGTGTAGTATTACCACTGCTAGGTGCTGCTTCAGGTGCCTCAGTCACACCGGCTGGGTCACGGTCAGGTAGTACCAAGCGGCAGGGCAGAGCCAACGGTGTAATGGAGTGTTGATACACCAATGCTGACAGTGATCCTGCAAAATATTATTACTCTTATAATTGATACAAGGTTCATCTCACACAAACAGCAAAACATGCAATGAATATTCCACCATTTGTGTTTATTCTCTATAAATACGGTGTTTGCAAGTCAAATTGACTACGTTCCAATTTACAGAAGGATGATAATCATGGGCAATGATACGTCATCTAATCATAAGAATGTACTGTACGGTATTAATAGTTATGACCTGCTGACTACTCACTAGATTTGCCATTAACAAAAACATGAATGGAAATACTCACTGACCACATCTAATCAGTACCAATTTAAACTGCAGAAATTCTATTAATAATGATGCTACAGATGCACTCTACAATACTTAGTAACACATACAGTCCATGTAACTCACACAACTTACAGGTGTATATTAATTTGCATTAACAGATGAATCAATATACATCACTTAACTAACTGCATTAATCTGCAAGTTTCACCGTTGTAACATACCAAAGACAGGCTCATTTGGGCATCCTTTCAGCCTAACACCACGTGACGTAGGTTCAATGAGGAAGTGTCTGACAAGTTCGCTGGCTGGATCACTGGTGCTCTTGCTGGCAACATTTGGGGGTGGTGTAGACACCTTCAGGGCCAAGCCAAATGCACCAGGGAAGGAGTTGGAATCACGCACCACAAACGTTCCAGGAGTCTTCTCTCTTAGCATGCTGATGGCTGTAAAGAGGCAAGAAAGATACTGGACTGAAGATGGAGAGAACAGCACACCCACAGAGAACTAATAAAGTTGTAGTTCTTTTAATATCAAAGAATTACTACTGCATAATTATATAATGCTGGTATACCAGAAACCTATTATGACAATACACATAAAAGATGGACAACCATCAATCTACAAAACCTCTAAGACACTCTTCCAAATTTTTGCATTATAAGGAAGCATTGTTGCATCATATATCAACATAATAAATAGTGATGAGAGAAGACTGCCTCACCTTCATCTCTGGTGATGGTGGGTTTGTACCAGAATTTTGAAATGTCTTTCACAAATTTAGGGTGTGATGAGATGACCTCAGCAGCCTCTGAGAGTGAAGTGAGGGAGGAACGACGTGACTGACCATGGTAGAGGGAGGGAGCAGGACTGGAATGTCCATTCACCTCCTGCCGCCCAGCTAGCTGCTGGGAGGTTGCAGGGGATGGGCTGCGCACTCCTCCCATCTCTCGGCTAGAGAATATAATGGTTTGTATCACAATCTAAGCTGAACAAGATTTAATGTAATTAATTTCTAATGTGCTAAATAAACTATGACAGATTATTTCTTAAGAGCATTAGTATTACAGTATACTGAGTGTAAAGATGTAAGAGAAAAACTTGTACCTAATATTTTATTAATAACTTAATCCTTGAACATGATAAGCAACAGGTGACTACAGTATGTAGGCTATAAACGGTTTTCATATGTAAGAGAAAATTAGCAAAGGCAAGGATGATGAAAGACAGTATATTGTATGTAGATGATGCTTAAATTATTATCTTTAGTAAGATCTACACTATTTTCCTATTCATTACAACATGTGTTATATAGATTTAATTACATAACTAATCCTTCTCTACTCTACTGTTAACCAAGTACTGTACAATCAACTAGATACAGTACTGAACAGTATTTACTTTTCTATGCCGTAATTTCATGTCACTACAGAAGCTGACACAATACAAACAAGTGAGTCAGCCTCACTTATATGAAGCAGGAAACTGTCAACATGACTGGCTCTACTCTATCTGTATATATACCTACATCAAATGCAAATGCAGAAAATTTTGAAATCCAGATGCAATGACTTTATTTCTAAAAGTTGAAGCTACATAATATATAGAGAGAAAAATTGTGTAAACGCAGCACTAATATAGAAATTAGCTTAGCAAATAAGCAAAGCCAAATGTTCATTCATTTTTATTAATGAATCAATCAGTCAATAGGAAAAAATAGTTGTGACTGAAATGGCCCACATCAGATACTGCAGTTTCAATACAGGTTGTCCTTCAGTTTTCTGGCATCGGCTAAACCATACACCATGGTGAGGACACAAGTTTTCCATTTTTGTGGCATTGCTGTCCTCCCCACCAGCACTTTGGTTCTGTCAGGGGCCCAGAAAGTGTTGGAGACCTAGGCAGAGGTATTCCTTTGCTCCTCCTACTCTTTCTCTACCGAGATGATGAAAAAAATAATAGTTTTTGCTTGGAATTTTGGACTAAGCAAAGTGAATACAGTGTTATGAATGTTATAATTTTGTTCTATCCACCTTTTTGTCCTGGGATATACTATTTTCTTAACAGAAAGCACCTGATTTATCTTATTTGCATGAATTATTCACTTACCTCTGGGTGGAAGTGAATTATACAATAAAACAATGCAAACTTTGGCTGATCCAGAAATTCTTTTAATTCAACATGGTTCTGGAACCAAGGATGTTAAATAATCATAGGTCAACCTGTATTGACAGAAAGCTCTAGTGCTGAAAGAGACAATGTTAGAGATTAATTACTTGGTTAAGGAACTACCACACATCTCATGCTGGTGTTGCTTGAGGAAGGGGGAAGGGAAAATGAATGTACAGTACTGTATGTACATTTTATGGACTACAGTACTTTGATTAAGTAACAAATTTATCAGTTTCTCTTCAATGTAGTACACACCATTTGATGGGTTATCATTTCTTACAATGGCAAAGCTTGGATTAAAAACACAGTACCTTTGGGAAAATAGTACCCAAAAAAAGCAGCCATGCCATTAAAAATGTAATGCCTTTTCAATTAAAATCATGTTCTTAAGTTTTGGCAAAGCTCTCGTTAAAGAAATGTTAATGCCAAAGTTGGAACATTGGTTGAATGCTGGCCGACCAGTCATAAGCCAGCTTAGGATTATGTTATCGAAGCGTAAATAATGGAAAATTCATGTACTGTACTTGCATCTCTGTAATACATTGAAATTGCAGAACTAGTTTATGCTTTCATCACCCAGCCTCCTTCAACCCTGGTTTTAGTGTTCTCATAGTGTAGGGAAGATACCAAAATGAATAAATTTCACCTGACTAGTCATGTAACACATACTGTAACATGAGGACACTAACCATCCTCACCCTGTTTACATGCAACTAGATGTAAGATGAAAACACTCCCACTGCACCAACAAAGTGTCCTCAAAATTCTACAGTTCTACTCAAGCATTTCAATACAAAAACTAGCAAACTGTACAGATATTCAGTCTTGCACCACTATGTATTAAATTTTTTTTTCCCACACTACAGCTTCCTCACTCTTCACCTTAAAATTTATAGATACTAAAATATGACTATTCACTAATCATGTATATTTTCGTATCTCTTCTGAGGGAAAAATAGACAAGTTCAGGAAAAGTGAGGCGAGTTATTTGTTCGGCTAAAAGCTAAATTATATGCAACTAATTCCGCATGATATTCCCTTGAGCTGATACTAGAGGAAACACTTTATGGCTTATGTTTTGAGGGTGGTTTACAATGGAGGAGGAGGGGAAAGGCGGAGGTCAAGGTCTAACCTGGGGAGAGACGTAGGCTTTTTTCCAGGTGGTCGAGTGGAGAGAGAGGAGAGGCCAAGGTGGGCTCTTCTGCTCCACATGGGCCCAAAAGCAGGCATATTCACGCACAAGGTGTCAATGTATGCAAGGTTTGTTTTCAAGAGTGAATGTTTGATTTTTATAATATTTACATTACCATTCCTCACCACATGTTAAGGAAAGTTGTTCAATATTTAGTTCACCAGTAATTTATAAAAGATTGAAAGTATTAACCCAAAATATATTCATGCATGTGTATTTCCACCAAAAATTAAAATTTTAATTACAGACCATATCAAGATATCATTCATTGACCACCATTTGAGTGGGTATCATGGGAAGGGAGGGAGATGGTGAGATGGCATATCCAGTATATTAAAAAAAAAAAAAAAAAAAAAAAACAGGAATGGACAGTGTTAGTCGAAAGGCATATCAGCAAATGTTATAAAGGTTGTCCCCAACGCAGTTTTGTAATTTTTGTTTTTGTTTAGGGGTGACATGCACGCGAAGGGCCGGCCCAACCATGTTCCGTTTTTTGTTAGCAGCATCAACAGCACGCATTGAGGGTCAGCGGATGGTTAGCAGAATCAGCAGTGTAAGAGAAAAAGGGAGAGAAACATGTAAGAGGACAAAGAGGAAGATGAATAAACAAAACTGATTAGAAATTTTTATCACACAAAATCCTCGTTTTGGGAGGAAACACAAGTAATGGTAATAACATACATCTAACTAGGCAATGCAAGTGCAATATGTGATAATATGAAGGTACTGGGAAAACTATAGTTAAGGTTAGACAGGCATCAATTAGTCATTACTTATTTGGTGAAAAATGCAAAGTATGTAATATCTTAAACTTAAAAATATATATTCACAACATCATAGTCATGAATCTTGAGAATACCACATGCTACATTATTACTCCTCACTTGTACTGCAAACAGGAGTGAGGTATTTGGGACATGGTAATCATATAAGCCATAAACTGTACACAAAACAGAGCTGTCCATCTGAGTCTGCTAGTCAATGTAGTAACATAATAAGGGTAAAGGAATAATGATATTCTTTGTAAAACATTTTTGTCAAAACAAGTACTGTACTGTACTGTGCATGATGAAGCACTGTAGTTTATGCAATCAGATGTTGATACCATATGTCAAAAGAACATTTCTGTATTATATTAATATTCCAATACCAACAATGTGATAATTGTAGTAATTTTTGGGAAAAACTGTTTACTTTTATATTAAAAATGATTCAAACACATGTTTCTATGACATTGTTTACAGTAATTAAAAAATACCGTACTGAGTGATTAGTCAAACATGCAATTATCTTTATGTTAATTGTACAGGATTATCACTAACAAATGATAATATATACTGTACTCTAACTGCTCTGATCACCTGCTGACTTGAGTTGTACAGCCCTGTTTGATCATCATGCAATCCTTTCAGTGACATCAGGGTAGCAAAACTTCTAGATTCTTAAATTTGCTTTGCATATTTTACCAAAAGAAATTTATATGTAGCTATAATAATACATATTATATGTTCCCATATATCTGTAGCAACAGGATAACTTTTGGGTTTGGCTAAGTTAGTGAGGCTAAAATAGTAATATCAACAGTTTCATTTTACTTCCTGGGCTGAAGAAAGAAGATCCAAACCCAATGTCATTAAATAACTCACATACAAACAGTAACTGTAAAAGAACATGCAACTGGGTTATAGGATGAAAAACCTAGACAGACAATATCCAGCAATAATTATGCAACAGGTTAGTCAAGCCAAGGATGGATAGCTTACCGCTGCATGGTGGGACTTTTGGGGGGAAGTCCTTGGTTGAGGTAGGGGGTGGTTGGGGTGGCTGGGGGGAAGCCTGGGGTAATTGGTCGATTGCCACTGATGCTGCTTTCATTGTCGCTTTGCCAGGCACTGTCATCGCGGCTCTGAGAGTTGACAATCATTTACATGAGCTAGGAGCATGTACCCGAAAAAGTTTAGTATAGTACTGTATAATACTACAGCCCTATAAATAAATAATAAAGATGATACCAATATTGTTTCCCTGATAATGTGATCCAGAGTTATGTAGAACAACAGAACAGTATTCAGGGTAAGTAGTTGTGCTTCTCACCATAACTTGAGAATATTCACAACCCATGGTTACCACACCTGTTACTGCCAGTATTTTTTTAGATCTAACAGGTGCAGCAATGCAAGGCATGCAATATATTTTAATCATTCATATATGTAACACGTGTAATGTTGTCCTAAAGCATGTACTGTACATATCTACACAAGTTTGTATGTACACACAATAAAAAAAACTATTGATGCACTCCTCACATGAACCTTATGACTCCTTTGACTTTGATAGTGGAAAACAACCAAGACAACAATGAGCTAGTATTCATTTAGGATATTATCAAGTGTCATTTGCACATTAGTTTTTTATCATGTGTACAGAACTGCATAATATATACTTATACACAGCCTCAAGAATATTCTCTAATTTTATGGATAAGTTAGTACAGTATATTAAAATATTCTAATAATTTTGTGATATATTTGTCTAAGAATATCATTATTACTGACAGTCAATACACATTTAAAAAAAAAGATCTACTGTATGTAATAATACACATAAACCAGGCATCTCATGCTTACAGTACCGTATTATGGAATACTTCGATGAAATACTGTTCTTTTTCCAGACAACAAATTCATAAGGCACTACAACCAATCCCCGCAATTCATGGGCTTACCATTTCCGTGTTCAAACATTTGTGGATTTGGGGGGATATCAATTTAAAAACTCACAAGAGAAAACAACAACAAAAATGTGGGTCTAAATTCTGTTGCATGTATGTGAGGGTGGTCTGGAAGAGTAAACTATATAGACACTGAAGTACTATACCATAATAAGCCTTCAATTCAGCCCTATTAAAACAATAATGGGGTGGGATAGGGGTAGGGTCATAAGAAGTTTCAATATAGTGAGGTCAAGAGAGACATCATTAAAAACAGTTTTCCAAAAAACTAAACAATGGAAATTTAAAGAATGACCAGAATATAAAGAAAGGACAAGACAGGATTTTGAATGGGGAAGAGCATACAGTTAAGAAGAGAAGCAAACTCAACTCGATTAATTAAGAGGTCGATACAGAAAAAATATGCCAAAACTACAGTATCTTAAATTAAAATTCTACGAAAATGCTGACAAATTATCACAGCAGGAAAATGCAGTCATTACTTGTGACCATGTTCAAAAAGAAAAAAAATTCAGAATAAAATACAACCATTAGATATGGTATGTGGTAACCTACAAAAGAAGTAGACTACTGTACTTAGGAATGGGAATGGGTGAAAAGATACGGTACGTGAGCTTCCTGTGCACTATACAGTACATATCAGAGGCTTTTAACATGTCTAGTTTAACAGTAAAAGTTTCACCAATTAGTATTCCTCAAATAGACTTGACACAAAATATTAATACAGTTTGTGCTCTACCCTTGGTTTCAGTCATTAGATATGACATAATGCTACCTTCTAAAATTTCCATGATAGATAATACATGATAAATAACTTACTTAGCAAATTTTAATATCACTTACACCATAATCAACTACTTTCTCATACATACTTCCTAACACACAAAATCATTCACACGGTTCTAAGGCCAATTCACTAGAGTGCATATTCAAATGTTGTATGGTTGAATGCTTTTGTTTATAATGCTACACCATATTAGAGTATATTTTATCAACAAAGGAAACAGAGCATGGAGAAAGAGTATAAAGTACTGTACTGCATTATATACGTCTTTGATCAACTCCACATATTTATCAATACTAGTTTCATAAAAGTAACAGAAATGCAATTTATCAAGGTAGATGATGTTCACTGAAAAACTCTATGGCACTTACACTATTTGGACTGAGGATATTATCATCTAATGATATTGAAAGGGTTAAGATACAGATCAAAGAAGGTGAAAAAAAGCTAAACATATTTCATGCCCACGATGTCACGTAACACACTAAGCAGTACTATGTGTTGGTTTTTGCACAACAGACAAGATAAAATACAGTTGCGGCACATAGTCCTTGATCAGGGTGTACGGGCAAGTCAAGTCAAGGATTATGAGCGGCGACTGTACATGGCAAAACTAAAAGAGAGGAACAACAGCTTTCAAACTGCAGTACTGTACATGACACTGGAAAGAATAATCCACGCTAAGATATCAACATACCTTATCAACTTGTCAATTTTCTACACTAACTGGGGTAAGCAAACATGGTACCTGCTATCCTGGCTACACTGACCGCTTGGCTAACCTGTGACGTTTGAGCCGACTGAACCGAATGTGATGTGGCAGAAGCGTTGTTGCCAGCGATGGTAGTGGTTATAGTGGTGGTGGTGCTGGGGTGTGGCTGTGATGAAGTAGTGGTGGTGGAAGGGGGATGGTGAGAGGGGTTGCCCAGACTGGCCAGGGTGGCAGTCAGGGCATCAAGCGAGTCCTGTCTCTCCTGTTGAGCACCGAGTGAGGAGAGATTGGAGGGAGGCATGCGAGTTATGTTGAACCATGCATGAAGGCCACTTGTATCATTATAGCTTGAATAGGTCTTTATGTTCAAGTCAGAAATCTTTAATTATGAAAAGTAATAATTCATTTATAACATTTGTAATAGTGATGAACACATAATGTTATTGGACTGTTTCAGCATTACAGTATTCGTGCTGTTCTTATTCATAAAGCAACAAGTGACCATGTGAAAGTAGCCTTCTTGCTCTGGGATCAATAAAGCCAGTGGCAATAATGTATATCTTAGTCAGCAGCAATAAACCTTGGTAAACTCCTAATATCTACTACAGCAGAGATGTTAATGAGCTTAAAAGATCCAAATTCAAGTGATAAAGGAAAGAACTCAATGAGAATAGTGATAGCAAGTGCAAAATTTCTCAATGGTAATAATGAAAGTGCAAGACTGTTAATTCACATCACATGTCTAGTTAGGGAAGACTGAGTACTGTACTCACATTTCAGCATTCATTCTTTAGAACAGTAAGTGAAATTAAGATATCTACAAATTATAGTTACAGAAAATAGTGATCTGCATAACAAAACAGCCAACATGCAGTATCAGTCTACTTTGTCAAATCATATTGTTGGTAAGAATTTTATCCTATATTAACTTATATTTTCAATATTATCATTTCATCTATCTATGCCTTTTACACCTTTTCCCTTTGGGAATTCCCATATAGGGGTGACCATAGCAGAAAAGTCTCCAATTTTCTTATTGTAACCCTTCCTCCTTGTAGGATCAAGAAATCCTCTCTGAACCTCATTTTTCTCCCTCATGTACAGTACAGTACTCTTCCCTTCTGATCACCCATCTGACTGTTGGTCTTCCTTCTACACCTGGCCTCCTAATCTCATTGTCATCTATAGTACAGTACTCTCTTCCAAAACTTACCCTCCTGTATTCTTTCCACATGTTCAAGCTACCTTACTATAATACCGTGCCATTTAACCCACTCCACCACCTTACTGCCCGACATCAACCCTCATTGTGCATAATTATACCACATCCATATTTACAGCATTATAAATAACAAACATTTTAAAGATAGCCTAAATGGACAAAGCTTAGGGTGTAAAGGAAAAATGATCAATATTCATAGTCCTCACAGTATGAACCATCCATACGGGTTAAAATTTATCATGAAACACACACCATTCAGTAATAACACTTTACTGTATAGAATAATGGCTTAGGGAAAGTGCTGATGCCATAAAAAATGGAAAAATCAATCACTGATATAAATACTGTCAGCAGTTGATTGGTGAATAATGTATTAGTTTATCTTTTTGTACACTGGTTTACACATTATAGAAGATGATGTTAGTTGATTCTTTGTTAGGAGATACATTACTGTTAATAGAGCCTGAGATATACAGTGTATGTTGATCTGGCAACAAATGTTAAAAATAGTCTAGAGATTTGTAGGACAGTGCCATATGATAACTTATAAATATTGTGTCAAACAAAAAATTATGTAACAGTTACCACATCAAAAATAAGACTACTGAATGATTTATGATTAGGATCTCTCTTGGATTTTGTAGTCTGACAAGTTACCAATGTTATATGTAAATTTGCAAGAAACCATACAACCAGTTCAGTACAGTAAAGTAATGTATAGACGTAGAAGATTATTTCGGAAATTCCTAAATACATGTACCGCATGAATCAGTAAATCATACTATCAGGTAAGCCTAAATTTAATATTTTCTGAATAATGTGAGTTGCCTCGCAATTAGTTGCTGGATTACATACAATGCTTCCTTTAAACTCTTTGGACTCCCTTGTATCCTATTTAGGCTGAAAAAAGAACAAAATCAAGTAACTCACATCCAGAACTGTAAATGAATAAGTGACATCCATAACATATTATTGTACAGCAAACTTACCCCTTTCTTGCACACCCATTATTTATATGTCAAGTTGGATGTGGCTTATTATTGGAAGTTTACCTATTACCCATAAAACAGACTGAAAACTCACCATGCAGCATATACTGTATTTAGGGGAAACTTATAGTTCCAAGGACCTGTATAGAAATAAGGCATTCTTTGATTTGCAGTCATTTGAACTTGCACAAAATGCTGTACCCTATTTCAGCAGCTACATCAAATGCTCAAGACAATAGGTAGATGGCAATGTTTCTATATAGTCATGGCTCCAGTAAACAGCTTATAAATACAGTAAGTGCCCAACAACATTATTTGCTGTACCTGTACTTTCTTCAGATCATCTATATTCAACCTAGCCACAAAAAACTGATTATGTAACTTGAATATACAATGCAATTCTTTGTCTTTTCTTACAATAAAGAACTCAATGGTATACTCCTGGATGAGAAAGAGTTAAATAGTTTATAACAAAATGTGTGGAGGGGATACTTGAATTAAGCAGTGGATAAAACCGGTTACTCTTATATTTCAATCAACCATCAACTCATTTTTCGTGCAACACTCTACTGCTGAGCAGCATGCTAACACTTACATTAAAATCAAATTTCAATCCATGCTACAGAAGTTTGACTGCACACACATTCTCACCATGTTCACATATACACATACATTTCTTTCAGCACACACTTGGACATGTGTTCACACCAAACCAGAGTGAGATGCAATTACTTTTACAGACCTGACTGGATGAGGCCACTGTTGTGAGGAGGCCCTCAGTGGCACTGGCTGAGGAATAAGACGAGTAATTAATGTGGCCGTGGGGCGACGTCTGCAACTGACTTAAGGCTGCTGACGAGTCCTGGAAAGAAGAGGTGTTATTATAATTTGTGGAGTGCAGTATATACAGTAAAATGGTGACAAATAAAATCTTACTTACAAAGCATAAATAATATCAAAACATACTGCAAAATAATTAACTTTATCTATATTTTAAATTCAGAGAGTTGACAAACTGGCAGCAGGCAGTACAGGGTACTCGTGGTACAGTATCATAATCTTAATTATTATAAGAAGACTAATAATCATTCTCTTAATAAAAAAAAATATCAGAATACTCTTCACACACGTCTATTATGCTGTAATGCTATAATAAATTTCTGTTAAAGTACCGGTATATACAATTGTGTTGTGACTGAGGTGAGGCAATGCAACATCATTCTTTATACAAAATACCACATTAATATTGACATTCCACACCTGAAAACAATTAAAAAAACAAGTCAAATATTTACCAGTATCTTCCAGTAAATGGTCAACCCAATAATTCTCCACTTCTATCGATATCACTTCACTTTAGTTTTGTACTTACAAGTTACCTTTGGTCTATTAATTCTGAGTTACAATCTCAGCACTTTTTCAAGACAAAATCACACCAATGAATAAAAACAACAATCAGCAGCTGTCTATTGGTTAAGTATTGCTTCCTCCATGGCAGCTGAATTATTACTTTGAGCATGGTTCAAAACTATTAATGTAAATTTATTACTTCTGTTAAACTTCATATGCATCTACAAGTTGTATGTACAACAACATATGCAAACAGAGAAGTAATTGTAACAGCTAAGTATTAAGTGTTAAATAATTAAGATTATGATTGATTACTGATATAAGTACTAAGACATTTCATAATGGTGGAGAAACAACATACCACAGTATCACTTGTTCGGGAATTGTCATGAGCTCTCTTGACTGCCATAAATGGTCTTTCACGGTCGGAGGCATCTGAGTGTTTCCTGGGAAGACTTCGCTGCCCACTCATAGATGAATGATTTCTGTACACAAAAGGATACTCTTTAACAATTATGGTATGAAAGAAACCTTCAATGTGAAATTTAAGATAATCTGGCATTAAAATTAAAAATACAGTACTAGTGCTTCAAGGCAGTGGTTCTTGACCACTATAGAGAACAATATAATTAAAAATATCTTCCTTGTTGTGGAAAAAACATTATGGCTCAGTTTTTAAAGTGTGTGTCTTGTGACTAAGAGGCATATGAAGGCAGTTATGTCATAGCCATCCCATAGCGGGGGTTTATTTAGGGAAAACAAGACGTTAGAGATGATTATGACAATGATGAATGAAATTGACAACTGGCAATAATTATGCAATGCTACATTTCATTTTATCAAACCTAATAACTGATAGAAGACTAGAATGAACAAAAATTCAATGCAAAAACGAGAGTTTCACCAGCAAAGACGAGGGATATGCTACAAAAAGAAAATTGCCAGCATGAGACAGTAAAGATAGGCATAATGACTAATCTTACCTGACTAAGCGTTCCCGAGAAGCTGACCTGTTGGGTGGGACGGGAGAGGAGGGGGCAGAGTTGCCTCGTCCGGGAGGTGCTGACTGGCCGATAGGAGGCTTCTGTGGAGTGGAGTGGGAAGGAGCTCCAGTGTTGATGGTGAGGGGGGCCATGGTTTTAACAGGAGAAGACTCACGAGAAGTTTCAGAAAACAAAGTGGTGTCGCTCACATACCCATCCTCAAAGTCCTTGCTGCTGGCCGACCGGTTCTGTGGAAGAAAGGAATGTTTAGGTGTACAACTGATTTGTACCAATACATAACATTATACCAGTTCCTTTAATAATTTACACTGTTATTGCTATTGCCATTATAATAATTATTATCTAAATGCACTCTGCCCAGCAGCAAACATTTATCATTCCAAATCATTCCAAAGAGATATAAAACAGGACACAAACCAGTGATTAAGTTATGTGATAATTTGGGACTCTACCTGTGTCATACGGCTACGGAGCTCAGCCAGCATGCGGTCCTCCTGTGGTGCTCTCTCTGCCCGGAACTTTGCCTCTCGACGCTCAGCCAGTTTACGCTGTTGCATCTGGAGCCATGACAGGTTGTTGCTTCCGGTGCTGCTGAAGCTCCGGCTGTGGAAAAATATAATATTAGGATTTGTTGAACTCTGTCCATCTTCTGGACACAACTGAAATCTGGAGCTTATGCATTTAATAATAAAGTACAGTATAATGTACTGTAATAAGAGTAAGCTGGAAGTGCACACCAAAGTTTGTACTATATTATTATAGAAAACGTTAATTTAAAGAAATAATGAGCTGCATGTACCAAACTAATCAAGAAAGGTACCATAACTGTTGTAACTGATAGCTAGCACCTACACGAAGGTACTGGGTGGCACTCAGCCAAAGAAAGTGGCATGTGAAGGTAAATCCCAAATAGCCTACAGGGGCTGTAATGGCATGTACTGGTGAGGGTGTATTATGGCAATCACTGGTATTATGGCTAGCATGTCAAATCTGATTTGGAAGAATACCTGTAAACTAATATTTTCAGTCCCGTACTGGGTGGATTAGATTCAACCTTCCGACCTATAGATAACTAGTCTAGTACAGTACACTAATCACTTAATTAACTGACTACCTCTCCACTACCTTATCACCAAGGATATTATTAATACTCAGTTACTAGCACAATGAATCTCATGCAGTAATTTTGAACATCTGCAAAAATATTGACGGAATATGATACTGTGATACTACCACACACTGTGGCCAGAAATTTAAGAGGAGTCCTGAGTTGTTTGGATGACAACTGCATTGAGCTGCTGAATTCAAAATGTTGAGAGGCAAATCATAACAGTTTGGACATGTGTGAAGTGGAAAAAATATTCAATGTGACAATATAACAAGGCATGAAGTGATGTTGGAAAACTAATAAAGGGTATAATGGAGATATAGCACTAGCTGGAATAATTTAAGTAGGGAAAATATAAGAGTAGGAAAGGAACAAAGCATTAAAGAACTTCCCTAAACTTCCCAAAGATTGACTCTCCCTTTTCACTTCTATCAAACATGACTCTTCCTTCCCTTCCCTCCATTTCCTCCCATTTCCTTAAGTGATCAATGGGAGGGGAGGGGAGGGGAAGTGGGAGGGAGAAACTAGTGTAATGATGAGAGAGAGAGAGAGAGAGAGAGAGAGAGAATGGGGAAATAAGGATGAAAAGGCGGACAAGGAACAAGTGAGAAGAGGATAAAGCAGGAGTAAAAATAAATGAATGATATACTAGAAAGGAAGGAAAGATGGCAGTGCATGATGCAAGGAAAGGGAGCAAAGAATAGAATTAAGAAAAGGAAGGAAGGAAGGTATAGTAGAAGGTATATACAATATAGTGAACTCAATACTTCTGTACTAATACCAAAGAGGTCGGTAGGAAAAAAAAAAAAAAAAAAAAAAAAAACAATACTAATAATTACGACCGGTAAAATCTCCCATAAATAATATTCTTTGTCTCCTTTCTCTCTCCCCTCCCTTCCATACTGTGATCTGATATATCGTGTGTGTGTGTGTGTGTTTGCTGATATTAGTGACAATTGAGGTCTTTATCTTAACTTTTCACTCACTCACATTCATTTATACTTCTTATATTATATTCTTATTTGCCTTATTTCCCTCATTTCCCCACCTTAATTAATTCTCTTTCCATTTTTTCTCCTATTCTCTCATCATACTGCCTACACTGTTATCTTGTGAAGTGTGTTGTTGTTGGTGGTGGTGGTGTGGGTCTGTATATTCACTCATTCACATCAAGGATACTTTTTACTTTCGTCTCTTCTCCCCATATAATTTTAATGCTGTTGTTGTCGTGTTGTCTCTTCTATCTATCACTCACTCACTCAACTCACTCCTCGCCCACTTTATAACTTTTTACTCCGCCACGACAAATGTCTCCTTCATCCTCCCTTGTCTCATTCCCGTCCGTCACTCCACCGGGACAAACACACACACTTACAATATTTTAAGAGAAGATAAACATGATAGTTCTCACACACACACACACACACACACACACACACTCTCTCTCTCTCTCTCTCTCTCTCACACCATACACTCACTCTCTCTCTCTCTCTCTCTCTCTCACCATACACACACACACACACACTCTCTCTCTCTCTCTCTCTAGGTGACAGAAATAGTGCCTCCAGCCAGCTAGACCAGTGGAGATGGAGGTGGCACTGGTCCCAAAACTTCGATGATTTAAACTGCTGTCATATATATCATTAAAATAAAGTCTCCTCTCCTAATTATAGTGGGAGGATCTAATAGTGTATATTATTGGAAGTGTGTTATAATGGAAGAGGTAATGGGTGCATGGTGGTGCTGTACGTGTGTTTCCTCTTATCATAAAAATCACAAATAAAACACACATACATGCACACGAAAAGGGAAAGTTTCATTTTTCTTAGCTCATGGAGTGAAAGTTAGCTCGTAAGAATTAATAACGTGGCACATACACACTATTACCGGCACTGCATGGTTGGAATAGTCAGGTTCTAGATACTTTTTCTTTAGGCCTATCCAACACGGCATTACCCACACCGACCAAACATTTCCACAAGTTAGTTAGTGGGTTTTAAAGACAACCAACCACTTATCTCTATATTTATCTATTTATCTCTCTATAATTTAAAGATTGTCTCTGGACAGATATAACTGCCGGCGCCGTGGTAGTCTATGTACAGTATGTATGTAGGGAGGTATAGGCTCTCGCTTTCACAGGCCTATGTAGCCCCACACTGAGGCAATTATTACAGATTTCGTAGTCCAAAAATTGTTACAACGGGATGGGATCGTATGACCAAACTCACCTGGCTACCGCGGCCATCACTAGGAAGTTATTAAAGGTCACGAAGTGGTGATATAAGGCAGCTACACGACCTCTCCTCACTACGCCCACGCGAGTACTGACTTACCTGAGTCTTGACGGGCTTTATATATAAGGAGGGTGGGGAAAGGAAGGAGGGAGGGCTCCGAGGGCCTCATGATGTCACTTTTCTCCCACTCAGTGCCATGCTACGCTCCAGTGAGTAATTTGTAAGGTCAACATGTACTACACAGGATACGAGTTATTAAAACCGTGACAACCAGTGATTTCCTTTTTTAATTAATTCACCGTAGTGCACACACACACACACAGGGACCTTTCAAACAGAAGTGGCGTAACAACCAACAAGACCCAAGGCAAGTTACCCTTACGCCACTCGTGATGTACAGTCCACACTAAATATTCGTTTCAACTTCACGTTTATTATAATCATCAGTCTGACTCAAGCAATGTCTTTATAACTAGGCTATAAATTAATATGTAGACGAATTCATACTTTGGATACTCATGACCTAACCAGTTTTAAATTAATCATATACAATAAGTCATAAATAGTGACCCATTAGTACTGACGGTGACCTACAACTGTGTGTGTGTGTGTGTGTAATAAATGTTAAAGCCTTGGAGAGTGACGCCAGACCGACTAGGCTATAGCTAACCCTCCTGGAAAAACTCTCTCAGTGGGGGGTGAGAGGATATTCTAAAATAACACCAGCAGCGATAATACTGCGGTAAATATACGGGAGGAGGAGAGGAGGGGATGCAGGACACTCCCTCCCCACCCATTTCCCGCTAAATAGGGTGAGGCAAGACGGTCCTTGGGCGCCACCACTCATCAGTATAGTCCCTGGAGCGAGACGGAGTACGGGATATGACGAATTTTATATGACGTCAGCAGGGTGAATAATAACAATGTAAACAAAACCTCACACATCCATACCCGATGCACTCACGTAGGCAAAACCCAGGCGTGAGAATTAATACTATGAGACGGTGGAAAAAAACACTGACTTGGCGATTAAATGAGAAGGAAACTTAGGGAAAATAGAAGAGGTATATGAAATATGGGTGACAGCGACTTAAGGAAGATGAGAGGAAGAGTGTAGAGTAGAAAAAATGAAGACAGTGCTACACCAGAAAGACCTTGTAGTTACGAAGGAGACATATAGAAGAGAAGAGTGGGAGGATGAAGAAGCTACGAAAGGGGAGAGAGGAAGAGAAGGGAGGACAGGGGAGGGGAGAGGAAGAGAAGGGAGGACAGGGGAGGGGAGAGGAAGAGAAGGGAGGGTAGGGTGGGGGAGAGGAAGAGAAGGGAGGGCAGGGGAGGGGAGAGGAAGAGAAGGGAGGGCAGGGGGGAGGAGGGAGAGGAAGAGAGGGGATGTGTAAGCGAGTGACAAGTTAATTTTAGGTGGCCAGTCATTCATTGAGACAGGATGGAGAGAGAGAGAGAGAGAGAAGAGAGAGAGGTGGGCGATGATGGAGGAGTGACGTGAAACAGACTACTATGTCCTATTTATATGTCCTTCTAATTACTATATGACCTCGGTCAATTAAAAGACAGGAAATGGGAAAACACGAAAAGAGAACAGATCATCCCCTATATTAACACATTGTTTTCTTTCAACAAGTGAGATGATGACTCCTCAGCAAAGTATGATCAACGTCATGGTTTACCAAGGAAAGCTTTAGAATTTTTGACATCCAAGCCCAAGCAAGAGCACTAAATATTAAACTAAAGAGGGCCTGAAGTACGTCTGAGATCAAAGGCCATGGAGGCTAAAGTTGGCAAATGTAAACCAGGTGTTCAAGGGTCGACTTGGCCATGAGCTGAACTAACTTAAGGGGGAATTTTGTTTTGGTAATTCTGGAGCAACTGAATCCTCCAAACTATTCCAAGCAACAGAACACCATCATTTTTGCTCTTTTGGTCCTGTTTCCTAGCATACTGTGGATGAATTAAGGAACTCCAATGTACCAAAAAAGAATTGCCACCTTAATTAAGGGCAGATTTTATTTTCTGGTAAATTGGAGGGTTACTGATTACTCCAATCTATCACAGGAAACAAGTCACCTTAATATTTCTTATAGGGGATCTGATTCGTGGCATAGTTTGGAGGAATCAGAGGCCTTCCCAAACACCAACAACAGAATCTTCCCATAAAATACATTCTTTAGGTCTATCCACTGTATCTGCCGGCCACTGCTGTACAAACTGTAGTATACGAGGCCGGTCTCTCCTTATAGAGACTCCTTTACTATCACCTAAACTACAACAGTTCAGAAGTGTAAGAGTTTATTAGTAACAGTAAACTTCTGCAAGATTGTCGTCAGTCAATGTTAACAATGGCAAACATTCTCTCTCTCTCTCTCTCTCTCTCTCTCTCTCTCTCTCTCTCTCTCTCTCTCTCTCTCACACACACACACACACACACACACACACACACACACACACACACACACACACACACACACACAAACATACACACACACACACACACACCAGGGCCAATGAAGTGGCAGGGTGGCACTGTGGTATGGCTGGCACGGCACTAGTCCCACCACACTTATTCTGGCCAGCGGTAGTCAACACGTGTACTGCCTATAGTGGACCCTTGGCGTGACGCTAGAAACTAAACCTTAATTAAGCACACAAAAACAGTAAAAGTTTTATTCTTATTTTTCGATGATCAGCAGTACCGTAAAGAATTATTGGGGTTGAAAGAAGACCACCCTATAGAGGCCTGGATGACTCAGTATTTAGACGAGGGAGATGGTGATAGATAGAGAGGTGGTACAGTCCAGTGAGGAGTATCTTAGTGTGCTTAATAATGTCCTCAAAATTCTCGTAAATAAGGAAGGTAGTTGTAGTTATAGTTCTAAGCGAATCTAATCCGTCCACTGTACAAATGGCACTAAATTGTGAGGCAATATAATATGCGGTTGTGAGAAAAAAAAAACGACGCAAATATCAATTACAGGTAAATATAACACGTTTTTCTACAAACCACATAAGTATGACCCTCTAAGAATAATGTTAATGTGTTATATACTCTCTTCAACAGCAAGCAATTAAAAATAATATAGATTATTTCCCTTCAATAACAAACACTTTAACGTACGTGTCCATAGTGGGGATGATGGTGTAAGTAGAATGTATAAAATCAAGTTCAGCCTCCGACTAACAAACGCACAGTCATTATATATAACTGGTTGACTGACTGACTGACTGACTGACTCGCAAACTGACTGGAACACTGGTCAATCGGCTGGCTAGAGGACTGACTGATCGACTGCCTGACGACCGACTGACTGGCTGAAAGTATACTCGCACACTTCCTCCTGACGTTGCTGCTCCCAGATTAACCCCAAGACACTACCGATACACATGACACTTGACTTTCCTTAGGTTGACGTATTTGTGTATTGTGAGGCGCTGATCAAGAGGAGTGGTTGGAAAGTCCCAGGAGTGGCTCAATGTGTCACTTCCTTCCATTCCTCGTTAAATAGCACTCAAATTTCCTTTCATCGATATTATCCCGCTCTCTATCATTTTCCTTTACTTTCCAAATTTGTTTATTTAACTTATATAACATATTTTAATAACCATGACACCACAGATACTGTATTTATCACACAAACTGCACCAGCACAACCACCACCACCACCACCACAAACATATCACACATACCACAACTTGCACCAACACAACAACAACAACAACAACAACACAGTCAGTAACCTGGGCCAGATGAAAGTACTCAGGACCAAAGCCAGAACACCTATCTATTGGCCCTGTGGTGAGTGAGGTCTCTTTCCCCCTACTACTACCACCATCACAATGTCATATACTTCTTCACTTCCCACTCCAACAATCTCGTCTTTTACATTACCTCTCGACCTCTCCCCCACTACGGTACATCACATGCAGCCTCTAACAATCTCCCTACTGCCCCCCCAACGATACAACACGCCCCCCTCCAATCCCCTCAATTAATCCATAACCTCACCCCTCATAGGAATGGCTCGTGGAGGGTGGGGTTGATGGGGAGAGAGGGGGGGGTGTTGATGGGGAGAGGGGGGGGGGTTGCGAGGTGTAACAGTTTGGCCAAGAGTTTGTGAAGGAATTTGGAGGAAGTGTTCAGGGCATAAGAGGGATGGGAGTGAAATAGTTTGGTAAGAGGTCGGAGTATCTAAGGAGTGGGGAGTGAAAAGAGGGACTAGGAGAAGTGAGGGAGTAGTGTGAGGGTCTTGAAGGAATGTGGGAGTGTATAGAGGGCCTTGAAGGAGTGTGGGAATGAAGAGAGGGACGTCAGGGAGTGAGGAGTGGAGAGAGGGACGTCAGGGAGTGAGGAGTGGAGAGAGGGACTAGTAGGAGTTGGTTGGGGGAGTGGAGAGAGGGTCTTCCTGCTTGGAGGAGTGTGAGAGTGGAGAGAGGGTCTTCCTGCATGGAGGAGTGTGGGAGTGTAGAGAGGGACATCAGGGAGTGAAGAGAGGAAAGAGGGTCTAGTATAGTAGAAGGGAGGAGGAGGGTCTGATGATGCAAGGGGGTTGATGCCTTTGCAACTTGGCACTGGTCACCTTCTTCACTGACTCAGTCCTTGTCCTTCCCTCACCTACACACTTGACCTATCGGGGGGTAACCAAACTATTTCTGGTGCTTACGTACTGTAGATATAAAGTCTTCAATCCCACTGTATCACAACCAAGAGAGGAAGCCAATGGTAATGACAGGAAAGGAAGGTAATACGGAGGAAATAGATATGTAGAAAGAGGCTACGGAAGGAAGGGAGGGAGGCAAGGGCAAAGGGAGGGAGGCAAGGGCAAAGGAAGGAAGGAAAGGACAACCAAAACATGAGAAAAGGGTCAAGAAAGAAAAGCGAGACGAAAGGACGGAAGGTAGAAGAAGAAAAGACAAAGGGTAGTAGATAGAAAGCGAAGAGAAAGAAAGAGCAAGAAAGAGGGTATAGGTATGGAGAGAAGGGGAAGGAGAAGGAGAGGAGGGAGGTGGAAAGGGAGGGATTTGGAAAGGGAGGGATTTGGAAAGGGAGGGATTTGGAAAGGGAGGGATTTGGAAAGGGAGGGAGTTGGAAACGGAGGGAGTTGGAAAGGGAGGGAGTTGGAAAAGGAATTAGTTGGAAAGGGAAGAAGTTGGAAAGGGAAGAAATTGGAAAGGGAAAAAATTGGAAAGGAAAAAAATTGGAAAGGGAAGAAGTTGGAAAGGGAGGGTGAGTGCATACTAGGGTAGAAGAAAAGGAGGGAGAGACTTGCAAAGGTAGGAAACACAAAGGAGGGAGGATGAGAGGGAAGGGGAAAAGGATTGAGGAAGTTGCAAAGGGAGGGAGGGAGTGAAGAGCCTTTGTGATAACGTCAGCAGAACCTGTCAGAGTCTCTCCATGTTCCTGTCTGTCTCTTGTTGTTGTTCTCTCTCTCTCTCTCTCTCTCTCTCTCTCTCTCTCTCTCTCTCTCTCTCTCTCTCTGTGTCTGTGTGTGTGTGTGTGTGTGTGTGTGTGTGTGTGTGTGTGTCCATCTGTGTGTCTCTCCATCTGTCTCTCCGCTATTACATCTCTTCATTCACCAATCTGCCTGCCTGTTTCTTTTCACCCCCCTCCTCTCCAGTTAGCATGTGAGTCACCGGCGCCTGTATAGAAGTAAGCCAGAGAGGGAGGGAGGGAGGGTGGCCACACACCGCCCTCAGCAACGCCTCCTACCCACTAATAAGGCCAGAGTGGGTATGGATCTGCATGTTGACCTTCCCACTCCCCCCCACCCCATTCACCTACTGTGTCAAGTCGCACTGCACCTCGACATGCATGGAGAGAGAGAGAGAGAGAGAGAGAGAGAGAGAGAGAGAGAGAGAGAGAGAGACGATGCATTTGTAACTACATAGCCTAATTATTATCATTATTATACTATGAGCTATGTGGTGTAGGCCTATACGCTTTTATGTGTGTGTGTGTGTGTGTGTGTGTGTGTGTGTGAGGTCATAGGTTGTAGTCCTTAGTGTAGGTATAACCATTATGTCCTCTTCCACCTTGGTGATCCAGATTCGTTTCCTCTCCCATCTAATTTGTGTCATATCCTGTCATTGCCTTTGTTATTGTGGTTTAATTATCTCTTTTCCCAAGTGTTTTTTTCCTCTGCCTATCTTTTTTATTCTCTCTGTCTATCTTTTTTACTCTCTGCCTATCTTTTTTTTTCTCTCTGCCTATCTTTTTTATTTTTTCTGCCTATCTTTTTTATTCTTTCTGCCTATCTTTTTTATTCTTTCTGCCTATCTTTTTTATTCTTTCTGCCTATCTTTTTTATTCTTTCTGTCTATCATTTTTATTCTTTCAGTCTTTTTTATTCTTTGTCTATCTTTTTTATTCTTTCTGCCTATCTTTTTTATTCTTTCTGCCTATCTTTTTTTATTCTCTCTGTCTATCTTTTTTATTCTTTCTGCCTATCTTTTGTATTCTTTCTGTCTATCTTTCTTTTCCTCTGCCTATCTTCACTGATTCATTTTTTTTAAACTATGCATTTCCTCATCTTTAGTTTCTTGTGTAATTTAATTTATTCCATTCACACTCTGTCGAACTTTCCTCTCACCTCTTATTTTATATTTTCTTACTTATCTTTCATCCTATTTACACCCCTTCATTTCTTCATTCTTACCTTCCTTTGCCATCCATTTCCTCACTTTTAACAATCATTTCTGCCTTCCCTACTCTATTACCTTCACCTCTCCTCCTCTCTCACTTTCTCTCCCTCCTCCTCTCCCCACTTTCCTCCCCCCTCCCCCCCCCCCCCCCTGGCCCCCCACCAACCAGATGACCTTCGTTCAACTTTCACCAAGCACCAATTGACAACTCTACCCACTTACACATATATATATTTTTTTCATCCACATTGTAATTGTTTCCTATTGTAACTTATCTTGGCCTCTGCTGTTTAATGGCTACTTCCTAATTCAAGTTGTTATTAGATGACTCGAAGAAAGTATAGTTCACAAAAAACAAAACAAAACAACATTTCCTAGTCGTACTGGCCTAGGCTACACATATTCTCCAACACACACACACACACACACACACATACCCGTGGAAGTACTCCCGCACACACACACACACACACACACACACACACACACACACACATACAATTACTCATACATGCATACACAAACACAACAGTTCACACATAAAAAAAAATAACTACTTATAATAATTTTCAGCAAGTAGGCTACCCTGTCTGGAGGTTACGATGAAGGGTGTGTAAAATGTAAGTTCAGCCACCAGCCTCCTATACTCCATTCTAAATTGATGTCAGAGTCTAAGTTGTTATTGTAGTGGTTGTGCAGTTGTGTACATATGCTTTGTACATATACCAAATCGTTCCTAGTAAGACTCTCAGGCTCGCAAAATACCACACGCACTTGGCGCCTGTAATATTTTGTGAGGTGTTTCCATGATTCAGTCTCCTGGCATTGTACATACTGTAGGTCATAATTTGCTCAAACTGTGTATGGTGTTGGAATGCATCAGTCAATAGGAATTGTGCAGATGTTTCAAGTCTTGAGTGACGACCCTGATCACTGAGAGTGGTACCGGAAATACACAGACCAAACATAGTTTCTCCAGCTGGATAAAATAAATATGCAAGTCTATGAAATCCTTTGAGGCCTAATGTCAAGTACTATGTTACATATGTATTTAAGGCAAAATTTCTGTCAGCCTCTCAATTACAAGTATCATCGATGCTTGCATGTGGCGAGGCTCGTAAAGACCTCGTCACGGGGTGAGGGTGGGGAGTGAGCGTGAGAGGTCAGGAGTCAAACCAGTGTCTTGTTTGTCGACGCGACGGTGAGGTCAGCGGGTTTGGCTTGGGAGTTACAGTAACCCCTCTCCCCCAAGCAGAGAAAATATGGCAACTGGTATTTGTAGAGAGAAGTGTGACAAGTGTTAGTGTGTGGTGAGGCAAGAGAAGTGATAAATATCAGATGAATCATTATCAGGTCGGGACCTACCTGTGTGAGTCGAGAGTGGAGTCGAAGGCGTGGTCGAGTGTGGAGGCAGACCTGGCGTGGTGTGAGCGGGTGAGGGTGGAGGTGGGGGTGTCTCCGGTCGACATGAGGCGGGTAGTCATGGTCTGGGAACGCTGACGGTGCAAAGACCCACTACGGCTGCCTGGCTCTGGTGAGGGCGAAGGTGATGGAGAGCGGCGGCCTGTGGTATCACCAGGAGTGCCACCCACACTGCCAGACATACGTCGTACCAACCGAGGGGACTCCAACCCGGCTCGGTGTTGGTGTAAGGTCTCCCGGGAGTCACGACGGTGGATGGAGGGTGAGGGCGGCGCCTGACCCTCCCCGCCCTCAGAGGACGTGCGGCGGCGACCCAGGCGTGGTGAGGAGGTGATGGCACCGTAACTGAAGGGTTTACTGTCTGTACGGGCATGGTACGGTACATCATCTGTGGTACTCATGGAGGTGTCCAGAAGTGAGTCCTGTGTGGTGGAGCCGCTGTAGCCATTCACAGGGGAGTGAAGGGGAGCGCCGTCTCCAACATCCCTACGTGTCTCCATCCTGGGTGGTGGGGGGCACGGGGTGGTGAAGTCAGGACATTTGATGGAGTCAATGTCCGGGGCAGTGGTAAGGGAGGGTCGCAGGTCTGGGATGCTCTGGATGTCAAGCAACATTCCCTGGAGGAGCTCGTCCAGTTGGCGGGCATCCACCACGGGTGGGGCGGCAGGGGCTGACACCCCCGCCACCCCTGACCCAGCCCGCCCTGGAGCCACTGCGGCCGCCGTACCTCGCGAATCACCAGACGCCTGCGAGGTGTCTGAAGTGGGCGGTGAGACGGGTGCTGCTCCGGCAGAGTTACTGGAGGCGATACCGGAGTCGATGGAGGCGGCGTACCGGCCGTTGACCAGTCCGTGTGGTGAGGGCGTGTGGGCAGAGGCGTGAGGGGAGTGTGTGTGGGCGGGGCCAAGGGCGTGAGGTGACAGTGGGGAGTGTGGTGAGGCAGGCAGGGGCTGGTGACGTTTCTTAGTGACGGTAGCGTAGAGTGAACCGTCCAGGGGTCCCAATGTGTGACTGACACCGGTCACACCAACACCTGTAATAACAAACATTATATATTAGCACCATAATCTGTATCTGTACAATACATTACTAATAATATATCATCACCACCTAAAGTTAACTGTCATGTTACTTTCCTTATGTTTATGACACCAAAGACTGTCTGACAATGATCATCTTCTGTCCCCACACCTTCACTCCCCTTTCTGTCTTTCTTTACTACAGTCAAGGAGCAGAGAACCACCTATATACAGAACGTACTTCAATAGTAACATAATACTAAAAAAGAGTGTAGTCGAACAAACACATTAACCTTGCAAAATCATAATATTCAGCGGGCATCATAATTACAACACAACCTCTAAACACAACCACAACCACCACCACCATCACATCCATATACAGAAAGTCTCACCATATTATCCCCTTCTACTTACACATCCTCATATTAACTCCTCCTTACACATCCTTATATTAACTCCTTCTTCTTATACATCCTCATATTAACTCCTCCTTACACATCCTTATATTAACTCCTCCTTCTTACACATCCTCATATTAACTCCTCCTTACATATCCTCATTTAACTCTTTCTCCTTACACATCCTCATATTAACTCCTCCTTACACATCCTTATATTAACTCCTTCTTCTTACACATCCTTATATTAACTCCTCCTTACATATCCTCATTTAACTCTTTCTCCTTACACATCCTCATAATTATCTTTCAGGCAATAAGGCGACTCAATGAAGACACCCATTTGTTGTCTAGTGTTTCTCGGTAAGGCTTACAAGACCATGTAAGGTGACCAATAATTGCATACCCTTCTCATACTTCTATACAGTACACACACTCACAGACATACCAATTATTCTAAACACACACACACACACACACACACACACACACTCACAGACATACCAATTATTCTAAACACACACACACACACACACGCACACACACACATACCAATTATTCTAAACACACACACACACACACAATGGTATGTTTATGAGCGGGTCTGGTAACACTCGTATATTCTAAGTCATAAAGATAAACCTTATCATTAATGTGTGGGCCAAGATCAGGAGGACAGGAGCCAGAACACGTAAGGACAGAGGAAGCCTGGCTCTGTTCTTATACGTGCGTGTTCTTAGCAAGGACAGGTAAGGACGGAGCAAGAACAGGTATGAAAGAGGCAAGGCAAGAAAGAAACAAGAACCAATAGGGAGAAAGCAAGGGCAGACAAGGACAGGCCAAGTACAGGTATAAGAACGGATACAATGGCAACACAATGAATGATGAGAATGGACTGAAAATACTTAAGATGTGGATGTGCAGTTTGGAGTATATGATAATTTCAAAACTCCTATGCATATTTTAATCTTACCACAGCTTACGTATTTAGTTTACACTATATTAAAGGAGCAGAGGTGAAGGTAAGAGAAAGAGGAAAGGTGAGAAGGGTCAGGTAGGAAGGGGTGAAATGAACAGGGGTGACGTGAAAGGGAAGGGGTGAAATGAGCAGAAAAGAGATGAGAAGGGGTGAAATGAGCACGAGTGGGGTGAAGAGGAAAGGGGTGAGGTGAGAAAGGGTGAAATAAGCAAGGGGGAAAAGTGAGAAGGGAAGAGGAAGGGATGAAAATGAGAAGGGATGGGTGACACAATGGTAAGATGAGAAGGGGGAGAAGGTGAATGGAGGAGGCTGGTGTACCATACTGTTATCTTGACAAGACATCTGGGACGGGACAGAGAGGTGAGGCAGGAAGGCAGGCAGGCCACAGTAGGGAGGCAGGCAGAGGAAGGAGGAAGGCAGGCAGAGAAGGAGGGAGGGAGGAAGGCAGGCAGATAAGGAGGGAGGGAGGGAGGGAGGGAGGGAGGGAGGAAGGCAGGCAGAGAAGGAGGGAGGCAGGCAGAGAAGAAGGGAGGCAGGCAGAGAAGAAGGGAGGCAGGCAGAGAAGGAGGGAAGGCAGGCAGAGAAGGAGGGAAGGCAGGCAGAGAAGGAGGAAGGCAGTAAAGGAGGGAGGAGGGAGGGAGGAAAGAAGTCAGAAAACAATAGGGAGGCAGGTAGAAGAGGAGGGAGGGAGGCAGGAAGGAAACAAGAGGGAGACATGGAACTACAGTATAGAGGAGGTCGGAATAGGAATTAGGGAAGCAAGTAAGGGTTAAAATACATGGAAGGAGACAAAAAGGTTATATATGAAAAAAATATTGGATGCATAAATGGAGAAGTGGGCAAACTGTAGAGAGAACGAAGGAAAAAGATGCGAGGCATGTAAATAGTACATAGGAGGAAGAAGGGAAGAGAGAGAGAGAGAGAGAGAGAGAGAGAGAGAGAGAGAGAGAGAGAGAGAGAGAGAGAGAGAGAGAGAGAGAGAGAGAGAGATGGGTGGGTGGATGGGTGGCAGGTGAGAGGCAACAGGGAGACAGGGATGGAGGCGGTAAAGATAACAGAGACGGGATGATGAGTGAGTCTGGGAAACACTTACTGCGACTAGGTAAATGTAGTGACAATTATATATATATATATATATATATATATATATATATATATATATATATATATATATATATATATATATATATATATATATATATATATATATATATATATATATATATAGAGAGAGAGAGAGAGAGAGAGAGAGAGAGAGAGAGAGAGAGAGATAATTAAATTATTAGCGACAAATAACCCCTCCCCCCTTCTTGCATGTTCTCTTCCCTTCCCCTCCCTCTCCCCCCACACCAATCCACAGGACAATTATGGAGAGACCTTGAGATAAATGAGGGGCGGTGGTGGTGGTGAGGGGGGGGGGATAACAGCGAAGGGAGAGGAGGGGAAGACGGAACGGAAGGGAGATGGGGGATTGGTTCACGAAAAAGACACAGGGAGAGAGAAGTAGGGAGAAACGGAGGCAGGGAAGGGGTGGGAGGGTAAGATATAAGGGGTGGGAGGGTAAGATATAAGGCGAGGGGGGAGGAAAGGTAGGGGTAAACTGGGAAGATTTATTGCTAGGGGGGAACGGAGAGGATGAGCTGAAAGGCTGTGTGATATGAAGAGAGAGAGAGAGAGAGGCGGGGGAGAGAGAGAGGCGGGGGAGAGAGAGAGGCGGGGGAGAGAGAGAGGCGGGGGAGAGAGAGAGGCGGGGGAGAAAGGAGAGGGAGAGAAAGGAGAGGGAGAGAAAGGAGAGGGGGAGAAAGGGGAGAGGAAGAAAGGAGAGGGGAAGAAAGGAGAGGGGAAGAAAGGGGAGGGGAACGGGCTGGGGTCTTCAAAAGATATCAAGATCAAAGGTTGTTGGGTACTATGAGGAGAGTGTAGGCAATGAAGATGGAGGGAAGGACTGGGAGTAGGGATGGAGGGAAGGATTGGGAGTAGGGATGGAGGGAAGGACTGGGAGTAGAGATGGAGGGAAGGATTGGGAGTAGGGATGGAGGGAAGGACTGGGAGTAGGGATGGAGGGAAGGATTGGGAGTAGGGATGGAGGGAAGGATTGGGAGTCGGG
>JAWQEG010002599.1:0-7500 GCA_033782935.1 Petrolisthes cinctipes | reverse complement strand
TTCAGTTCCTCTGCGTCAAGGTGTGTCAGGTGGATGTTATCAGGTGGATGGTGTGTGTGTGTGTGTGTGTGTCTGTCTCCGTCTCTATATCCGTCTACTCACTCGCTGCACTAGTCTACTCTCACTTTTTTTGTGTCCTACTCATCTACTTGCTCCCTTTACTACTCTCACTCTGTTTCCTACTCGTCTACTCACTCACTCTAGTACTCTCACTCTGTTTCCTGCTCGTCTAGCCTACTCACTAACTGTACTACTCCCACTCTTTGTTTCCTACTCGTCTACTTACTCGCTGTACTAGGCTACTCTTACTTTTTGTTTCCTACTCGTCCCTTCTACTTGGTTATATCTTTAAGTTAACTATTTGACAGTCTCATAAATCCCACCTGCACCCTTCCCTCCCTCCCTCCCTCCCTTGCCTCTTCACCTTCCCTCCCTTCTTACCTACCAACCTTCTCTGCCTGTAAATTTGTTTTTTTAATTTTTTACATTCTTGACCGCCTGGTGTACTCCCTGTCTGTCTGTCTGTCTGTCTGTCTGTCCGTCAGTCTTTCTATCTATCCGTCTGTCTATCTGTCTCTCTGTCTGTCTGTCTGTTTATCTATCTATCTGTCTGTCTGTTTGTCTGTCTGTCTGTCCGTCCGTCTGTCTATCTGTGTCTGTGTGCCTGTCTGTCTGTCTATCTCTGTCTGTCTGTATGTATCTGCCTGCATACCCGGCCACCCCACCCTATCATCTAAAAGGTCGATCGTCTCCTCTGGCACAATCTTAATCACTAATTGTTTGGCCTGGGGAGCTGCTGTGTCTGCACCTCCTCATTGCACACCCAAGGCTGCTGCTCCTACAAATGTACATGGATAAAGCTAAACAAAACTAGGTACATTCCCGCAAGCCCGTTATTAAGGACCCTGTGATTGTTTATGAGACTCGGTGGTGGCTTTTGATTCCTCCTGACTATACCACGAAACAAGCTCCTTCAATATAGGTGGTGTTTCGTGGCAGTGTTTAAGGAGTACATAGCACATTGTTTTGGGTGGTAAATCTTAGAGCAAATTATTCCTCCAGACTATTCCAGGCAACAAACAAGATACCATTATTTTTCCTCATCTGGGTCTTTCTGTTTCCTGGCATACTTTGGAGGAATCAAGGCGCTCCAATATATCAAAAGTATACTACTCCCTTAATTAAAGGACTTACTAGCCTCCAATTTTCTGACTACATCACAGGGTCCCTTAAAAATGGACGACAAATCTACTGTTCATTCCAATAATCTGGTTCTTACTGTTATATGGAAGGTTGCAACTACACGGTGTTCAAACAGACAGCAACGTATAGTATTATATTATCTAAGACTTCTTTAATCATAATCTCAAATGTTCCACCCAAGGACAACAGCTAATGTAAAAATTATTGTCGACAACTTCACCCCAAGGGAGAGTCGGTATGATGTCATGTGTTATTTCCACCAGCCAAGTCAGCTTTTCTGTCACTGGTGTTGGTTGTGTTGTGTTGTTTTTGATTCCCTTGTCCTCACCCCGACTCCAAGTGGACATTTAATTCTATACAATTATCTGTCTGTAGCTGTTGGTGTTGTGTTGAGGAATGAAATGAAGGTGAGAGAACGTAAAACACACACACACACACACACACACACACACACACACACACACACACACACACACACACACACACACACACACACACACACACACACACACACACACACACACACACACACACACACACACACACACACACACACACACACACACAGATTGGCATGAGGTGAAGAAAATAGAAAAACGAAAGGTACCGAGAGATGAGACAGAGGAGAGCGTAAACAAATAATATAGATGTTGGGTAGAATATTATTGTGGTAGTTGTGACAGACAATGCTGGTAGACCGCGGTGAGGGTAATATGGCATATCAAGACACAGCCACAAACAGACACTACATTTACCCACTTAGGTTATAACAATACGACGCCACCACACTACAAGGACAGGGTATTCAACACAACAACAACAACACTAAGACAATCACTATTACTTCTACTATTTCTACGACTACTACTATATACTACTTCTCTACCTGCTAATATTACTGCTACTATTAGAATACTACTGTGACCGTACTACTCCTTGGCCTATTCCCCATACGTGTTACTGCTCCACGCAATTTTCCCTCTCCAGATCACCTGTCTACTCCTTTCCTCACACCTGTCATCATCCCTCACAACTGTCCCCCCTTGACCCCTTCTACTCTCACAGTCATCCCTTACAGTTTTCACCATCCAATATAGCCTACACTTTTGTCCTTCCATTTCCTTTCAGAAGTGTTCCTCTCCCACACACACACCTGTCACCCCCTTCTTCCCTCCCTCTACCACACCTATCCCTTGATCCCACTACCACCACAACTCGGCACGTGACTTCGGGAACACCACTTGCGGGGACAAGGGTGTGCGGAGGTTGTGGGAAGGGGAGACGAGACAGTGAGACAGTGAGGTAATGTGCCTAAGGGTTGAAGAGAAGTAAAGAGAGGGAAGGGTTGCATCATGGGGCTCAGTGAAGGTGTGTCGTGGAGGTGAAGGACGATGAAGTGTTGAAGAATAAAGGAACTGAAGAGCGACACATGGCTTAATGACAGTGATATTAAATACGGGTGGGGAAGGGAACAGAGGGTGTGATAGATGAAAGGAAGGGTTAGGAAGGGCTTAGGGGTGTGATGTAAGGAGGGTTACGGCTAAGAGAGTATGATGGATTAAGGGAAGGACAACGAAAGGTTCAGAACAGGAGACGGAAGGGATGGGAAGGATATTGAGAAAACGGGTTACAACTACACGAGATGAGATCACTGATAGGGGTGGAAAAACGGGCAAGTAAAGAGTGTGGGAGGGAGGGTGGGGGAATGTGGGAGGAGACTGACTATAAGCATTTAACTCCTTAACAACAGGAAGGAAAGCGAAGGGGTGCAGAGGGAGCGGCAGATGGCTGACTCGAGATAGTGTGTAGGCGGGAGTAACGTGTGATGATGAGTGCAGTAGGAGAGAATGAGAGCGAGAGAGAGAAAAAAAAACTGCGAGAGAATGATGAAGCAAAACAAACACCAGCCAACGCAACAAGAAACACTGCACGTATCCTACAACAAAAAACGGAATAACCAAACTGAAAATACACAAACAACACTACCCATGTGAATCCTGTATACATATTGCATCACCTCGTCCACTATAAAAATAAATTCTAAACGCACAATTAGAGAAGAAGGAATTAAGACAAACGCGCCCAAACTAAAAAGCCGAGTCATCTATTTCACTTCACGACAAGACCAGCCATGGAGAGACCACCTCCACCCACACCATTTTGCCCCCCTCAACACCACCACCAGCCTCCCCTCATCCAGCTCTCCCTTCCCCACCACCACCACCACCCTCCCCTCATCTTGCCCTCCCTTCCCCACAACCACCACCACCCACCTCCACCCTCCCCCTTCCCCACGAGAAAAACCTCTTGTTCCCGCTCAGTGAACTTGGTAGCCTACATTTTCAGTCTTATTTCCGCATCCACAACGTGCAAGATGTCGGCAGGAATTTGTCATTAATTAAGGAAAACATTGCTCACACATTAAAGGGTTATGAAACACAGACGACTAGAGGGATAGGCCTAGTCTGTTGTTTAAGGGGAAAGTTTTATGTTGGTAAATCTGGAGCAACTGAATCCTCCAAACTATTCCAAGCAACAGAACACCATTATTTTTGCTCTTTTGGTCCTGTTTCCTAGCACACTTTGGAGGAATCAAGGCACTCCAATGTAACAAAAAAGAATTACCACCTTAAGAATTGGAGGGCTACAGATTCCTCCAAAGTATGCCAGGAATCAGTCTAGTATCTCAGTATGTGAGTAGAGAATTTGTTTCACAGTATAGTTTGGAGGAATTTGTTAATATCTTTCCAGATCTCTCAAACCAGACTACTCCCATTCCTACTGTAGATGTATGCAAATCAGTCCGAGAAAACTTGTGGAATTCTAGGGAAAATATATAAAGTCACTCGATGTAGACCTACTTGCAGTTTAATTACTTCGATTAAGACCCAAATAACTGTCTCAAAATGTGGGATATGTTGGCTTAATGAACAGTGTAGGTTTATGGTAGATTATTTCAGGGCAGAGTAAGTTTATTGATGACTTGAGTGACTTCAGAGCAGGGCAAGATTATGGGACCAATATTTCAGAGTACTGTAGGTCTTACGTCAAGTGATTTCAGAGCAGTATACGTATGTCAAATTATAGTTGTTTTTTTCCTTGAAGCAATTAGATAAATACCAACTGTCTTCTACATTCTTCTACCACCTAAAAGGGTGTAGGGATATAAACTGTTTGGCCAAAGTTATACAAAATATACTCCATATTGAGAAAACACTCTGTAAACACAAGAATAATATTAGGAAATAAGCATAGCCTATATAAAAATGCTTAAAATCGAGTAAAACAAGAGGAACACACACACACACACACATCATCACAATGTATGAGGTAAGAGTGGGGGGGGGGGGGGCTGCACTCCCTCAGCCACTCAAAGAAAGAAGGAATTAGCCGTCTCCCCTTGCTAGTGGTGGCGAGGAAAATAACAGGGAATTAACGGCAAGAAGGGGTCACGTCGTGGCTCTCATTATCCTGCAGCTGCCGAGGTCTAATTGCCTTGTTAAGTGGGGTGATGGGTGGAGCGTGAGGGGAGGGGAGGGAAGGGAAGGAGAGGGAAGGGGAGGGGAGGGAAGGAAAGGGAAGGAGAGAGGGAGGGAAGGGGAGGGGAGGGAAGGGGAGGGAAGGGGAGGGGAGGGAAGGGAAGGGAGAGAGATGGGGAAGGTGCAAGAGGGGAACCGATGACGTAAATATAGAAATGAGGCAGTATGTGGCAGAAGCAAGAATGAGAAAAGGAGATGAGGAAGAGAGGAGAATGGAAAGGAATAAAAGGTGAAAAGGAAGAAAAGGTGGAAAGGAAGAAAAGGAGGAAAGGAAGAAAGGGTGAAGAGAAGTGCGAAAAGGGGAAAAGCGGAAAGGGTAAAAAGGAAGAAAAAGTTAAAAGGAAGAAAAGGTGAAAAGGAAGGAAAGGAAGAAAAGGTGAAAAGGAAGGAAAGGAAGAAAGGGTGAAGACAAGTGCGACATTTAAAAGGAAAGTCAGGAGGGAGAAAAAATGAAGGAGAAGCAAGGATGACACACACACACACTTACATACACACACTTACACACACACACACTTAGCATCCTCAGCAAAAGAAACGAACAACATTTAATCAAGTTGCTCCCATCCCTTTCATCTCTGTATTCTTCCATCTCGTCATTCCTCTCACATTCCTCGACCTCTACATTCCAAATTTTATTCTTTCACCCCATGGACCTCTCTCTACATCATGTCATTCCACCCAAGTTCCTCGCCTTCATCATGTCCTTTCACCCACGTTCCTCGCCTTCTACATTGAATTTTTATTCATCTCGTCATTTCACCCACGTCCCTCGCCTTTACATTATATTTTTATTCATCTCGTCATTCCTCCCACGTTCCTTGCTTTCATCGTCATTTCACCCACGTTCCTCGCCTTCAATGTTTTTATTTTTATTCATCTCGTCATTCCTCCCACGTCCCTCTCCTTCATCATGTTCTTCCTCCCACGTTCCTCGCCTTCAATGTTTTTATTTCTCTTCATCTCGTCATTCCTCCCACGTCCCTCTCCTTCATCATGTCCTTTCACCCACGTTCCATGCCTTCTATATTTTATTTTTATTCATCTCGTCATTCCTCCCACGTCCCTCGCCCTCTACATTCTATTTACTCAGTGTAGGTGTGACCCACTTGCCTACACGAGAGGTGGTTGTGTTGTGTTGGCACCTTTACACACTACTAGTAAATTGGTGTGGGCTCCTGTGGCCAGATGTGCTAGCTGTACCCTTCACTCTTAGTTACTTATTCTCACACACAACTCTCCCTCCTTCCTCGTTGTACTTTTCTTTCTTCTCCTTTTCCTTTTTCTTTTTCCTTCCTCGTTGTACTTTTCTTTCTTCTCCTTTTCCTTTCTGCTGTCATTTTACTGTCTCCTTTTCCTTCCTTACTGTCCCCTTTCTTTCTTCTTCTCTCCGTTTCTTACTGTCCTTTTTCTATCTTTTTCTCTTTTTCTCCATTCCTATTTTTACCTCATTAAACCACTCTCCAAATATAGGTACTCTTCGTCTTTCTTTCACCATCTCATTTATTATTGCTTTCTTCTTCCACTTCTCCCGACTTTCCTCTTCCGTCGTCCCCCCACTTCCCATTCTTTCCCCTGACCATAAACAGTCCTTCCCTCGTCCCATCCCCGTCTTCTTCTGGTACTCCCTTCCCTACCAACAAATGTTTACACTGGTCACAATCACCCTCTCTCTCTGCCCACTCATTGTCAAACGCGAAGGCTACAGTCTCTACTACAGTGTTTGTTTGTGTGGTTGTGTGTGTGTGGCAGTGTTTGTTTGTGTGGTTGTGTGGTTGTGTGTGTGTGTGTGTGTGGGGCTGCGTGTTTGTGTATGTGTGTGTGTGTGTGTGTGTGTGGCTGCGTGTTTGTGTATGTGTGTGTGTGTGTGGCTGCGTGTTTGTGTGTGTGTGTGGCTGTGTGTGTGTGTGTGTGTGTGTGTGTGTGTGTGTGTGTGTGTGTGTGTGTGTGTGTGTAAAAACGCTATAATCTATTATATATATTTTTCCATATGTATCACATAATACAACACTGTTTAAATGCATATAAAAAAATACCTATTCAATCTCACACAGAAGGAGAGGTATGCATGAAATGTTGAAACTTAAAAAATATATATAAATCATCTCTCTTTTCCGCCTTCGATTTCCTTCTTCCTTGACCTCTCGCCTTGCACTTTTCCCCCCTTTACCCTTTGTTGCTTACATTCCCCTCCTTTCCCAAAATTGCACGTGTATTTTACGTATGATTGCATTCCCCATAACAACACATGTATTTCTTTTAAACTTACGTACACTTCTCACATTTCTCTTTTTATTAACACTGGAGCCTTTTCAATTCAACATTAATTTCACGTGCGCATATCAAAATTTTACACTTGTTTCTCATAGCAGTCACCACCTCCTTTCTTAAACGGTTCTCCCTCTCTCTCTCTCTCTCTCTCTTCCTCATCCCCCCCCCCTCTCCCTTATTGGCATCTACTGTCTACTTGGAGTCCCTGTCATAAAATTTCTCTCTCCCTCTCCCTCCATCTCTCCCACTCTCTCTTTCTCTCTCTACACTATTCTAAATACTCATCTCTCTCCCTCCATCCTATTACCCTCCTCTCTCTCTCTCTCTCTCTCTCTCTCTCTGACACTGACACACTGACCCTCTCCTTCCTCACTTCTCTTCCTATTATTATTCTGTGTACGATTCTTTTAGCCTTTGACAATCCTTATTCGTCTTCTTCCTGTCTTCTCTTCCTTTTTTACTTCCACACTTCCCTTCCCTTTGCCAACAC